>JAUBOD010000134.1:2399780-2417898 GCA_032353885.1 Nothura maculosa
ATCAACACGTACAACTACCTGAGGGATGAATGTAGGGAGGAAGGGGCCAAGCTCTTCTCAGTGGTGGCCAGTGACAGAACAAGGGGTAACGAGTATAAGTTGTAACACAGGCAGTTCCATCTCCAGGTGAGGAGAAACTTAACCACTGTGAGGGTGCCAGAGCCCTGGCACAGGCTGCCCAGGGAGACTGTAGAGTCTCCTTCTCTGAAGACCTTCAGAATGCAACTGGAAGCCACCCTGTGCTCTGGCTGTCCCTGCTGGAGCAGGGGGCTGGACTGGATGATCTCTAGGAGTCCCTTCCAACCTCAGCCATTCTGGGGTTCTGTAGTGCTCCCGCTCAGCTCCCAGGACTGGGCAAGGATCGCATCCCGAGGTGGGATGTTCGCTGGCGTGAGCGGCACTGTCCCTACACGCGCTTTGCTGACCTGGCGTCGTGAAGGTGATGAGTTTAGGAGGAGGAGGAGGCTTCTCAGGGAGAGGATGGTGCCTGTTCGGGACAGGAGGGTGCACTAGCTAGAACCTGGATAGCAGGTTCCTCCTGTGCTTTTGGAGGCATCCGGGATTCTGGAAGTCTTCTGTTCCTCGTAGTTTCCAGATGCTTTTTTGTGCCTTCCTGTGCATCTTGGCTAGCTGGGAATGGCACCTTGACACAGCTCGCAGACACCAGGAGCAGGATGTATTTTTGGCCGTGGCGTGTTCAACCTGGCTCTGAGGGCCAGAGCTCGCTGGCAATTAGCACCCTGGCCCTTAGGCTGCCTTTGTCCTGCAATAATTGCTGTTATCATAGGTGCTTTATTGCCTTCATTATGGTTAACATTTAAATATCAATGAAATAATGTATTAAGAAGTAATTGGTGCAGGAGCTCTCTGCTCCCCTCTCCCTTGAAGGTGCAAGGAGTTTATTAATAAATCCAGCGCCTGCTCGGGGTTCCTTATGGGGGAGGCTGCTTAATTTGTTGACAAATTACAGGAAACCGTTGCATGGCAGGGACAAACCTTGGCCCTTCTCATCTGCTGCTTTGTGAGTGGCAACTCTGGACGTGCCTGCTCGGTCTAGGAAGCAGAAATGTTTAAAAGCTGCGTTTAAAAGTTAAATGTGCATTGCCAAAATGCACAGCAATTGCTGACCTTTGAGCGTGCGGATGAAGGATCGCGCTGGGCAGAGGGCTGCGCCTTGTGCCGCGGAGCCCGTCGCTCGCTGTCGCTTCCCATCCCGTCAGAATCCCAGCCCTGGCCTTTGGAAATCGATAGGAAGTCTCCCTTGAATTCTTATGGCTCCTATTGAATCCCGCAGTGCCCTGCGTGACCTCTTGAGCCCTCAGTTGTGCGTGTGATGAAATTTGGGTGGTTTTACACACAGCCATTATTTATCAACGTGTGCCTAAAATCTTCCTGCCAGCTGCGTGGTTCATTTGCTATGGAAGAGGCAGCTGAGGCAGAGGAGGGATGATACTTTAATGCTTACAGAAGAAAAGCTGGTGCAATTAGAAATTCAGCCCGAGTCCTGCATGCATGCACAATCACAAATAGCAGCTCAAAACAGGTATTTTGAGGGGTTTTGCTGACTTGTTGCAGTGCTGTGTGTGCTGGAGTTTGGCTGACTTGACTCCCCTGCTGCCCTATGAGTCTTTTCCGCAGCCATACGGTGAGTTTGGCCACAAAGCCAGAGCCCATGCCCTCAGTACCTACAATCCCATCTCCCGGCATTCTGGCCACTCCCAGCAGGACATGGGAAGTAGCAATTTCTGTGCAATGTTGGTTATTTTGCCCTTAAAGCATCTGTCTTGATGTGTCACGACGTGGTTTGGAGGTGTTCCTCAGCGTGCCTTCTTGTCCATGGATTCACGCCCAGGAGAAGGGGGCAGTTTCCATGCATAGCAGCGGGGAAGCGCCGTTGATGACCACTCAATGTGACACTCTGTCCTCTCTTCTCCCCTTCCCGCAGCACTCTGAACAACAACAACATCACCCGCATTCCCGTGACCAGCTTCAATCACATGCCGAAGATCAGGACTCTGTAAGTAACACCTTGGAAATGGGCTGGTGTTCACCCTTTGGCTGCTTGTCGTGGTCCTAGCTCAGTCTCTCGCCAATCTGAACAGCTTTGAGGAAGATAATGATGGAAAAGGCCAGGTCTGAGGGCCAGGGCACAGGGGTTGCCCTGTCCTCCTAGCACAGGTAGGTGCCCCAGGCCCTGCCACCCTCCATCCAGGCACCATTGGTAACATCCAGTTTGATCAGGGTTTTGTTTTATGAGGAACTGGAGCTGGAACTTCTTTTCCTATGAAAAATTCCACAAAGTCGAGAGTTGCTCCAAACTAGAACATCACCCAAGTTGTAAAAGCCTCTCAGATAGATGAGATTATTTAAGTTTTTAATACCCTGTGTTTAACTCCCCCCCCCTCCTTTTTTTTTCTTTTGAAATTTAAACCAACTTCAGAAACAAGAATTTGTTTTGAAGGAAAAAGTCAGAGTTTCTTTTCACGTATTTTCCAAAACAAAGCATCATTAACTGACACATTTTCCATAAAAACTTCTCTTATGTCAAATCCACTTTTCTACAGCTGGATATTATTCCAATGGAAAAGTTGTGATCAGCTTTGGATCAAGAGCATTGAAATTAGGCTGTATACATTTGTGGAATTTAACTATAGCCCACCCAGATCATTTTCTTTAAATAAATTGTTCCTTTAAATGCTTTTAGGAATACCGCTTCAGGAACAGTTGTGTTTAAAGAAAAGTTCTTTGGTTTTGCTCCAAAACACAAAACAGCCCAAGATGTTTTAACTCCTAAAAGCAAAAGGAAGGGCAATAGTAATTGGGTTAAAAAATTTTCAGGCTGCTCAAAAATACAATGTGCCAGGGATACCACATATGGATTTCTGAGTTATTTTAGGCAAGTTACCTGAAGCCGTCTCTTGCTTATCTCAATCTGTGCTACATCACCTCTGATTTACATGTATTTTCCTCATTAAAGGATGAATTAAGAGATGTTAGTGTAAGTAATTAAATAGGGAGTGCATGTTTGTCTTTTGGAAGTTCTCTTCCGAAAGGATATCCTCTTCCAAGAGGCTAAAGGTGGTCAGGGCAGGTTAGGGCTCCTCCAGCTTTGCCTCCCCTTTCCCTCTACCCCAGCAATCCAGCAGATTTGCCCGGCTGCTTTGGGCTGGGCTGGCCGGGCACTGGAGCCCGGCGCCTTCTGCCGTTTTCCTTCTAGTTTAATTTCGGAGATGACTTTGTAGGGAGCTCCCTGGAGACTCGCACTGACTAATCCCCCTCTGCTGTAATTAAGAAAGAAAGGAAAAAAAAATAAAAAAAGGAAGGAAGTCATAAATAGGATTTATAAAGGGAAGCTTTTATATTGAATTCTGAGAGGCACATTTTACAGAGCATGAATGCTGACCCACTCTAAAAGGATTTGCTGGAAATTTAATTTAGGGTCCCTGGCTAAAAGGGCACCTTTAAAAAGTGGCATTTGTATTCATTCACCTTACGCTCTCTGAAGGTAGTTTCATCATCAATATCAAGTGGGGTGTTTTAGTCTCCAAAGACTGCCAAATAACATGCAGAACCTTCAAAGCAGTTGCATATAAAGGTGAAAAAATGTTAGCAGGCACGTGGAAATACAGGCAAATGGATCCATTTTCTCTGTTTCCCCCTATCTGTTTCATCAGAACCATAAAAATCATCAAAATAGAAATTAATATAAAGTAAACACAGGAAATGGGTCTTTTTGTTGCCCTTTTTTTTTTTTCCCATGAGTCGGAAGGAAATATAAAGAACATATTTGATTTCAGCATGACTCCTCATGTTGGAAAAAGGGGGAAAAAGGAGGAATGCTAGTGAGATTTGAAACCCTAGAGGAATTCTTTATTAAAAAAAAAAAAGACCAGCTTTTCCAAGGTAATGTTTCTTTTTATTTAACCATCTCTTCTGTTGTTAAGTTTTATTGATCTCTTAGCCTTGATTGGAAGTGACAGGAATTAGCTTTTATTGATCTGCTTTCCTTGGCTTGAAATGGCTTTATTTATGTCCCTGCCTGGCCCCCTCTCTTATTTGCTTAATGGTGGCTCTCCTGCTCTCTCTGCCCTCGCCGGTGCCTGCTGCGACAGACAACTGCCATTTTTTTGTCAAGATCTTTTAATTTAAAGGCAAAGTGAACATGCCCTGAATCACTGCAGGGCTTTCTCCCTTTGCCACTGTTTGGGCACTGCAATCTCGAGGTTCCTCATCGTGCCCCAGCTGGCTGATGCTCGTGCTCCCTCCCTGGCAGACACATTTATTTCTTTCAGTTGGCACAACATATTTATCAAAACGTTCCAGGAAGATGAATGGTCTGTAATAGCAAAACGTTTCAGGGACATCTCACATGCTGCGCTCTGAGACAACGATCTCTGTGTAATCCCTAAGCCCAAGTTTTTCCAGCCCATCTCTCTCCAACAGCTGCACTTCTGCCCTGCTGTTGGGTCTCTGCATCAATCCCAATTTGCAGCCCTGTTCTGTGCCTGCCAGCCAGGCAAGGGCTCAGTCCTCTGCACACCTTTTTGGGGTGTTTTTTATGCAATATCATGATATTGGTGAGTAATGTTTTGCCTACCCATTTCTGACAGGGTTTTCAATCCGTCTTGTCAGTTCAGCTTTGCTATATCCTACAAACCTATGAGTCATTGCAAGAAAGGAAATAATTCATGTCCTGAGCTTTTGTGTCAGCCTGAGGTGTAATAGCCCTCAGAAATACCAGATTGACTCCCCAAATGCATCATCCTTTTACACATTTCATTCATGTAATTATTTGAGCTTGTGGAAGCTGCCAGGGGCCGATGTGAGCCGAGCTGGGCCAGGGAGGGCTCCTCTTGTTGGTCAGGAGTTAACAATTCCTGATGAGAATCCAAACTTTTGCTTAAAGTGTTGCACTAAGAGCAGCATTGGCGAGGTGGTGGAGGCACTGCAAGAACATAAAAGGGTCAGTAGCCCCTGCTTTTTTTAATTTGAAAAGGGGAGAAAAGAAGAAGGATCCGTTAGCGTGCTTATCTGCCTGATTCTTTTGTTATATGTGTTTGCCTATGCTGTGGCTTTAATTAAAGCTATCACTTTCCTGCATTTATTTATTTTATGACAGAAGAAAAATCACAGGCATAATGATACTTGGATGCATCTTAAATCTACTCTTTTTCAGTGCAGAATGGCCAACTCGTGATGGACCTAAAGGGAAGCAGTCAGGAGCATGGGTCTGTTTAGGTTAAAAGCAGTTGTGTTGCTTTGTGGTTATGTCTCATTCCCGTTTCATGTTTAATTCCCATTTAATGCCCTTTGGAGCCGCTCTGACATGCGGTGCTGATCTCCACGGGGGTGTTTGTGCATGGGGAGGCGGCAGCTGAGTCTCTTTGGACACTCCAGTGACTCGGGGCGCTTGTGTGTCTTGCAGGAGGCTCCACTCCAACTTCCTGCACTGCGACTGCCACCTGGCCTGGCTCTCCGAGTGGCTGCGGCAGCGACGCACCATCGGCCAGTTCACCTTCTGCCTGGCCCCCGTCAGCCTCCGCGGCTTCCTCGTGGCCGAGGTGCAGAAAAAGGACTTCGTCTGCTCGGGTAAGGCTGCCAGTTCTTCACCTCCTACCAGGAGACCTTTTGGTGTCAAAATGCACGTGAAAACAGGGTATAGGGGGTTATTACAAGGGGCAATAGTTGTAAGTTGCAACACAGGCAGTTCCATCTCTGTGTGAGAGAGAACTTCTTCACTGTGAGGGTGCAAGAGTCTTGGGATAGGCTGCCCAGGGAGGTTGTGGAGTCTCCACAGAGACTGGAGACTTCTCTGGAGTCTCCAGAGAAGGTCTTCAAACCTACCTGGATGCGACCAGGTGCCACATGCTCTGGGTGTCCTTGCTGGAGCAGAGGGTGGGACTAGATGATCTCTAGAGGTCCATTCCAACCTCAACCTCAGTTGTGGATTTACATTAGTTATGTTCTGTGGTGATGCTGTCTGGATTGCGTTGTTGCTAAACTGTGTGATAACTTACCTAATGGTATTTTTTTCCAAACCCTATGATAGTATATCAAGTCTTTATTTATTTTATTTTTTTCTGGCTTTATATGACTTGCTGTGTTTTGATTAGTGCTTCTGCTCTTGAATGATTTGTTCTAGTGGAGTATTGGCAAGGGTATCAGCATAAGAAATCTGTGAAGTGAGGATAATATGGTATTTCCCAAGGGAAGGGCTCTGCAGCTCACTGAAATACACAGGAAAGGAAAAAGGAAACGCTGGTCTGAATCTCTTGATGTAATAGACTGGATTATGGCCCCCAAGGTAAAGATTTTGCCGCTGGGATTGAAGCAGGATTGTTAGCGAGCCACAGCACTTCACCCGTCTCCAAGTTTCCTCATTGATAAGGGAACTTGTGGTGTGAGCTCCTCTCACAAACCCTGTGTCTGTATTTGAGGTCAGTTAATCATGTTTCCCGAACTGCACTTAGCTCTTTTGCTCAAGAAAAGCATAACCTGGATCAGGCAGGAGCTGAGCACACAGGGCTACCATGTAAAGCACCTCTGCAGCATCAAAAGGATGTAGAGGGTACATCCTTCTCGCTTGTGCAAAAGTTTTTGCTTGTGAATTCCCAGCAGATTAGCCAAATGAAGAAAACCAAAGTCCTTTTAGCATATCCCATAGAAAGCCTCAATGTCCCTGGGCACGTCTTAGAGTTTGAGTCAGAGAAAAACGAATTCAGTTTGAGGGGAAGTTTTATCGTTCTTTAACACACTAGACTGACACTACAGTAAAACACCTACCGAAATAACTGACTTAGAAAACCACCTAGAAAGTAGCTAGGGAGTAAACACAAGAAGGAAGGGCTCTCAAGATGGGTTCAGCTCCTTTGTCCCTGCTTCTCTTTGCTTGTCCGTTGCCTTCCTGTGTCCACTTCCTTGGGCTATGTCTCCTTGGTATATGGGGAGTTGGAACACCCCGGGATGCTGCTGCTAGAGATGTCCTTGAGAATCCCTCTATTCCCCTGTTTCAGGCCATGCACCGGGATTATAAGCAACAGAGAAATGGTTGTACTTGAAGACTGAGCATTGAGCAGGGCTTTTTGTGGCATGATTTCCAAGAGTGCTGAGTGCCTGTGGCTTTCATCAGGTGCGGGAGAGTTCAGTATGGACAGAGTACTGAAAAATTGTATTAAAATCTGAACCAAACGAGAATTTAGGAATATAACAGTCTTGGGAGAGAAAAGGATAAAATAAATGGATAAGTGAATTAAGCTATTAGAGGAATTTCATTTTACCACAGTATTTCTTTTTTAGGAAATTCAGAGTTTCAGATGGGGCTCAGCTATCGAGTTTCTGATAGAGTGAAAGAAAAAGGGCTGTTTAAATCAGGAGAGGAAACAAGAATCATCAAATGAGAAATGTTGAGTGGACAGCACTGATCCAAATGGAGCTTTCTGCATAGATCAAGATTTCCAAAAAGCAGTAGGATGTTAAACAGTGCTGCTGCAGACCAAGAATGTATAGGAAGTCATGGTAGACTTTCTTTTTTTCTCTTTTTTTCCCTCTGTAAAATAGCTATCAAGATTGGCCTGCAAAGCCTTATGTGGATAGGTACTTTAAAAAGCATATAAACCTTCCTGGATCCTTTCAGCAGCTTTCATTCCTGATTTTACAGTATGATCTGGTTGTGTTTCACTATGAAGTCAGTCTAGGACAGGAGGTGAACTGAACTTGTCCCTCTGCAAAAGAATTGTACCCCATTGAAGATTAAATGAGCCACAGTAACTAGCCTCAAGCCGGCCGAGAAAGCCGCCTTTGCATCGTAGTTAGGGAGTGCTGAAATGCAGCACATGGAGCTGCCCTGCTCCGCTACAGGCTTGATGTTCTAAGCACTGCTTTTATGGAAGTAGGAAAGTCACCACAGGAAAAACTCTCTGCTTTTCCTGCACAGTGAAATGAGTTTGTACAGAGAATTCCCCTTCAAAGGCTGCGCTCTTGCAGGCTTCAGCCAGAAGAGGAGGATGAATTGGAGAAGCATGAAAAAGATACCCCCAAAAATGCTTTTTGCTTGTTTTGAGCTCTATGCAAAATGCATTCTTTCTAACATTTTTGCAGTAATGTTACTTACAAAGTGAATTTTAAATCCTATATATAAAGAAATGACATAAATTGCAAAAGACAGGAGAGCACTGACAGGTGCATGCGACTACTGGAGCCCAAGCTGATTCTTCAGGCATAGGCACCATGCTACAGATCCTGTGGGGTAATGCTTACAGGCAGTAGGTGCAAAAGCCCTCAGTCCCTGTTGCTAAAACCAGAATTACTTGCTGACACACCTATATAAATCAGGAGTTGGGTCTTTCAGAAATGCTCAGTGCATAGGCATGAAAGTGCTGGTCGAGGTGGCACTTGCAGGCAGTCGTAAGCAGTGGGAAAGCTGCTCGCGCTGGTGCCTTTGAGCATGGGCAGACAGACACGGATCATTGAGGAGCGTGTGTTGCCCGGAGGAAGGTTCATGGAGGCGTCTGCTCGGAGCGGGCAGGAAAAGGGCCTACGGGGGGAGCTGGAGCGGTGCCGGTGGCCGCACTGTCACCGCGCCAGGCCCCGGGCTGCCGGCCGGGCCCGGCTGTCCCTGGCTGCCAGCAGGGCCTTCCCGCAGCTCTGCCTCAGGCCATCTGCTCCCCGGGAAGCGCCCGGCCGCGCTCCTTCCTCACACGGCCAGAGCGGGAGGTGCTTTGCCCAGCGCTTCGCACTGAGGGCGACCTGCTTGAGGAGGGGCCGTGTGTGCCAGCCCAGCCCAGGAGCTCCAGGCAGCTCTCCCTCTCCAGCAGGACCATGGTGGGAGCAAGAGCCGAGGCTGCTCAGCAGGTGAATCTGCCTCCGCCCTGGTGCTTGGCTTTCCTATTCCTTAGGCTTGCGGAGAAGCATCTTGGCAATGCCTTGGTAGCCAGGCAGCTTGGAGGCTGCCAGGGCCTCCAGTCTCTTCCTGGATCAAAACCAGCTTCTTTGCCATGTACAGTGGAGTTTCACTGCTCAGCTGCTTTTTCTCTCTTTGTGTCTGTCTCTCCCTCAGGATACTCCTTCCATTTCTTCTTCAGAGTAAGTTTTGCTGTTCTTAGGCTTGTCCTTCCAACTGCCCTTTACTTATTGAAGCTGGGGTTGCTGCTCATGCTGGCCTGTTATGCCAGGCCGCAGGGCCCTGTCCCCTGCACTGGCGCTGGGGACACTGGCTCCGTGAGGGCAGCCAGGCAGCAGAGCAGGGTCTGCATCTTGCAGGGACCCGCTGGGTGACCTCTCCAGATGCTCTTGTGCTGGTGAATTCCAAACGTGCATTTCACTTGTTTTTCTTTCCTCACAGAGGAAGCCACAAATTCTCATCAGCGTTTAAAATCTAGAAATTAATTTGGAGCTGATTTATTCTGTGTATTTTACAGTAAGAAAATTAGCTACATTTATATTTAAAATAGATGATTTTTAACGGATTTTCTGAGACAGTTTAATAATGAAGCAAGACTTGCAGAGAAGGAACTCAGTTCCATAAATCATTCTCATTTCCACTGGAAGCTGGAGGTTTCTTTCTGTTTCTTGGTCTTTATTTCCCATTCAGAGGATGCTGCAAGAGCCTGAAGAAAATTAAGTTGCTAATTCTGAAGGAAATTGGTTCAAGTAGGTTATGAGTTACGTCAGTCGGAAACTGATGCCACAGAGAAGCCGTTATCAGCAGCAAGGGTCTAGTGATTTCTAAATAAACTCATATTGATTTTAAGAAAATACTGAGTTGATCCAAATCTCAATTTAAGATCTAGCATTTCATATGGTGGAGCTGCAGCTGAGAACAATAAAGAGGAGAAAAATATGAGCTTCTTACTGCTTGATGCAGACTGGAAGCCCTAATAAGAAAGCAGATTTATTTGTTTTAGGTAGGTCAAAGAGTCTTAAAACGTAGTTGATGGTCCCTGCCTCAGACCATGAAACTCAGGAGATTCTCCTGCTCCATTTTCCCCTACCAACTCCATAGCATATTGGCAAGGAGAAAAGCAGCAGTGATAACCACTAAAATAACACTCCTCGAGCTTGTTATCTTAACAAGATTATTCAAAAGATGCCGAAGGAGCAGTGTGCAGGGAGGGGAGCTCCCACCATCTGCTCCTGTTTAGGAAACCTCCAGGCAGCAGTAGATCCATAGAACCAGCGGCCAGGCTGCTCCTTGGAGCACAGGACACGGAGGCGCTGCCGGCACGGAAAACTGGGGCTCCCGTGGAGCACAAGCAGCAAGAAATTCTGCTGCAGATGCTGCAGTAGAACAAGCACATGATTATGCTAGCAGATAAAAACAGTGGTTTGTCATGTTACCCACTAGGATCTTAGTGTTTGGGTGTGCAAACCCATACATCTGTTTGCAGCATGTATGGAAATGCCTTGTGGCACTGCGTGGTGCCACCGCTGGGTAATGCAGCCTCATGCTGAGCTGGAGCTCAGGAAGCTTCTACCGTCTACCTAAGCTGCTGTGGGACAGGAGCAAAGGAGGATGTGCAAACAGCATTGAGCCTTGTGTCAGACACCTTTTCAGACACCATTAAGGCAGGTTTAAAAACACAGTCTAAAGCTATTCCTGTCCCTTCTATAACCTTATCAGACTTCATCATGAGGTAGTCTTTAATCCCGGAGTCCTTTTCAGAAGGCCATTCCAGAGACATGCTCCCTCATAGACTGCTCTTGGTTATGACTATTACATATCACTTCATCCCGCACAGATATTATCCTTTCCTCTTAAATAGTTTGAATTCCTTTACATTTTTATGCCAGAGTATATTTATAAGGTCACTGTATCATTCTGGACCTATTTTCAGTTGTCACTTCATGTGGATCCCCAGAGTGCCTGCTAGAAACCATGGGACTGGCATTAAGGAGGTCACTGTGCACAGATGCCATGCGGATTCCAGGAGTTCCCTGTCCTTTTAAGCCTTCCCAGGAGCTGTGTTTCTCTAGTCGGCGTGGGAAGAGCAAAGATTGAGCAAAACCAGAGAGGGAATTACCTGCTAACAGGTATCCTCGGGGCACAGGATCAAGCAGGAGAAGTCATGGTCCTTGGGGAAGTGCCCATGTCCTCCTGGCTGGAGGGAGACTTACCAGTGCTCCAACTTTTCTCTGTCTCCTACAGAGACTTAACAGAAAGAGAATTCCCTAAGAGAAAAACAACTTTGTCATAATTTAGCAAGAATTTAAGTTGTCTCCTAGGCTGTGTTGCAGTTTTTATTACTCCTTTAATAGCACAAATCTGCCTACTAGACCTGAACTGCTGCCGATTAGCCGTCCTTTTACCGTATTCCATTCCGTTTAGAAAAATTCCAGGCAATTTAGGGGCTGTTGTTACTAATAAAATAGGTACAAATATGATTGCTTTTCAGCAAAGACAATGTGAAGTCATGTCTGACTTTCATTAAGTGTTGCTTTGCTGGTACGTTTAGAAAAGCAGAGAGCATATTTTTCTTGAATAATGTAGGCTTTTTTGATTAGGCCAGAGCTTTTCTTTTCTTATGATTGGTTATTTCCTAAATATTTGTTTGTAAACCAATTTGTTTCAGCTGTGCCTACAGCACAGTCGTGCTCACATGCCATGAATTTTTAACAAATTTACTGTTTGGGATCGTTCAGTAAACTAGAGAGCTTGCATCGAGTGTTGAATATTCATGACAAGCACATTTTTGCATACCATGAACTTGATGGTAAGGATCATCATCATCAATCAGGCGTCCAAATCACTAATCATGATGCTGTACTCAGTGAAAAAATGTTGAACGATGAGAGGTGGAAATAGCTGCATACACCATTTGCTGAAGAACAAACACATTTGGGCAGATTTTTCTCCCTTAGTGGCATATTTACCATCCCCAACAAACATTAAATTTGTGGGTAGTTAGTTGTGATTGGTTTGCCCATAGCTCTCCATAGCAGTATAAGCACACAGGAGTATTTTAGTACTGGGAAGCAAACACGTAGTCAGGAGCAATACATCTGTTTTAGGTGTCTTTTGGAGGTTGTATTGCTGGGAATCTAGTACGGGCTGTATTAGAGCTCGTGTAATCGTAATTGATTTCAGAAGCCAGTGCCTTGTCCCTGCTTTGTGTAAAAGTTCCAGCGGGTCATTTGAGTAAACCACACAAGGCCATAATATATCCACAGAACTGCAGTACTTGTGCTGTTTTGTTTACTGATCAATAATTTCATGTCTGCCGTGCTTAAAATGATGTAAAGTCACCACAGATTTTTAGCTCGTAAATACATCCTGTCAGATTTATATTGGAATGGATCAATATTTTTGACAAATAACCAGCATTTTGCTGGTAGAAAAGCGTTGCTGTAGGGGTTGCAGTTGGGTAGGTGAGGAGGTAACAAAGCACACTGCTTAGTGGGCCATAATTGGGTGCCAGTGCAAATGAGATTATTTGGCTTATTTAGCCCTTGTAAAATTTATTTTGAGCGCCTGTGACATTTAAACTCCATAAGTATTCTATTCTAATCGTAATTTTAGTCTGTGTGCTGCTCTCAAAAGGCGAGAGGCCAATGAGATACCCATTTGCAAAGAGTACTTAATTTTGCAGTGAGCTGCTGGGTCCTAAGGCTCTGCTTTCTCTCCCTAGCCAGGCAGGCTGTTAAGTGAGGTGATGCAGGTGAATAACCTGCTAGATGTTAAATGCTCTAATCACACAGGCTGCTGTTTGTTACAGCAGAGGCATAAAAGCTGTCACTTATTTCGTAAGCTTTGTTTCCTGTGCTACCCTCCACATTTTTGGTGATGTTTTTAATAATAACATATTTGAGTTCATGATTTTCATCTATTAAATAAAAGTATAATGAATGTGGTGAACTAGTGCTGCTTTATAACATAAAACAGTTGAATTGATCAAGTGGCAGATAGTTAAGGAGAACTTCAGAAGAGAGACACTGCATGCACCTGCCTTCTCTGGGTCCACTTTTTGCTGTGTCTTTCAAACAATAAGGAAAACTTTCAAGGACACAAAAAAGAATCCTGAAATATTTATGCTTTTCGTTGGCCTTGTTCATTTCAACAAGAACTGCCAGCAAAAGGTAAACTAATTTTTAGATGTGAAATATACTTGATTTGTATTTCCTTAGGACCTAGAATCTATATTCTTTCCCTGTGTATGCATATGAAAGCCATATCCCGACTTTAACTTCCAGAACTTTAAATTCCATAGTCTGCTTGGGCTTGTTTTCTTGATCAGTCATTTCTTTAGCATCTCTCCACGGCTATACAAGCATCTGATTAATCTCTCCTCTTTTTATTTTTTTAATGCTTTAATTCTACAGCTCTGCCATGGAGCTAAGCATACATCGTCATTTAATTGCAGTTTAATGCAAATCAATTTTCAAATTCTGTTTTTATAGCATGATTAAAGAAATCTTTAGCTCAGCAGATGATTGTTAATTTAAAAGCCGATGAAGTACGGACTAAGTGGGCGTGGAGTGTTCGTGTGTAATAAAGTATTTTGTCTTTTGGAAAAGAAAAACATAAGCAAAGCCTTTTGCTAACAATGCTCATCCATTTAGGCATAAAGGCATTTTATGTCATGAGATTCACAGATACACAGCGTAGATCTGCTTTTGCTCATCAAAAGGAAAGAATTAAACCAAATATAAAGGGCTGCATTCAGGACTAGCAAGTATTGTTCTGTGGCAACAGGAGTAGCTGTGATTTGGGCCGCTCAAAGCATTCAGGCTCATTAAAAGAAATTTGGTTTATAGAAATACTTCTCCTTCCAGGTTATTTTAGAGTGAAATAAAGAAATCCAGTCATTGATTTTATACAGAAAACCCACAGTCCACAAAGAGGCAGCCTCCTCGCTGTGATTTTTTGCTTTACTTTTGTTCCTGCACTCTAAGCTTAGATTTAGATTCCATCTCATTGCTCTGATGAATAACTCTGATGTTTTTCTCATCTCATTTCAGCTGTGTCTGTATTAAAACTAAAAACATAATGGTTGCTTTATTTTATCTTTGTGAACCTCCATGGTTATCTTAGAGGTAATATTTTTTGGTCACTAGCCAACCCTAGGCCAGTGGTCTGTTCACGTAGAAGTTGCTGTTTCCTGGTAGCAAAGTGCAGGTAAATGGCTTGTGGCTCAAGCTCAGGGTGAATGAAGGGACTGCAATCTGTCTTCATTCAACTGCTCAGTTTTTGGGCAGAAAGGAGCCGAGTGGCCAGCATGAGGCAAGCTCTCACATCGCTTTCAGTCTCTCCACTCGAAAATGTGCTAGGACATTTCATATTGCGTGGTCGAATTGGGGTGTTAATTAGTGCCTCGTTAGCCTTGTGTTCTCTGTGCAAGCAAGGTTGGTGGGTGGGCCCTTTCTCCAGCTCTTCAGAGGACACGATACAAGCTTCTGTCAAACAGTACCGTTAGCTTTGGGCACTCCACCAGACTCTCACAAACCATGGAGCAACAAGCTGAGCCCCAGCAGACCTTCCACAGATTTTGGTTTAGATGCGCTGCCAGCAGCTACAGACTCTTTAAATGCGGCTGGCAATGCCTGCCAGGTCTGGTTGGTGCTGTGTCCTAAAGAAAAGGGAGTATATTACTAGAGATGTCTGCAAAAAACCCGTCAGACTTGTACGATGAAGCCTGTTGTAGGGGTTGCCATAGGTGTCTTTGGTACCTCCTGGAGAGCAAGCGCCTCTCCGGGGTGCTCCTGCCAGCCAGGGCATCTCCCTGGCTCTGAGGACTTGTGCTTATGGTTTTCCTGGTAATCACACATCCCTACTTTGCTGATTCTGGAAAACTTAATGACAGTGAACTGAACTTGGATCTGATGCAATGTATATAGAGCAGTGTCGCTACATTAGACCCTTGCCCTGGGATTAGCACCTTGCCTTTCAGTGGGGTTGTTGGGCTGATAAATGACGTGAAGGGCTGAGCTCCCTTCCCTTTTTTTGTGAATTCCTTTTGGGATTCCTTTCACTCAATTGTCTAATCTTACTAAAAAAAAATTTTAAAAAAGATATTTCCAGTTTCTATATCGTAATAAGTTATGTCATATCAAAAGCATAAGACTGCTGATGCCTTCTCTCAGTACATAAAAATATTCAGTGGATGTTTATGTAATGAAACTCATTGGAAAGGCAACCTTTGGAAATACTGCTTGATCTTTGGGCATATTTTCTAGATATAGATTTAAAGAAACTGATATGGTAAATTACAGGGAGCTGGACTAAAAAGTGTCTGTGAGGGAAAGAAATGATGATAGAGTGGAGATGGTGGAAGAGTAAGAACACCATCATCTTCCCTACCTTCTCTCTGCAATTGATTTATAGCACATTATATTCACTGAATCCAAATAAATTATTACTTAATACAGTAAAAGGACCTGGAAAATTCAGGAGCTTCTGCATTTTATTGGTAAAATCCCAGGGGATCGTTTTTGGGAGCTGACGCGCAGTGTTTGTGCTCCGCCACAGGTGCCCAGGCTGAAGCTCCCTCGTGCAGCGCCAGCTCCATCGCTTGCCCCTCTGCCTGCACCTGCAGTAACAACGTGGTGGACTGTCGGGGACGGAGCTTGACGGAGATTCCAGCCAACCTACCCGAGGACATTTGGGAAATGTAAGTGCCCATGGAATGCAGCCTGCTTTGCTGTGTCACTCCATTTGTAGTCCTTTTAATGTGAATTGAATTATGGTATGACGTTGCCCTACCTCCAAACAAGATTAAGTTTTTTGGCGTGTTTAGTTCAGATCATATTTTCATCTAACAAATCTGGGATTAAGGTCTTAAGCCTAGGAAAAGAAAATGCACAGCACCATTTTCTGTGTGTTTTATCAAACAGAATTGTTTCATTTTTCATTGATGAATTCTCACAGAGCAGGGAGTATTTTATGTTGGCTAGGCAGGATGCTTATCCTTATGCAATGAAGTCTGTCATCAGAATGGGCTGTCTCTGCTGATTTTACCTGTTCTCTGCCTCCCACGTTCCAGTATTTCCAATTCTTAAACCTTTTACTGACTTGGTGTGTATGTGTGGTGAGCCCAGATGCTGATTTTATAGACTTACTTGTCATGTGTAGCTTTAGCAGTTGTACTCGTCTATTTTTTATGACTTAATACTACCATGGTTATGAAGTAGTATTACAGGAAACGAAATTGCTTTTGTTTAGTCCATAGGGAATGCAGGGCAATTCCTTTCCTACTCAGGTGTTTGCAATACAGAAGTCACCCACATCCTACCACCTCGTACAATCCTAATATTAATTCAGCTATTCCTGTAGCTGCTGCAAAAATATTCACAATAAACTACAGAAATATTCAGTGAGCTACAGCAGTAGTAATTCCCTGCTGTAGAAATATTGTCAACTCACAGAATTCACTGGGACAAAACGTAGATGAATTATTCGGGTAGCCTGGCCCACTGAGATCTAATATTTGAGTGTCAGGAATGTGTGAGGGGTTTGGCCAACAAAGATGCTGCCCTGTATTGTTTGCTGGAGAGCTGCTCTATGCCACTGCTCCTGCAAGTCATTTACAACTTGATTCATCTCAAAATCGTTTTGGTTGCTGTCTCATCATAGCAGCCAGTAGTAGGTTATTAATAGATAAATTTTAAAAAATCTATTTTTAGTAGATAAAAATGAAAAAATAACATTATTGGGAAAGTATCTAGAGGATGTGAGGATATTTTCAGGAACTACCAACTTGTACACAAGCTGTTGTGAATGCTCACTTTATAGTGAGCATTCAGGGTTGTTCAGGGTGTATTAGTTGTGCTGATTTCCAGCATATTTTTTTATGTTGTGCTGTGTGTGCTGTATGTTCTTCTGCTGCTGAGAGTTGATGTAAATTATTCTGAAAGTATAAATTGTTTATGGCATGCTAAGAGCATTAAACATTTAGTCCTGCTCTCAGTTATGTCAGTTAGGGTACAAATATCTTTATCAGAAGTGACCAGGATGATTTGATGGTAGGAGACAGAGGATGAGATTGGTTCAGACTCGTTTGTGAGTTAGGGCTAAGCTAGGAGAGGAACTGTAAAATTATGTTTAGTAGCACTGCAAATGCTTGCGGAGACCAGGAGATGTGTGTGGCTCCGTGCCAGGACTCTGGAGATCTGCACAAGTGCCAAGGTTGGTGTGAGATAGTGAGGATGCCAGTCAAGATGCACGTAATGTTTGGGCAACTCTCTTAATCCAGAGGCCAAATCCTCCTAGCTTTGTGGAATGCCAAATAAATCTCTTGGCACATGGTTTAGCATTTAGACACATCAAACCTGTTGCATTTTAGGCAGTACTTATTTTACTCTTTGCCTGCAGAAAAAAACTCCTAAATCACTCTAATCCTGCACGTAACCTTTGCAATTCCCGGGAATTCCAGATGGGAATGGGTCCACGGAAAGGATATATGTGAGCAGTGTGTTCAGAGTGTAATATGAGCTAACCCTAATGAAAACATATTTTGCTCACTTTCTGTTGGAATTAATCCTGGAAGGATTTCATTTTTTATGGAGTACATATTAAGAGATGTAAGTAGTGCTATCAGAATGAGTCTCGGCCAGTGACTTTGCTTACATGGTTTTTCCTGTTGATAAAGCAATGGTCTTTAAGTAAGAGTCAAAAAGAGCAATCAATCAACCTGAGGCCAAGGGCAGAGTATTGCACATTCTCACATCTAGTCTGAGGAAAGAATATTCTCACAGTGGAAAAAAATGTGTCTGGAAAGATGGAAGATGCTGCTACAGTATTTTCTTGGAAGAATGCTTACATCACTGCCTTGGACCAAGACAGTGATTTGGTTTTGTCCAAGGAATGTCCAAGCTCTGCCCTCAAAAATTCAGTTTGTTTGAGGTTGTTCTGGGCTTGTTCAATATAAAAGTCATCTCCAGACTGTTCCCCCCACAGTAATGAGCATCTCTAGGCTTGGTGTGATGGACAGAGTAATGGTCTGCTGCCCAGGACATGGCAGCCACGGGGCCAAGTGACTGCTCCGTGTAAACTGCAACCTGCCCCTGTGGCTCTCACAGCGCTGGTGCTTTTCCCTTGGGATCCATCATCACATTACAGCCTTCCCATGGGAGTGGTGCTTCCCAAGCCCCTCTTCCTGCGCTCTGTAGCTGTGTGGTCTCCTCCTCA
>JAUBOD010000134.1:2434262-2447150 GCA_032353885.1 Nothura maculosa
CCTATTTTACAATTCTATGAATATTTTATTTGCAAGTGCTTTGCTCTTGCTTCCTGCTACAGACTTGCACATCGGCCGCTTGGTGAGCTCAAAGGAGCCGAAGAGCTGCCCATTTAAATGTTGTCCTAAAGCTCTGTGAAATCCCCTTGACTTGAGAATTGTCTCTGGTTTTGAAGCTCTTACCTACATGCAACCTCCAGACCTAGATGTGGATAAAGCAGGAAAACTTGTGTTTATTGAAGGAAATTTGCTCGGCACACTGGCTCTGAGGAAAGCAGACTCACTGATGTGCATCTTCTGCAGCTGAAATGCAAAAACCTTAGGAAAATATAGCAGAATAAGTATTTATTACAAAACCCACTAATCATACCAACACACTAAAAGCCAATCTCCTGACTCAGCAAGAGAAACTAAAATAGAATTTGGGTTACATTTCTCTAGAGCAAATGTAGTGCTAAGTGAGCATTAGCTTCTTGGGTAGCAGTCCAGCTTCTGCTGTGCTACACAGAACATGGAGAATGAAGTCCCACGTTCAGGTGGTCATGTCTTAGTGGTGCTGTTCTATTTAGAATGGTTTTACTTAGCCTCCAAAATGAGGCGACGTGGGAGCCCTGGCAGTTCTACCTCCAGCAACTGCTGGGAATCACCCAGATCGGCCGCGCTCTGGGGAGGCCGGAGGAGGCTGTAAATGGGCCGTTTTGCTGAGTGTTTGTTTTTCAATATGTTCAACTGCACAGATTATTTGAAATGTTGAAAGACAGAGCCCGTTAGGATCCCAGCCAGTGTCAGACCTCACACGGCCTCCCAACTCATTGCTCTTCCGCAGCAGAAACTTGGGGAATGAAACAAGTTCCTTAACCTGAGCACACAGCTGTGCCACGGGCTGCTCTGTAACCATTCACCTCGCGTTAGGCCCAACGCAGAAATCACCAGTGTTGTTTTTCCCATTCCCAAGTCTTATAAAATGCTTGGAGAATTTTCAGAGGAGCCAGTGGCCTTCCCTCCTCCCAGGAATTTCCTCCAGGAATGGTAGGATCCTGACCCGTCAGACTCAGCTCCCATCCCTATGTAACACTGCTAACCTTAACAGCAGCTTTATCTGTTTTGCTTTTTACTTCTGATTCTGTTGATGCTATATAGGTGTGTTGCCTTAAATATTAAAAGAAGTCACTCATGGATATCTGTCGCTGTTTGTGCCTGAGTAAATAGACACTTCTGACACTATATCTGTGTTATTAAATCTTCACCTGTTTTATAACTAAACTATATGGAAATTTCTCTTGAGTTTTTGAAATATTTGGCTATTTCCAGTCCGTGGTTTATATTAGCTAGTTCAAGCTGTAATAGCATCTGCTGAAGCTGTATTAGTTTATCCAATGATACCTGTGTCTCATTTCATGCCAATTATTGGGTCCTGAGAGGTTCAGTTATATGAAATTTTTATCTACAATGGACTTGTGCTCTCTGGCTTTTAAATTTGGTATCACTGTGCAGAACTCTAGGTTCTTGCACCAGGCAATGTGTCTTTCAATAGTTAAAGCACTTCTAAAGAGGGTGAAAAAATCCTCGACAGAATGAAAAATATTTTAGATACAGCTTTTGGATGATGTCCAGTTTCTACATTAAAAATGCTTCCCTACAGCAGACGAAGCCTGAATCATAACGACTCATTTAATACCACGTGCTCTCTGAAAAGAAAATGAGATCAGCAGTTAAATGAAATGCCCACGGATCCTGGCCATGGTGCACAAGATCAATAAAGATGATACTGCAGAGAGGTGGGAGGACACTCGACCGGTCGGTTACTTAAGATTTATTTTGTCTTCCCGTGTCTTTCAGAGTGCTCTATGGAAACAAGATCACAGAGATTCCCCAGGGCCTTTTTGATGATCTCGTGTCTCTGCAGCTGCTGTGAGTACGATCCTTTCCTCTTCTTTATTTTGCACACTAGCTAGATTTACAGATTTTTCAGCTTCTGGTTTTAATATAATCATTCTTCCAGGAAAACTGTGTGGGACAAGCTGGTCTGTTGTTCTTTATGTCAGGCACCAGGGAAGCAAGGGCTGCAAAAAAAGAAGGTGCCAAGGGTTTTATAGCTGAGTGCTTGTAACAGATAATGGACACAGAAGAGTGAAGTTTAAGGAGGAAATGGGAGATTCAGTGAAGTCCAAGAAAGGAAATTTGGTCACATTTGGCTGATGTCAAGGTGGGAATGCATTTTGATTGTTTTTACAGATTTAGCATGTGTGGTTGGATATCCAGGTCCTCCAGGGCTACTGTGTTGCAAATCCCTGCGTATGGAAGCAAACTGGCAATATGAAAGATCTTACTGTTAGCAGCCCTGCCTAGTTCCTTGCTTTGATTGTGCCAAATGTGATTGGAATATGTATTTGTGCATTCAGGTATTTTATGGTATGTGTGACTGAACACATGGTTGAGATCCAGGAGTGCAGAAACTTCTTTTAGAAGTTTTAAATAGAAGATTATCTTTTAAATAGAAGATTTAGAAGTCTTCTATTTCAGCCAGTCACTAGAGAGGGCAGAAGTGGAATTCAGTCTGTATTTCTAATAGTCTGTTTAGCATCACAGATGATGCACTTGGAAAGATAGGGCAATACATGAAATTATTCTCTACTGGTTTACAGCACACCTGCATGTGCGCACACACATAAAGCCCCAAAGCAATGTTATATATAAATATATAATGAAATGTAGCTTTAGACTTTTAGTATTTTAAGTTTTTCTAACTGTCTTGACGCAGCTAGAATTGAAAACCCCGAAGTTCACGATTACCAGGCAGTGTGTGTCACTGTGTGGTTGCTGCCTTTGCTGCAGCTTGCCAGCCTCGCACGCTATGCAAATTAAACGTAGATTTAGCTTCTAAGTCTAGGATCGGAGCCAAAGAACTAAAATTATAGTAAAATAGTTGATGTTGCTCTACATGTTCAGCCAGATGGGCAGTTTAGCCATAAGATCTTAATTGCAAACACGGACTGTCCTTCCCTAGAGAAAGACAAGCAAGAGCACATATGGTTTGGCTGTGACAGGCCTTGCTCCACGACGGTGACAAGCTGTTCATCCCCTCCTGCAGACAGCCAGGGCTTTTGCCTTGGCCTTTTGCACACACTTCTTGTGGCAGCTCCTTTCCTCTCTCCTGTGCTGTACCTGACAAGTTGGTGCCATTGCAGGAGCTTCGTAGCCTGGCGTGCGCACTGAGAGAATTGAGGATATTTGGGGGGTCTTGATGCAGTGTGCATGGGAATAAGCAATGTGGAAGCTTTGAAAAGCTGGAGCCTGGCTCGTGTTGGGACAGGGTGGTGGGCTCGTGTTGTGTTTGGTTCAGGGAAGGAGCTGCAAGCAGAAGGCAAAACCTTGGCTTGAGACTTAGACCGCTGAGAAGGAGACCAGATTTTACAGTGACAACTTTGAAGCTCACACAGTTGCTCTAGTAGGATATTGACAGGTGGCATCTTTCCCAGTAGAAAAAATAAGCATCACTTAACATGTAAGATACAGAATGCAGTTTGCTATAAATATGTGTTTCAAATAAGACCATAAAAGACATACATATATATATATACATATATATATATACATATATATGTAAGTGGAGACTTACAAAAGTCTCCAGTGCCATATACCATGGTCCTTACATGTACGTAGTGTAGGTTTTCAAAGAGCTACATAGCTGAGCAGTGTTTTTTTGTTGTGAATTAGCTCAAGTGGCAGCTTTTGTTGAAGGAGGCAAAATCTATATGGCAGAGAACAGCTCGAATGTCTTGAACTTAAACCACTTAGGTGCTGTCCAGCTGAGCAGATCAGAGTAAACAGAGAAGGCTCCAAAGATGGTTGTGTTATGGATTTCCCAGGCCGGTTCCTCCGGAGGCGTCGATGGCTTTTTGAGCAGGGTCTAAATGCAAGCAAACGTCTGCACACGTTGCAGATCATGGCTCTGAAGCAGCTATTATGGGACTGCCTGTAGTATTTTAATGGATACCTAAAAAACAAATGGCATTCATTGGTCTTAGACCTGCTGTTGAATAGTTGGAAAAGTGCCCTGTGATTAGATCTAATTTAGTGTTCAGTGGGCTCTAGATTGGATTTCTCCTTATTAGTCTGGAGACACACTGATAAGGCGGCTCTGATTGAAGCATCCTGGTAGCCAGCATAATTTCCTAAGCCTGAGATGAAGCATTTTTGAAAATACACCGGAATTATGGAAGAGCAGCACACACCACCAGAAAAACAGGAGTGCTGGTAGGTCCTGTATCAATTAAGATGTTACTTGGCACGAGGCTGAGAGCATCAGAGCCGCTCGGCTGTCGGGCAGCGCTGCGGTGGCGACGCGGCAGGAAAACACCCAGTCACGGGCAAGAATCTCCCCTTTTAATTGTTTTAACCCAATCGGGGTGAATTTGAAATGCAATTTCTGAAGGCATTGTTGCAATTAGCTCTCTTAAATAGCTCGTTCCCCACGTAATATATGTGGTTCCCTGCACATCATCACATAATTGGATTTGTGTCAATTTGCTGGTTTCATCATTCTTACTACCCCCTAAATCTGCAGCAAAGGTCATTGCCGAGTCCCCCACACATTACACGTGTGTTGTGGGACACAGAAGTGTTTCTTGGACACCCTCACCTTCCCCACATGCTGTGCGGTTTTTGGGAGACAGGATTCCAGGTGGCTGCGGTTTCCTTGGTACAATGGGCACGCGCCCTTCCTTTCATTAAGATCTAGTATCTGGATCAAGGATCTTCTGAGTATTTTAGTTGATTTGGATTTTTGAGAGCTGTTCTATTTTCCAGAAAGGTGTAGATTTGACCTTTTTTTGCAGAAAATTGTGATTTTTATTGTCACAAGAACCCCTCCAAGCTGGTGAGAAGTGGTTGCTTAATTCTCCTGCTTTTTCAAACCTGCATCTGAATATTAGAAGAATAGGAAGTCCTGTAGTTTACGGTGGACATTTCCTGTTGGAGTGGCAGCCCAGCAGGCCTGACGCTCACCCTGGTGGGACTGGAAGCTGCCACCAGTGCAGATCCACCCCATGGATCTTGTGGGGCTCCTGGAGGGTGGGCAGGCCCCCTTGGGCATGCCAGGCTTGTGCAGTGGCACATGTGAACCTGGCTCAGCTCCTCCTTGGCCACCCTGTGCTGGATGAAGCTGCTGGTGGGTGACTGGCTGCCCAAGAAGTGGGATGCAGTGCATGGAGGTTCCCAGCTTGGGAAGCTGCGGAGAACGGGCACCATGTTCCATCACCCGTCCTTTCCGTGTCCAAGTCAATGCTTCTTCCTCCTTGCACCCATATTAAAGCAAACATTATAAGAGCCTTTTTATTACAGCCAGACGTTGAGTGCTTTGTAATGCTCTTTTCCTGGAACCCAAAGATACCATAAAATCTAATGCTTTATGAGATTATATAGCAAAATAATATAGGGGGATATAACCTCATTTTTCAAATGTCTGACAAGTATCAGTTTTCAATAAACCCTTTTCCTTGAGGAAATGCAAATTTATTTTGCATAGTTAGCAATCATTGGAGTGCTTGGGCTTATTGATCTTGTATGTTGTGGTCAAGATCACCTTGGGCAGTTGGACAGGCCATGGGGCCAGAAGGAATCCATGCTCTGGACTCTGTTTTGATGCTGCTACAAGCCCTGATACTGTGGGGTGTATAAAATTGGAAAGCAGTCATGTGTTGTATTCCTCTCCCTCATAAAATTAAGCCAAAAACTTAGAGATTTCTCCTTTTTCCTTATGCCTATAAAGCATTTGATCATCAGGGAGAATTCAGGATGTGCATCATGGTGGGAAAAAGAACAGCAATCACAGTAGTACCAGATAGTGATGGGTAACTTCACAAGTGATGAAGAATTGATCTTCCAAGCTTGGTTAGAACCAGATTTAATCTTTTCTGTTTCAATTGACCTCTATTTAAAAGAGAATTGTCTAAAGTGGCAAGGTGTGTGTGTGCCTGCAAAAGCCATTGCTTTTATCAGTATTCCTGAAACTCAACCAGTCAAATTTTGATTTGAGTAATTCTCCTTTTCACCTGCTTTATTTGCTCACTCTGCTTGGGTTCATAGTGAGGTATTTGGGCTTCCATAGCTCTTCAGGGAGGTTGCTTGGAAAATAATTCCGTGGCAAATTTGTCAAGTCTGAAGTGCTGGTGCTCATTTGTAATTCTAAACCAAATTCCAGTACTTAAGAGCTTAAAATAGTATCTGCCAAATCTTCCTTGTGTACTTTTAGAGCTTGTTAAAAGCTCAAAGCAAATCCAGCGAAGCGCAGAGCTATGCAAAATATTTTTAAAAGGAAGACATGCAGCATGACTCTAAAGCATGTGCATCGATTCTGGTATTTTTGTATTATATACAGAATGTTGTTATATGCATATTAGCACTGGACAGTGATACAAAATGCCGTCTGTATACGAGAGTGCAAAAAGCCAGTGTGCCATTCCCAAGCCCCCTACAGTAGTCTCTCACTATAATGGTTTTTAGGTGATGCATAACATTTTGTTCCACAGCATTTTTATTTTTGCCATGGCTGAGAGATAAAATAAGAGGGATTCCAGCTGCACGGAACCATTTGCAGAGGGGCAGGAGCCCGGGTCTGGACGAGGCTGCCCAGGGAGCCCGCGCAGCCTCCGCGCATGGAGGTTGCAAGGCCAGTCTCAAGGAAGCCCTGAGCAACTCCCATAAGATGCCATACAGGAGCTTTTCCCGGAATTACTCGGTCCCTCTACCCAGGACAGCCCTGCTTAACAGCTTTATTATTTTCAAGCTCTTCACCTCAAGCTTTTTTTTTCCCTTGGATTTCTGCAGTTAGGCTGCTGTTGCGCTAAGATTGCTGAGCTCAATAAGTGCCGCTAAAGCGAGGGAGCAGCATCTGCCAGGCGCAGCAGTGCGATGACGGCCGGCTCTAACGCGGGGCCGCGGCCGCCTCGCCGGGGTCGCTGCGCTCGCACGTCAGCGCGGAGCCGAGCGGCCGCCCTGACGCCAGCGCCCAGCCGGGCTCGCCCAGCGGCCACTCCTGCTCCTTCCTGCGCCAAAACTGGCACCGGGAGAGCAGGAGGTTGCGCCCAACGCGTGTGGGTTGTGACGTGGTTCTGTGAACCCAGCTCTGACGTTATCGGCAGCCCCAAGCTGGGCGCTGTGGGAGTAACGGGATTGTGGGTGCTGTGACAACACCTGCCTGTGGCTCAGCAGTGGCAGCATGATGGTCACAGGGTTGTCATGTGCGTGTTCTTCAATGGGACGTGCAGGTTTTTGGGTGAGGAATGAGACCTTTAAAACCCTTCCTAACTCAGACTCTCAGACTGTGCTCACTGCTCCCTTTTTGGCTCCTTATTCAGCTCATGAGTTTTCTGTCCAATACAGTTGGAAGCAGTTTGTCAGCACCGTGCTCCTCCTGCAGTTTCCTGCACACGGAGGGGCGCTTGAAGCTGGTTCAAGGGAGTGAGGCAGGGGGTTCACACAGAGGGTTACCAGCTGGAGCGGACAGACGCTCCGGTGGTCAGGCATCACGATAGGAAATGTGGATTTGAGGAGCTGCCCAGACATTTGGGCACCGTGAGGGGCAGCCAGATTGCTCCCTGTCCTCCGGATCCTTCCAAGATGCTCCTGGGCTCTCATTTAGTTGTTTTGCCAGTAGGCTGCTGCTAGACGGAGCTCAGCGCTGCTGCTCGGTGTCCCAAGGAGGTGGCACTGGCTACGGTGCTTCCCTGCAGTACCTCTTTTCCAGGACCCTGTTAGTCCTTGTGCTAAAGCGAAGCACAGCTCTAGATTCCATACAAATCCCTTGAGAAAATGTCAAAAAGAACGTGGAATTTGTTGACTTGTCAGAATTATAAACCCTAAGAATTGGTTGCTTCCAACTGAGTCCTTTCTCTGCTCTCCTATAATGAGAGGTCCTTAAATGTAGGTGAAGACTTTGGCCACAGATTTTTGCCGTCCATTTATAGTAATATATATTTGAGTTTTCTTTTATGCATGCAAATAACTTCACTTCCCCTCTTCCTCAGCAGTCTCCTATGTGTTTTATGCCTGTCTTTTTCCGTTTTCCTGGAGCACACGGGATGTGCTGTTGGAGTTTCTAATTCTCCTTGCATTGTTGTCATCATCATGATAACAATGACATGTTGTTATGATGTTGTCATCATCATGACAACCCCATGACTTCACCAGGCTGAAAACACAAACTATGCCAAGAGGAAAAACCATCTCGGTGTTCCCATTTGCTCTGAAAAAAAAGGGGAGGAAAAAGCAATTTTCCCATTCATTTTCTTTTTGGAGTTCAAAATATTATTTACATGTTAATCACTTGAAACTGTGCTTGGGCATATAATTCAATTATGGAGCCTTGTTAATTATGCAGATGGTGCCTAGGAGCATCCAGTAGAACTGTGGAGCTGGTCCAGCAGCGCAGGCTCCTTCAGAGGGTTTAGCCGAAGCGCGTGAGGATCTCAGTGCGTGGCCAAAGTCACCCCCTTGGGAAGCGGCAGCGGGAGAGCGATTGGGCTGCACTTGGCTTCATGGCCTTGATGTGTCCGTGGGGATGGGAACGGAGGCTCGGCTTCGTGATGCAACATCCCTCTGGGTATCAGGCCCTTATTGCAGCTTGAGTTCTGATCCACCTCTGGAAGGCTGCGCCACAGCTGGAAGATCAGTGTGAATCTCTCTCCATCGAGCTGGCAACAAAAAAGGAAAAATTAGTGGAAGCAACTTTCACTGTAAATTGGCACAAAAGAAACATCACATAGGGCTTAGTAAAATAGATCTTGGTAACTGAAAGGTTGATGTCACTTCTTTCAGTGTGAGCCCAATGAGAATGAGCCTTTGGTCTCTTAGAGCAGAGGTCAGGGTTTAAGCAAGCTCAGCATTTCCCATTGCTACAAAAGGCATCTTTCTTCATCTGCCTTTGTGTTAGGTTGGATCAATTCTCATCACTTTTAACTATATGCAAGGTCAACCTTATAGACCTAATTAGTAATTACCTGCCATTAGTGAGGCTGTGACAGTTGAGAAGGATTTAATGAAGACCTGGAATTTCCATCCAGTGCAGTATCTCGAGTGGATATTCTGACAGAGCCAAGAGGTTTGAAGAGGATATAAACATTAGAACTCCTGGCCAAAGCTCATCCTCCGACTTTCAGTGAGCAGGAAGAAAACTCGATAGAGGATGAGTTATTCTGCTTTCTCACAGCTTCTCATTAAATTTTCTTCTATCTCACTGATTTCTGATCAGAAACACAATATTAAAATATCTCCTGGTCCACCCAGTAAGGCCATATCTGCATAACTGAGTTCAGTTGCAGTCTGTCCTCTCTAGATGTGTGTTGCAGATGTGTGTTCCATAGAGGCAGGATAGGTGCTGCTCCCATTCCACAGTGCCTGTTTCTCACCACATGCCTCCATGTCCGAGTCACCTTCCCTCGTGCTGCAGCAGAGGGGCCTGGGCATCTGTGCCCACACACAGGGGAGTCTCCGTGGCTTGTATTTTAACCCCTACAGAAGTGTCACTGATGATACCACCATGGGTAGAAAGGGAATAGAAGCAGTCATGCAAAATTCGTGCCAGGAAAACTTGCTGCTGTGCAAATTCCCTTTCCCTGCATTGGGTTCATTCATGTTTTATAGAAACAGATGAGAGAAGGAGCTGAGATTCCATGTGCCCACTGTGGTCCAGGCAAGCTTGGACCAAGCACCTGCAGCAGTTGGTGTCCAGACCCACGCTGAGCGTTTGCTCAACCCCAGCTCACCTGTGCTCTGTGGAGAAGATAAAACCCAGACTTGAAGGAGAAATACATAATGCATGAGCACCGGGAGAAGGGATATTGCCTTGGCTTGGACTTAGGGAAGGCTATAGAAGCAAGTACTAAAAGATGACCTTGCTCTCGGAGCTATATCTCACTGTATGATGCATTGGAGCAATTGCTCCTACATCGTAATGGGAAAATCACCCGGTAACTTCTGGTGGAGTCAGCAGAAGTGTGGATTAGGTGCCACATAATTACCAGCCACAAAAATATAAACTACAGCAGGGTCATACTAGTGCAGTTTATGTTCTGTATAATGAAAAAAAAAACTTGTTTGTCCATCACTACCTTCTATGGGACCTCCTCTTATAAAGGCATCAAGCTACTTTTTCCATGGTGTGTCAACAAATCCAAGTGAACGAGTAGTGATTTTCTGGGGGCTAGTGAGGCAAAAGCTCTTGCGACCTTCTGTTGTTTCATGTTCAAGATCCTGTATTGGCTTGCAAAGTAGCAGAGGATCCCTGCTCCTTTCTAAGGCTAAAAACATTTGCTGCTGGTTTATATCTGATGCGTGACACCTTACAGAGGACCCAACGAGCCCACTGTTGCAGTATGAAGCTTTTCTCTCACTGCAGGTCTTCTCCTACCAGTTTTCCTTCCAATTGGTATATTGCACATATGTAGATGGCAATGAAAATCCATGTGTGCTGCTGTGTGATGGTCTCCAAGAGAGATCCAGGTTGCTGTTAGGACCATATGTGTTTGGCACTGTTGATAGGACTCTGGCTAGACCATATAGGAGAACTTGCAGTATTACCATCCAAGATTTTATGACTGAACTGATTAAATTCTACTGATTGGTCATTAGGTAGATGTGCCGAATAAAGGAAAACGATGCTCAAATGCTGTTTGTGCTGCTCTTTAAAGCTGTTCACAATTCTGGCATAACTGGCATGAAGCAGGTTTGTGGAATTGTGAGGTGAGTGAGGTTAGAAGGGGCCTCTCGAGCTCTTGCCCAAAGCAGGGCTAGCAGTGACGGCTGACCAGGTTGCTCAGGGGCTTTATCCAGCCTGGGCTTGAAAGCCTTGAAGGATGGAGACTGCCCAAGCCCTTTGGGCAGCCCGTACCACTGCTTGTGACCTTGCCGTTCAGGAGGCTTAGTCCAGATCGTTGCTCTTTTCAGAATCACATTTTCTGTCCTTCCCTGGTAAAGTTAACACTGCATGCTTGACATAAGATGCAAAACTTCATAAACATCATTTAGATTTAAGAAAACTGCTAGTAGAGGAAGATGAAAGAAGATTCTCATTATGGAGTGGATGGATGGATGGATGGATGGATGGATGGATGGATGGATGGATGGATGGATGGATGGAGTAGTAGGGCAGGCAGTGTTCACCCATCCCTACGTATATTCAACTTCCATTGGCAGAACATAGTGTCTGAAGTCTTCTTTAAACATGTATGTGGCGTTTAGATGAAATCTGGGGAGTTGTACATAAAAAAAGTAAGGTATTTTAAGCTAGCTAGCACTGTTAGGTGTCTGCATATTCCTCTGGGTATGAAAGCACTGATGTCGACTGTGGTATTCTCATTTTTCTAATGTAGCAGGCAAGTGAATGCCTTTAAATGTGGGGTAGCTTTGGTTGTCTGGGTTAAGATCTTTTTGGATTCGGCCCCAAAGTTCAGCCTGTCTCTATTTGATTATTGCAAGATGGCTGCGTTATAAACCTTTCCTCTGTTTCAGGCTTCTCAATGCCAATAAGATCAACTGCCTGAGGGTAAACACGTTCCAAGGTCTGCATAATCTCAAACTGCTATCTCTTTATGACAACAAACTGCAGACCATCAGCAAGGGGCTCTTTGCACCTCTCCGATCGATCCAGACGCTGTGAGTATGCAGACATATCCCACACGACAGCTCTCCCTTTTTTCCCCCAAGATGCTGCCTGTCTTTGCAGGGGATTTGCCTCTGACATGAAGACAGCTTAGAAGGGACCTCAAGGCGGTGGCCCCTCCTTCTCTGCAGAAATGAAAGGAGCAAGGAAAAGAGAAGAATTGAATAAATTCAGTGTAGCCACATATTGCTACATTCTGCCCCTAGAAATACAGTTGTCATAAATGTATTAAGCTCCCCTAATAATTCATTTAGGTTGTTCATTAGGAAGATAATTCATGAGTTTGCCTCTGTGCAATAGATGAAGAGCAGACTGGTTAAAACACTGCCTAATGGTTCTTAATGAGCTGGTGAGTCAGTCTCCCTCCTCTCTGGGACCGAGTCCTGCTCTGCAGTTCCTGACTTCTGGAACTGCGTGTCAGCTGCCATTCCACTTAGGGAAAACGATACATTCTATTGTTTGATCCAGGAAGAAAATCCACAAAACGGTTTCTGAGAATCTTTGAATTCAAGGCATTAGTAGTAGGAGAAGAGGGATCAGAAACGAAATTGGAAGCAAAAGTATAGAAATGACTTGATATTTCATGGACTAAGGTTTTATCCTAAAACTGTAAGAAGATAAGGTGATAGTAATCCTTCAGGGCAGTAGTTGGCAGCCTGATATGAACAAAAGCAAGAAACAATCCCTTCCTGGGATATTTTGTGCATGTATTTTTATATATTTGTGCATCTTTATAAACCTCCTTGCATTTGTTTATGTTGTGAATATATAAAAATATATATAATAGTAGTATATATAAATATATATAATAATAATATATATAAATATATATGTTAAGCGACAGTTCTTAAATGTAAAAAATGGGAGAGAAGTTTTCTGGAGGTGAGAAAAAAAACAGGTGAATAATAAGAGAACAGAGCTCTTCTGAGGATATAACTTTATAGGATAGACACCTCTGTCCAGAGTCAAATTGAAACACGTGTCCTTTTCCAGCATTCCCAGTTAATGCAGGGCCCTGAAGCTGCAGGGTTGAGAGCGAGTGCACTTAGCAGAGATCACAATCAGCCCCTGAAGGAGGCCTGCTGCAGAGCTCCGCTGTCAAGCAGGAGTCATAACAGCAGCAGGGAAAGGCTGTTTTACTCTAAAACACTCTACAGGACTTTGCTGATAAAGTCTAGCTCTATCCAATTGAAAACTTTGCTTTTCCAGTTGGTGGATGTATGTCCTGC
>JAUBOD010000134.1:2473689-2490300 GCA_032353885.1 Nothura maculosa
TCCAAGGACTGATGCTCAAGTGAGGGACCTGATGAAAGGCAGCGATGCACTCAGGCGAAAGCCTCCTGCCTCATAAAGGGCTTCCCAGCTGGCTTAATTCCCTGGCCCAGGCAAACTCTTCCATTTGGGAGAACGGACCATTCCATGGGAGACTATTTGAGCTGCAGCAAAGCAGAGCAGTCCGAGCTGCAGGATGGGGCAGCTGGGGATGGGAGCGAGTCGGGAGCACCGGAACTGGTGTGACTGGGAGGCTGGAGCATGTGGTGGTTTTCACAGGGCAGCTCTCAAATACAGATCCCTCCTCGACTGCCTGGATCAGGAAATGAAACTTGATTCAGAACTCAGGGAACTGGGTATCTGCATTAAAATGTTTTGTCTGTAACTTGATTTTATAGCTCCGTAAATTAGGTAAGTAGCTTCTCCTTAAATACTCTCTAGCAAATATTTAAAGAAGCTGAAGGGCAGGCTCTGCACTTCTTCAGTTAGTGACTGCAAGGCAGTTTCCCTCTTCAGTCTCCCATGCCAAGGTTTGTGCAGGCTCCAAGAGCCTTTCCCCAGAAGTGTACAGGGCACTTCAGGAGGCCACAGGCACATTTCTGATCATTTTTCCATTTCTTTCTTCTTTTCCATTCATTCTTTTGGCTCGGGTAATTACTTGATGGTTGTGAATCTTTGTTGACCTTCAGGATTCCCAGCAGCACTCATGGGGTAAAGGACAATTTCCAAGCTGATAGATTGAACAACAATGTCCAGAGGTTTGGGGAAGCAAAGGAGGTTGTTTCGGGTACTATCAGCTCATCTGTATTAAAACAACTGACACCCACTCTCAACACTGACAGTCTGTATATTAATAGCTTGATTTGGGACGTTAAAATTAGAAAATCATTTTCTCATTCATACCACAGTTTCCTCGCATACCAGATGCCTTGCATCTTTCTTTGCTAAGCCTTGGGAAAAAATAAAAATAAAATTGTTCCTGGGCATAAGTCTTGAGGTTTTTTCCCAGAGCTTTTGTCTTAGTTAGATCACTGCGTGTGTGTGTGTGTTTTTACATATATAATGATTTTTATGCATCCATGAAAAGTATATAATCAGCAGTTTTTCAGCCTAAAATTTTGTTCAGAAAATCCAGTGCTCGTGTAATATTGCCCCATCTGCAAACACACTGTTAACCCCATCCAAGTGTCCACAGGGCGACGGGCAGCGCTGCACGAGCAAATCATACACTTGCAACTTGTGATTGCACCTGAGAGCAGCAAGGGAAGAAAGCCCTTGGCTAGCCAACAGTTTGTTGAAATTGCAGCCTGTTTCCTATTGGGGTCAATGAGAAAATTCCCATCAAGTCTATTTCTGCAGGTTTGCACGGATTGCAGGATTTGGGACCCCTTTCCCGAATTGAAGTCACGACTAGCTTCCAGATGTGCAGTACATGACCTGCTTTTCATTTCCTTGCCTTTGGAATAAACACTGGAACGTGACCCTGCCCACATGCGCGAGTTTAGGTTTCGCAGGCTTTCCAGGATGAAAGGAAGGAGCAGATTCCCAGGAATTGGCTGCATCCCTCGCAGACTGTGCCTGGAAATGAGACACGAGGTGCTCTGCTCAAACAGGAACACGTGCGGTTTTATTCTGGGGACCTTCCACTTACAAACATAGAAGGTCAATTTGCACTGTACCAGATCATTTTCAGAATAATTTATACCAAATTCAATTGAAAGGGAACAAGTTACTTTGTTGAATTTAAAAGTCCCTGTGGAGGAGCAAATGTGGGTGCAAAGGAGGTGTAAATCCGTGCTGCAGCTTGAGGGCCCCGGGTGAGCCGAGAGGCCGCCGCTCCTTTGCAAGGGTTAATGCTTTGCCATGTAACGCCATCACCTGCTGTCTGCTGTGATTTCTGTGCATGGGGACATTAATCGGATCAACGGGTTTTCAGGGAGGAATGATTTTGCCTTTGGATTAAAAATTCACCAAATCTGTAGTCCCCTGTGTCGATCCTCATGCTGTCTGGAGCATGGACACCTCCAGCATCTGCTCGGGTACTGTGCAGAATCAGCAAGGATAGGCAGGAAGGAGGTGGAGAGGGATGGCACCTTTCCTCTTGACTCATTTTAGGAAAAAGATGCCATTTTATAGTTGTTAGATTCTAGTGGCTATTATTTTATGGGAAATTCTTAGAGCATTTTGGCAGGAAAAAGACGAAGCAGCACGAAGTGAGGCATGGGGAGAGGGCAATGAATTGTGGCATTGGGCCACGCATCCTGTAAGTAATCTTGGAAGTGTTTATAGTTTTTTATTTTTACATAAAGTAAAAATGAACAATGAAAAATACCGTTTGTGGGAAAAGTTTCTTGGGTTTAGTTTGCACAAAAACCCCTGTGCTGTAAACCTGGGTGGGTCCCAATCGGAAGAGTGAAGGAGGCAAAAGCAAGAGCCGGGAACACAGGGAAGGGCCAGGACTTTCTACTCCCCAAACTCGTCAACACATCACATCACATTTGAAAATGTAACATTTTATTCTAGTGAACCTGGTGATAAAATCTTTATTGATTTAATAATTTAATAGATTAGTGTTTTAACATACTTATAGGACTGTTTCCTGTTTCTCTTTACCAGTATTGCTGTTTAGAGATTCCTTATGGGCATTAAAGGTGCTTTAGACTCCTTCAGCCCTCGTGTACAAGCTGTTTTATTTAGTACCTTGGTGCTGGTGGGAGATGTGCGTGTAGGATCACTTGGGACTTGGAGCTCTCATGACAACTTCTCTTACCCCTAACCTTCACCAAAGGCAAAACCCATTAGGTTTTTGTCCACTTGCTTCTTCTGCTCTTGTCTCGGAGGAATCAAGCGGTGGTTTGAGCTCACTGGAGGCCAGGGAGCCTTTATTCGCTTCCAAGTCTTGAGCAAAACCATCACCGAGCTGCTGTCATGCTTTCCATGCCGGATAATTCACTTAAAGCGGAGACTGGTGCAGTTTCAAAGCAATGAATCAAAGACAATTTCCGTAGTGAGCGACTCCAATTTGTCTTGTCCTCGTTCCCGGTGCGCCGCGGGCTGGCAGACGCTCTTGTTAGCGCGTTTGCCTGATTGTCAAACGTGCCTTTTTGCAGGTACCTGGAGGGCAACCACCTGAGTGCGGTGCCGAAGGGGCTGTCGGCGTTCAGACACCTCACCCTCATGTAAGAAACGTGTGTGTCTTTTGGTGAAACCAAATAGCAGTCACATGAATAGAGAAACAACTAGACTCTTTTGACTAAATTACTCCCAAAAATTCATAATGGGGAGCTTTACTGGCTGAACTATTTATTGGAAGTTTTTGTCTGCTCTTCCAGTCAGCTCTAGATGCTCAGGTCAAATGGGCAGAAGAACCTTAGACCAAAAACATAACTGAGTCTTCTGTTTTAAAGCAGTGTTTTGTTTGGAGACATCTGATTTTATTTTGCATGGAAAAACAACAACAAAAAATGTTCTGTATGAGCCAAAATTACTCTTCAGAATTGAAAGCTGACGTATCTTTTGTTTCTAGTTGAGCCAAAGCAAATGCTTTCCCCATCTTTTATTCAGTATATTTATATCAAAGAGACCATTCTTTTTAGGCAGCTTGTTTCAGTAGCTGCGAGAGTGAAGGGTGTATGGAAATAGTACACTTGATAAATTACAGAGCAGCCTTCCCCAGCAACTATTACCCAGGATTGGATCATCTATTAATTTATTCTCCTACCCGGAAAGTTTTGCTGATATTCACTGATTTTTCGGGTGCTATATGCTAGATATCTGCTTCACTGAGAATTCCTAAGCTTTTCCTGAGCAAGTACTCTGATGGGATTTGCTTTTAGTTTGTTCTGAGTTGTTAGAAAGAATTATATCCATTGATAATATTTGACTTTTCATTGCTTCCAGCAATTTGCTAAGCAGGTGCGTTTTACTGCTTAAAAATGATTTATTTCTGAACCAGTTCCTGTAAGCGTCTTTTTCTGTGTGCATTTTTCAGTGATTTGAGCAACAACAGCATAAGCGTCCTGGCCAATTACACCTTCAGCAACATGACTCAGCTCTCAACACTGTGAGTAGCCCCAGGTTTTGCCATCCACCTTCGCTGCTTTTCAGGTCCAAGTTTGGCCCTTAATCGGGACCAATGAGGAGATTCCTCGTTGCTGGTATAGGCTTTGCATGCCAGTGCTCAGTTGAATTAGCAGTGAAATGCTTGAAGGGGACATAGGGTGACTCTGTCTCTCCTTGTGCCTAGGATCCTGAGCTACAACAGGCTCCGGTGCATCCCAGTCCACGCGTTCGACGGGCTGAGGTCCCTGCGTGTGCTGTGAGTATCAGGCTCCCTTGCGCTCCCTCCAGGGCTGCCCATTGCACAGAAGGCTTCAGTGAGCAGATGGCTTTCCCTTCGTTCAGGAGCTATAAATATTTTCACACAATTAACTTCAATGTACTTGTACTTAGGTGCAATATGTCCGGTAATGACTAGAGCAGGTGAGCGGTAAACTTCGGAAAAAAGCAATTATGTCCTCGCAGGATGAATGACTTTGATAGTTTAGGGATAAGAAGTTTGAGTGGTAAAATAGTAATTGGGGTTTCCACCTCCCCATTTACACGACAACTTAGAAGCCCCAATTTTAGTTACAATAAAACAGAAAGATAGGTCGTTTGGATATGTTGATTTAAGTTTGGCTTGGGACACTGGTTTCTCGCCCACTAGAATGGCCACATCTGAGCTGTTACATAAGACCTGCAATTCAGCCACAGATGAATTTACCCTGTTTCTTGGCTAAATAAATTATTCCATATGGAGCTCTCTTCTGCTGCTTCTGATAGGCTTTTTTTTGATTAAAGCTAGCTTGGAAATCTCTACCTTGAATTACAATGTTGAGATATCCTGTCTCACCTTTTCCCACAGTTGCAATTTGTCTTTTCACTTCTGCTCTTACAAGCCGTCTACGGATAGAAGTGAAGGGCAATATTTTAAGTATCGAATGCTATTTTTTGTCTTTCTTAAACGACCTGCTAACCAGATTTGAAAGTAACTTGCTCCTTCCAAGGAGAAGCCCTCCCTGTGTCGTACAGAGCCACACAAGTGCAGAGATCTCCATCTCCACTCCGTGCATTTGGAAGCCTCCAGATTGATTGAATTTATTATGGCCCACAAAACTCTGGTACCAGCTACAACTTTTGCCACATGTCATCCACGTTGTTATTAAAAATCAATTCTCCGGGGGAAAAATGGGCTTCCCAGTGACAGTGTGCAATCTGTTATTGTCGGGTATTTTATTATCCATATTCTCAGGAGAATTTACAGGAGAAACATCAGCAAAACAATTCACATTTTCAATTTATTTCAATAAAACGAACGTAGAGATCTCATTACCTTTGACTTGTGCTTGCCTTGGAAGGCACCCAGCTCTTCTTTGCTCCTGTGCTGCCCACTTCTTCCTTCTCTTCCCTTTTTGTCCGCCAATAGTAAACAAAGCAGATAGTTATCTAAGAATCAAAATTAGCATGAAGGGTTGATACAGTTGCATGGATCTCTGAATTTGCCCTCTTCGTCTTCCCGTGGGTATTTTAACTCACTTGCAGCACAAGCCCAACAGAGGATGAGGCAGATCAGTATTTACACACCTAAACCTTAACCTTAGCATGGCTCGTAAGTGTGGTTACAGTGTGACACTGAGCTGTTTTAACATAATGTCTTCAGATTTTTTTTCTTAATGAGCAAAAGTTGGTTTTAGTAGGTTTTTCCTCCAAAACTATTTCAGGGAAAAAATGTGATTCTTTTTTGCAGCACTAGTCTTTCGAGAAGCTAAATGCAGATAGAGTTTGAAAGAACTCAAATTAGATGCAAAGCAATTATAAATGTTATAACTCCATGACTGGCCTGCATTGATTATTTTAAAGGTTATTTTTATGGTGAGGAAATGTTATAACTTCTGACATATGGGTCCAATCTAATTAGGAAAGAAAGTCAAGAAACAGAAATTTCTTTTCAATTCTCTAGACAATTTTCCATATTTTATTCATGAAAACCTGGTAAAATGAACTACAAAATCTTCTAGCATTAAACATTCTTTTATTTTACTGAAAATGAATGGATGCATCCTGCAGTTGAGCTCACATTTATACAAGAAGACACTGTGGTCATTCAGAGCTCCCTGGACTCAATGCTGCCCATGATGGCCAAGCTGCTGCCATGCTCTTCAGACACCATCTGGAAACGAATTTTTGCAGTATTTATTTGCTGTTGGCTGCTGCACCAAAAGGAGCTAACTAAAAAACTGTGAGGTTTGGGGTTGTTGGTTTGTTTTCAGCACAGATGGATGACTTATTTCCCGGTCCATCTGTGAAGGCCCCTGTGCCCCAGGACTTGCTGTAGGAGCTTGCCCAGGCCTTGGCCTCAGGTTGCTGGGCCAGACCTGCGCTCACGTTGCTGTCGTCACCGCGAGTGGAGCCCAGTGGCAGGAGGCCCCAGGCTGGAGCACGGTGCTTGGCCACAGCTGATGAAGCAGATGAATGTTCTTAGTGCATTTCCTCATCTGAGGACAAGTAGTGATGCTACATACAGAAAATAGCTTTTGTTTTGAACAATTGAGGTATTTTGTTGCTCTACAAAGCAGGTTCTCAATCATAAATCTTCTCAATTCATAGCATTGCTCTTTATCAATGTTTAACCTTCTGACTACCTAGAAATATTTGTCCTCATGGAGCCTTGCCCTCTCCAGGGTCTCTCTGAAGTCGGTTTTTCTTTACGTATCCCATTTCCTATTTTCCCTCTTTTGTTTCTTCTCCGTTTCCAGCTCAGGAGAGTCTGTAGGAGCCCGCAGGCCTGCATGGCAGGGCAGCCCTACGGTTCTAACACCACAACTAGCCCATCCCCTGTTGGGTTTGAAGCGTTGGTCACGCACAGTGGCCACCAGTCCCTTGGTGCGTCCGTGTTCCGGTAACACGTTACCTCTTCCCACAGGACACTGCACGGAAACGCCATCTCCACCCTGCCCGAGGGCTCCTTCGACGACCTCATCTCCCTGTCTCACCTGTGAGTACCCGCTGGTGCGCGCGGCGCCGCGCGTTCTGGCCTGCTCCTATCCCCCCTTCTCCTGCTCCCTTGTTACACTCTTCTCATCCAGACAGCATCTGTTCAAAGCAAGTCAAATAAATACTGGAACCTGTTGTTATGAGTTACCCAAATGTTTTCCTAAGGAAAACCGAATGAGCAAATGTGGCAGTTTCCTCCTCGGTGTACTTGGTGTTCAAGGCTTTCTTTCAGCCTTGTCTACATGAAGTGCGGGGCATGTTATGGTCCACAAGGGAGACAGGAAACCTCCCACAAAGAGCAAATATTCAGCAAATGTGAATTCTGCGCTTAATAAGTGTCGTATGTTTTGCATACTGAGATGATGTCGGTATGTGAACTTGTAGATGAATCCCTACCTCAGACACACGCGTGTTTAATCATATGGAAATGGTCATTTCACACCATTAATTCTTCATTCCATAAGTTACAAAAATTACAAGTTTTGGGAATTTCACAAAATGACCGTGCTGCTGATGGAGGGGCAGGGTATTTTTAAATGCATTTCAGTGCATGGAAGATATGTAAAGACAAATAGCAACTGTTGCAAGGCAAAGCAGAAGGGTAACAGTCAGTGCCAGAACTCGGGAAAAGCAGAGTTTCTTCATTGAGATGAAGTGTGAAACTGTTATTGTTAGGCAATAGATGCAGAGGAAAATGAGTTTTGCACGGGCTGCTTCGTGGTCGATTGTGAAGTGATGAGTTTCACAAGGTGAGAGGGGCTGGGGACGAGCTGCCCTGGGGATGCAAGATGCATGATGCCCAGCGAGACGAGTGGGAGCAGGAACCTGCCACCAGCTTGGGAAATGGCAACTGCTGCCTGCGGGAACCCCCGACGGAGACTTAACCATGTCTCCATCTCAAGCTTGCACCTTGATATCCAAGTCAGACAAAGCACTTGGCACAAAAATCTGCTTGCAGTGAATTCCTTCTGCGTGTTATTTTGGAATGACAGCCTGAGTGTGCCGAAGGCCCCCGTCTGCATGGGAAGCACAGGGACATTTCACATGGAGAACCTGGCTTCTGAGGGTGTGCTTAGAGCTCCAGAGATAAACATATCATGGCCCATTTGTTTAGATTTTCCTCAGGGTTTACTTTAAATGAAGTGCAGACACGATTTTCCTGGGTAAACTGTTCACCTTAGGGAGTGATAAAAACCCCTTTGGCCCGACACAATCACGGCAGTCTATCTGTTTAGATGTATGTGCTGCCAGAAATGTAAAATACACAAAGCTCAGATGAACAGTAATAAATAGGATCCATAAAATAAATAAGACCTGTCTGGGGTGCAATTTGCACAGTTGAACAATTGAATTTTACAGTGCAACTGTGCTCTCCAGTTTCTTTAAAGAGGATGCAATGTGATCATCTGAAACTTGTAGCAACCGCAAGGATCTTGCTAGGTACTAAGCTCTTTACATGCCAGAAAAAGATGTGGTTATTGAAAAGAAGTCATGTATAATTGAAAATAAATTCTTCTTGGGCTCTCTCTGAGATATGAGTTTTCAGGGAGAAAGAAGGGGCTTGGAATAATTTTGAAAACAATACAGAAATTTGCAACTCATCAGACACTTAAAGGGGCAGATAATTTGATGTTCAATTTGGCAGCTGGGGCATGAGGGGCACCAGGTGCTGAGCTGGGGGGCGGCCCGGCCTTCGGCAGCAGCTCAACTTACACGGGGTCACAAGGACCTCAGTATTTCCAAGAAACATGTTTCCAGCCTAGGCAGAGCTGTTGTTTTTAATCAGTCTTTGCAATAGCTGTAACATGGCTTGTAACCAGAGGAACAAAACTGAGATCTAGATATTTTGATGGTGTTTCCAGAGCTGTTTCAAGTCCAAGAGAAAATACTCCCCGCATTGCCTTTACGTTGTAAACATCATATTGTCTTGTTGTAGCTATTGCAGTGAACTCCTTTACGGTACATCACTGAGGATAGAGGAAGGAGTGGAAGTGACGTTCACGTACCCTTCCTTTTTTCTCTTTACTGTCCATCATACAAATGGATGGTTCTATCACACGACCATCTGCCTGGCCATGTCTCCACCAGCGTGTCTAGTCAGTGTGTCAGTTACCTGTAGAATAGGCTGCCAGCTCCCAGCTCTTTCCATCTCCATGTTAGCATGAGCACAGTTATTTTAATTAACCGTATTCTAAGCTGTCTCAAAAAAGCAAAACTCTCTGGAGGCTGGAGGGAAGTATCTGCCCAGCATTTTTGAAATGCTGGTGCTGGTATTTCACTGTGGCACAAGATTTCCTTTAGCTCCAGGAAATATTTCGCTTTAACGAACAGAGTAATAGTGTGTGAGACTCAACACATGGGTGAAAATACAAGAAATCCCTCTGATTCCTGAGCATGCAAAGAAGAATGGGATACATGTGAAAATATCTGCAGTTTTACAATATTCCTGCCCATCATTTCCAGTGTGCTTGCAGCAGCTTCATTTCCAGTGTGCTTGCAAAGATTAACTAACATGAACAGCCGTTCCAGCCATGTCCTCCCCTCCTGCCTTACGTGTTGCAGTGGCTCCATGATAAAGGTGATTTCTGGATCCAGCTTTCTCCATTGTATTTTATTTGCCCTGGGACACGTGAGCTGGCTGATCGCAGTCACCCGGTCACCGCGGCAGGGTTTTTTCTTTGCAAGTCAGGGATTTGCAGAGGGGATGGATGGATGTTTTGCAGTGCTGTGCTGCAGAACGCGTTTAATTTTGATGAATGAGCCCTGGACAGGGTTTGACCCTCTGAACTCCCATTATGAATCTGTTGAGGGCACGGGGCTTTCATTAGTCACTCCAATAGAAATGTATCAACACGTTTAGTGAGGTTCCTATCTTAATAGCCTGTCTGATATTTTTATTTGAAAGAAACTTGTGTTGAAAATATTGTCCTAAAAATAGTTTTTAACATGTGCATGAATAATGGAGTCTAATATTCCATGTGGATTACTGTTTTTCTGTAACCTCTCTTTTAACTATTTTGTGGGGTTTTTTGTGCATTGCAATTCAAGTGTTGCACAAGTGAAACATTGCAGTTACTTTCAAAAAAATAATTGCAGGCTTCCAGTGTGCATTTTCTCACCCTTCCAGAAATGGTTTGTAAATTGCCTTTTTACAAGTATGGACTTTGTTCATAAGACTAACTGCCTCGAAAGACACTTCAGCTGTCAGAAAAAAAATGAGTCTAAATGAGTTAAGACAGCACCTAAATTTAAGGCAGATAAGCGAGACTTTTCCTTTTGGATAAAGCTCCATGAATAATGACAAAGTTATGTGAATTATAATTACACTGTTTAAATGCATCTCTTGCAGCCATATGGCCCCACTCAAGGGATGGGTTAACCAGCAAATGTGTTTTCAAAGCCCATAAGCAGACTGAGCAGACACCAGGTTTCAGTCCTGAGAGCCGAGGTCTCCTCTGTGCACATGATTCATCCAGCAAGGGGACTTCACATGAGTCACAGATCCGACCTAATGGCATTTGCTGTTAGAACATGCTCACAAAGGCCAAACAGCTAAAGAACCAACCCAATAAATTTGATGAGAACGTAATGGGCTCTCGATCCTGCTTGAGCAGGATTGTTTGGAAATGGTGATTTGCTGCTAGATATTTATCCAGCATCCCCAAGTAATGATGAGAAGAAAGGAAAAGCTGGGGATGCTGAGATCCTTCTTGCCCATTCAGGGGGTTCCTCAGCCATATTTTGGAGTGGGACATTCTTGTGACAGGGCAGAGGGAACATGTCCCAGTCAGTCTGGGGCTGCTACATGTGCTTGCGAGGTTGGGTAACCATCACAGAACATTTGCAAGGTTGGGTAACCATAACTGAACATTTTGCACCCGCAGGGCGCTGGGCACCAACCCCCTGCACTGCGACTGCAGCCTGCGCTGGCTCTCGGAGTGGGTGAAGGCGGGCTACAAGGAGCCGGGCATCGCGCGCTGCAGCAGCCCCGAGCCCATGGCCGACAGGCTGCTGCTCACCACGCCGACCCACCACTTCCAGTGCAAAGGTAGGCGCCCGCGGGAGCCCCTGTCCCCGCCAGAACCACCGGGGTGTCTAATGGGAAGTTAACATATGGGGTGGTATTAAGGCTTATTGGTTTAATTAAATAGGTTTGTGCCCTGTAGTTATTATGCATATATGCTTGAGAACTGAGAAACGATGAATTTTAATGTACCAGATACTTCCCAAAGCACATTTTCATGTGAAGATCCACAAGTACCTATATGTCCCCAACAGCTCTGCAACAAGACCTGTGAGTTATGGAAAATATTTTATGTCAGCGTATAGTACAATATACATTCAGGAGAGGCTTGAGATACAGCTCTTAATGGTATAGGAAAGTAACAGCTGGGATCAGGCTGCATTAGCGAGCAGCCAGACAAGTGATAAGGTATTTGCTTGCTTGAGGATAAAGTAGGCAGTATATTAAGGAATGTGGATTAGCCTATACCTGTGTATTCTTACTGTAAAAGGAGAGGGGTTGGAGATTGCTTAGATTCCTGGCAAATATGTGGAGATCATGCATAGATCCAAAGAAGGGTCAGCAGCCACTCTTGGGACTAGAAGTGAGGGCACGAAGGCTGCTCCCACCTGCACAAACAGGCACGTTTGCAGCACCAGTTGGAGGATGACATAGTAGAGGTCGTATTAAACTGCTGCACAAACCAGTTATGGAGCCGAGGTGGGTTTAAAACACAAGCTCCTAATCTTGAGCTGTTTCCTACCCTTTCAAATGTATTTAGCTGTTTTGAAGCACCAGCCTCAGAGCGTTCAGAGGGGTCGGTGATGCCCCAATGCAGCACAGGGACAGCCTGGCCGCTCTAAGCCACTGCCACCAGAAGCCTGGACACCAAGGGTACGTCCCCATCAGCCTGTGGAGATTTAATCCCAGCTTAGGAGCTGCAGGCACAGAGCTGAGCATGGGCTGAAAAACCCTGCTGAAAGCCTGGGTCAGTGGGGCAGGAGGGAGCCTCGGCCCGGCTGCAAACGGCACCTGGACGGCTAGTCCGGAGGGAGCTCCCAGGTATCTTCCTCTGTGACCTCCCAGAGCTTGGACATTAGGGAGAGAAAGAAGAAAAAAGCTTCAACTTGTTCTGCTAAAATTATGATTTTGGCCTCTGACTGAGCAGAAGGTTGTGTCTCAGCAGAGCCAAGAAAGCAGAAGTATGCAATGTGCAAGTCATGCAAACTCAGCTCTGCTTTTTATTAAACTGCCCTCCTAGTTATGCAGCAGAGGAAAAAGGAATGTGCTGGGCTGAGGGCATTTTGCTGTATGGATTTATAAATCAAATCCCCAAGGGCACAGTAATGAACTACTTAAGTGCTAGCAACTAACGCTACTCTTATTAGCTCCCACATTGATTAGCTGTGATCTATGCCATAGGAATAAATGGAAAATGTGCATATGCGTAGCATGAAATAAATAAATAGTAGAGCACATTCTGGCTTAGTGACCTCTAAATCCAGCAGAAGAGCTGTGCTGGTGTCTGGGTCTTGAGCTCCTCAAGCAGCAGAATAGACCTGCAGAGATGCTGGGTGGAACTGTTTTCAAAATGGGCTTTACTGAGTGATTTAAATATGGATACACATATTGACCTGCATAAATTAGCATATCTACCTATTTATCTTTGTTATGTTTTTCCCAAATACGTGCATGTTGATAATCTTTTTTTCTTTTTATGGACATAACAAGAGGAATGTAAGTTTTAAAACCAGCTCAAATTGAGGATGGTAGAACACTTTGCACCTATACATTGCCATAAACCTCTAGCTAAATCTTTGTTGCGTGTGTTTTTTCTTTCTGCTCTTGCATCTGCACTTTCATTCTTTTTACCAGCCGTAGAAGTGTCATCTTATTGTTCCCTAGAGGTTGCTATTGCAGAATTTCCTGCACTGGCAGAAGGAAAAATTGCTGAAAACCATATATATGTAAGCCCATTCTCTGGAGATTTCCAGGCTGTTTTTTCAGAGCTGATGTTTGTATGTTCAGATGAGAATATAAGCATCATTGAGTGGTGGCCAGCACTTGATTTAAGCACTTAAAATCTCTCTAATCCCTGGGAATCCAGTGCTGTTGTATAAAGTTCCACCAGCAGCATATGTGTTTGTGCCAGCATGGGGTGAATGCTGAGCAAGAAAAAATGTACCAGCAAGTAGTAATGTTGTGATGAGGTTCTTGCTAATACACCGTGTTTTGCCTTTCCAGAGCCAGTGGATATCAGCGTTGTGTCCAAGTGTAACCCCTGCCTCTCCAACCCCTGTAAGAACAACGGGACGTGCAGCAACGATCCAGTGGAGTTTTATCAGTGCGCCTGCCCTTTTGGCTTCAAGGTAAGACCCCATCTGAGCTCCATGAAAGCAATAAAGTTGCCCCGGGCCTTCTGTTTGCATAACTGTTGTACCAGGAGGAGTCAGTTTTACAGGCAGCTGAGCTCAACAGATCTCTTACTCGAGCAGATTGCGGGTGACCTTTCAGCTGCACTCAAGCTACAAGTTTGTCTCCTGTGTAACAGGAAAGGTTTTGACTGTGCAGATGCATCCTGAGCCACTTTTCTCATGCTGACCCTACTTTGCACAGGGGTTAGGTTTGATGATCTCCAGAGGTGCCCCCACCATTAGCTCTTCTGTGATTCTGTTATGTAGAACATGCTTATGAAATGACAGGTTGATTATATGTTCCTTTTCAGTTCTTCTCTGTTACCAACACAAAAATAACTGTTTCATAGACTGCCAGGCTAAAGAGAACGTAATTCAGGCTAGAACTTAAGAGCAGTTTAATCCAGGGCAGCAGGTTGTTCTGATACCTTACATCCATTTAGCAGAAAGATGATAATTGATCATAGACTGTACTAAATATTCATCTGCTTCTGTCATCTGAGCACTAATGTTTGTAGAAATTCTGAAATTCTGTAGAAGTGCTGTGAACATGTAATGTCCATCCCTGGGCAGGAGACCTTTCCATGGGATAAGACAGTCTCTTCAGTATTGCTATGTGTGTGTCTTCCATAGTTAACTGTTAACAGGAGAGCTTAAGGCTACCAAATCTTTGTTTCAGGGCTGATATACCTGCCAGTTTAGGTCTATAGAATATAGACCTGTAGCCTATAGACCTCTGTAGACTAGATCTGTAGAGAAGAGATCACATCCTGTAGGCTGTGATTTTATTTGCCTCACAGATATGGTCAGTGAAAGCAGATGTTCATCAAGCACAGAGTAATAAAAACCTTAAAACTGTTTAAAAAAAAAAGTGTGGGGAGGGGAAGGAGGGAAAGAAAAAAACAATGGGAAGTGAGCACAAGAGAACAAGGATCCATGTCTTACATTCCAGGTAGGATTTAGGAATTAGTTGATGCTGATAACACTGTTTCCCTTCTCTGTGTGCCTCAGATACATCCCAGATGGTGGGAATGTATTACCTGTCGCCTGTTTCCTAAAAATAACAGCAATTGTCTTCTATGATTGGAAAAACATTTGGTGATTTTTTTTTTTCTCCCATTTTTGAAAATCCTTCCACACGTTGTCATACCAACCTCCAGCTTTGCTAGGATCTTAAAAGACTGTATTGCCACAGATTCATTTGACTGAGAGTGAACAGGGTCTTTTTAATCAATTGATTTGTCTTTCTGAAGGGGAAACTGGCTGTTTATCTTCTCAGGTTAACAGAACAAAGAGCAGGCATTTTAATTTGATGCATAACATAAACCAGGCTGAATCCTTCAGATAGGACAAGGTAACTGTTAGGATAACTTCAAAAGAAAAGCTTTCAAAACCAGCAGAAAAATATACAGATGTTTGTGTATGTCCTACTCTAGAAGGCACGTACCATGGAGCAGATATTCAGGGTATTCAGAGCAGAAATCATATTAACACCAATATATTATATATGGATTATGTAAAGGAATACGTCTCCTTTTCCTCATATTTTTTCTCTTTCCTCTTCACAGCATTGCTCTGTTAGCAAATGCAGTTCTCTAGATGCGTTTATAATGGTATAAGCTAAGTTTACAAAGAGAGGATTTATTAACCATAATTGAGACTAAGCCTCTGGTTATATTAGCAATTCCTAATGTGGATTAGAGTTGAGTGTGCATTAGCTTTGCTTAGGAAGGCAAACTCTTGAACACTGACCGGGTAACACTGAGTAACACTCACTGGGTAACACTGACTGGGTAACATGGACTGGGTAACACTGGCTAACACGGACTGGGTAATGGCATGGGGACATACAGGGGGAAATCCAATAAGCCAAAAAAAAATCCCTGAGTCTTTACCACAGGTTTCTGAGTAAAAATGAAATTTGACAGGTCCAAATGCAAACCATATGAAAGGAGCCCTCTATCTCGAGCGAGCCGTTCTCCACCAGAGATTCATGCTAATTCAATAACAATACCTTGCTTCCTTCTCACCAGCCAGCACCAAACAGCTCTATCCATCTGGAAGCTATTTCCCAGACCTTGATAAATTGCCCGAAAGCTGCCCTCTCAGCATTTGTTTTTCCTTGTTTGATGTAGATTTTGGGAAAAAAAAAATCCTGTGTGGAGGAGTGTATCTATGAAGAGGAAAAAAAATAATCCCTTGTTTTCAAGTCTGACCTCATTCAAATGAGCTGAAGACTTTATGCTGTTCCCCGAAGCGGGGCACACGGTTACATGGGGTCCCAGTGCTCCTGTTAGCCCTCAGAGAAGAGCACTTTACAGGGAGCTGCTGGTGTGACACGGTGCCCAACCGGGGCCTGGTGGCATCAGGAATGTCCCCCACTTGCTCCAGGTGCTGTGTGTGGGAAAGCCCAGGCTCATCCCGCTCCCTGTCCTGGTGAAGATGGCCCAGCCTCTGCTGAGACTCCTACTTTTCATCATCCCCAAGATGCTTTTTCTTATCAAACACATGGATTATGCAGATCTTAACAATGTGCATGCTGCTTTGAGTGAGCTTAAAATGAAGCAACTCCTGGCACATGGATTATGTAGATCTTTACAATGTGCTTGCTGGTTTGAGTGAGGTTAAAATGAAGGAACTCCTGGCACATGGATTATGCAGATCTTAACAATGTGCTTGCTGGTTTGAGTGAGGTTAAAATGAAGGAACTCCTGGCACGTGGGAGCTGAGGGATGCGCGGTCACATTTGATGGGCACGGCGGTGCAGGGTGCTCCCTTGGGAAGCACCATTCCAGCTGTTGGGAGCTACCTGTGCTGGGGCAGGGGCATTTCCCGAGGTTGCTGGAGCTGGGGCCTGGTGGAGATGGGGCTCCCTGGAGCCTCTCCAAGCGCCGATGCAAGGTTGTCAGCAATGGGAGCCAAGAGCCCCGCGGGATCCCGGGCCGCACCACAAAACATCTCCCAGCCTTGCGAAACCTGTGTTCGCATATTAGAAACAGACACAGGTGCAATCTGATCTGTGCACCGACATTTTTTCGCCTCCACAGTACTCTTTGAAAGATTGTTTTAATAATATGTGTGGTTTAGATTATTAAGTATGATTATGGGTGTAGAAATGGAGCTTTCCTCAGCTCAACGTGATGCCCAGCACCTGGAGCACAC
>JAUBOD010000134.1:2517238-2549662 GCA_032353885.1 Nothura maculosa
CAGCCTCCCTGGGCAGCCTGTGCCAGGGCTCTGTCACCTTCACTGTAAAGAAGTTCCTCCTCACATGGAGATGGAACTGCCTGTGATGCAACTTGCACCCATTACCCCTTGTCCCATCACTGGCCACCACTGAGAAGAGCTTGGCCCCTTCCCCCTTTATTCCCCCTTCATGTCAGCCTTGGGATCCTACTCCCCATCATCCCTGCTGAGTCATGGCCTGAGTGGAGACAACACTGGGTCTTTGGGGGTCACCTTTGTTGTATTGTCAAGTGTTTCTCTGTAGCCACTAGAGCTGCATGTATCAATCTTTTTAAATGTAGAGATTGTCCCTAGCCAGGTGAGGCTGCAGCTGCGTGAAAGCACTGGAGAAAGTTGTGGAGCCCCCAGTGCCTCCCACTGTTTTTTTCCTGTGTTTCCCCTATCAGAGGCAACAAATTGCCATTCACATGGTGCTGTGTGTCCTGCACATAGACACACACACTGCACACAGCCTCCAAATCCCACAGATGTGCCCTGCTGACACTGCTGCAAAGGGGCTTGGGGACTGCAGCTTTGGAGGGCTTCCTCATTGAGAATATTTGACCTTTGCTTTTCCTGCTTTGAGGAGTTTTGGGTATTTTTCTGTTGTTTTCATGGGAAGGCAAAGATTTCTGAGCAGTCTCTGGCTGGATGTCAAATCCTGAGGTATTGAAGTGTGACCTGATAATTTGGGACTCATAGAAGGGTGGTGTTTAAATAAACTATCTGGTTGTGAGCATTGTAGAGCTATCAATTATTAAAATTTAAACAAATCCTGGGAGGCGCGTGGCATATTACATACAATACCTAGAAACATCTGAGCTGAGCTTACATGGATTTCTTTTCTTCTGAAACGACCTCATCTCCTGTGAGCACAATAGAGCTAGTACTTTTCTTATAAATAGTGAATGCTTTGTAATTGCATGCAGTCCTAAAGCTGGATCCTATTATTGCAGAGGTTTGGAGGCAGGGTTTGTGGATTGTTGCTTTTCCCAGAATGGGGCCAGATCCTCTTCTGTGGCAGCGTATTGGCTATGATTAGCATAAGTTTGGGTGTGAAAATGTTCAGTTCTAATGAATATCTTAACTTTTGTGTCACTTGCTTTGATATAGGAGCTCTTGGGTCAGGATCTATCTGTTTAATCAATATTCTGTTTCCAAGTGGGGCATATATATAGTCCAGCTTTTCAAATTCATGTGATATAAACAGTATGTGGTTATAGCTCAGGTGGATGAATCCTCATGAAAAATAGATATTATTGAATGATAGAATTCAAGTCAACATTGTCTTACAGCATTTTGCTTTTCTTTTGCCTCAGGTGAGCTGTGTGATGAGGTGATCGACCACTGCATTCCCGAGCTCAATCCCTGCCAGCACGAGTCCAAGTGCATACCCCTTGACAAGGGATTCAGGTGAGCATGTGTGTGTAGAGGTCAGATCCATCTGCTTGGATATGGTTGAAATGGCAGGGAGTTTGGGGCAAAGAGCAAAAAAAAAACCCAAAATCAATCTGAGAAAATGCATGACTACACATCATGTTGCATATTAATACAACAGTGCGTATTTCTTGAGCTGTCTGAGGTTTACTTGGAAGTGATGGATGTACCTCAGAGCAGAGCAATTATTCTTGAACCACAGTGTGACAAAAGGAGCACTTGCAAAATAGAGGCTGTGAAACACCTTATCCTACATCGGGATTTTCCTGAGGTTTTCCTTTGGGCAGCCATCAGTTCACACAGCCGAAGCATGAGGAGATACAACGGATGTAGCTCACTTCACCTCCAGTGCTGGCTCACTGTTGAACATCCACTCCCCACTCTAATTACTAAGACAGAGGGAGAAAAAAAGAAGCTTTTGTGGGGAGATCGTATGACTAAAGGTATCCCCAGAGCCAGGGCTTCCTGGGAGGAAGGCTGGGATTTTGGAGAGTGGCAGCCTCCCAGCACACCCAGCAAGGAGCCCGTGAGCTGGCCATGCTCTTAGGTCTTCCTGGATTCCTGCAGCTTGGGTCAGCCTGGGCCCACATGCACGTCAGAAGAGTGCAAACCACCTCACAATCTATTTCATGACAGGTACACAGAGGCAAGACGAGGTTTTAGTGGTGCTGGCTACCGTGCTAGACAGTATTTACAACTCATACTTTGCTTTTGGGTAAAAGAAACCTCCAGACAGACATTTTTCCAACTCCCAAGGAAGACGAAGCTGTTAAATCATCTAAACAGTTCCTGAGTGATGCACGGTGGGTGGAGACGGAGGCGTGTGCTGCTAATGGGCAATCCTTGATGTTCTTTCCAGCCTTCATTCCCAGCTAATCCATCACCCAGCTAATCCAGTAGTTAGGGCACATTAGGAGGAAAAGGCTTGTAGCTCAGATTGCCCAGGTCCCAACATAAATGAAGGCATGGGGACTGCTGGGGTCCTGAGCAATTTTCCCCTTGCTGGAGGTGTTTTCAGACCAGAGTACTTTGGGTTGATAAGACGCTTGCTCATTTGCCCACTCACCAGAAAGGAGCATCAAATGATGCTCTTTGCAGTGCTGTCCTTAACCTTTGCAGGGATGCTAAACCCTGAGTATTTTCTCCCACTGTTGGCATCATTATTCCCATTTTCACAGACTGCTACTCAAAACAGTGGATTTCTCTGCTGCTTCTCTACCATTTTGCTTTCTAGCAGGCCAGGTTGGTGGGGTCGAAGAGCCTTCCTTTCCTTGAAAGTACTTTTGTCCCAGTACTGCTTTTCCTTACATACCTTGGTTGCAGTGACCAACTCAGCAATGGGCTGAGATTTCAGCTCTGCAGCTTCCAGCTCTACAGTTTTTGTGGTGCTGCATGGTGGCTCTCGTTCATCAAGGGGAAGCTCTGCTCTGTGTTGTCATCAGTGCCTGGAGGAGATGAAGCCCTGCTTGGACTTCTTGCCCACTCTTCGCCAGTTTGTTGCCTGCGCACCTGAGATCCACAGAGGAAGCAAAAAGATTATGAAGAAATAGCAAAAAAATAGCAAGCTGTAATGTGGCTCTTGATATGTGGAGGGAAATTCCATTTTGGCCCTACAGTGGAAACTGTGAATTGGTAGAGTTCATAATATAGCTATTGAGTGCATACAGATGCAAATCTCTGTGTATAGGCCAACATTTTGAATGCCCAGGGACACGTTTTTTAGGCTTTTTTTCCTGGGAACGTTGCCATCACTGCCAGGCTATAGCAGAAAGCAGCGCCCCAATGTGCTACCATTGGATAGGAGTTGGGAACATGGGACACCCCAGCTGGTCCTACCAATTCAGTCTTTCCTGCTGAGGAGCTGAATATGACAGCACGTGTGCCCAGTGCTTCAGAGCACTGTCCTTGTGCTGCTCTGCAGTCCCTTGCTGCAGCGCGTGGGCGATGGATGGGGTCACAGGGATGGGGTCCCGGTGTCCCCGGAGCTGCCGGTGTCCCCAGGCCACCCTTCCCACCTGCGATGCTCCAGGCAGGCATTTTGGTAGCCTCGGCTGGGATGTGACACACCATAAACTCAGGAATGACTGGCCAAAAAGGAATTCCGTGATTGCAAGGGGAAAGCCAAGCTTGGAAGCAAGCTGAAGCGTTCGGGTGCGTGTTTGGCTGTGCAGAGCTCTGTGCTTTCTAAGCTGGAATTGCAGGTGGCTTTTCTCACTTCCAGCCCCCAGATCTTTCCCGCGCCGTTGTGGTAGAAGCAAGGTAGCCTTCTGTGTGCCAGACAAAAAAAACATTTAACACAATGAAATGGCTTCAAAAAAATATCTTAAGGAAAGAAGCATGTTTTTCCATTCACTGCCGTGATGTTGGAACATGGTATAAATATACTTTATTATTCTAAGGCTTTGGAATTATTACCTGACAGCTTAAAACGCTGATTTAATGCAGCCCTGCAGAGAAAAGTGGTGGTTCTGTCATTACAGAGATAGCCAATACACATCATAAAAGTGATGCATGGCAGCCCCGAGTGAGGCGCTGCACATCGTTCGTTATTACATCACTTTATATTAGGACTGTGGGGATCAATAAAAAGCAACAGATTAAATGCTGCCAATTCCCCCACAAAGTCCTTTGATTGACATGATTTGCTCTCAGGTGGGACTGAGATCTTGCCAAAAAATGTTGCCCACTGCTTGCAGTTGGGGCAGGTCAGACCTTTTCCTTTTTGCTCTTCTTTGTCATTTCCATTACGCTGATGGCAACGTGCCCGGAGCCACCACGATGCAGATTGGGACGTGCAGAGCAGGAGCAGCACCCTGGGTCATACTGGGCTCTTCCATAGGGACCCCGAGGCTCTGCGTGGCCTCATCCCCCCTGCACCTTGCAAGCAGGGCCTCGAGCAGGGGCATGCACCCCTCGTACGCACCGGGAAGTCCTCCTGTCCCTCCCCTTGTTCGAGTTGGAGCGATGCACTCCTTGTTTTCCAGATGTGCAGTAAAATCCAGCTGGGAGGACTGCGCTGGGTTTTATGGACTAAAATGTGTCCATGAATAAACATTTGTCCAAACTATAGACTCCGAAAGAGGCAGTTCAGCAATCCCCAAAGGTCCGGTCCTAGCCAGAGACTTGGGATGTATTTTCTGCAGTCAGGTTACAAACTTTGCAAGGCTGCTGCTGCACCATCCATGCAACAAAACTGCACCAGAAACCCCGATGCTGGGGAAGGGGCGAGCGCGGGGACGGCGCGCTGCAAAGGCAGTGGGTGCAGCGAGTTGGGATGCTGCAGGTTGGGGTGCCATGGGTTGGGGTGCCACAGGTTGGGGTGCCTCATGCCGGCGCTGACAGCGTTCCCCTTGCCTTGCAGGTGCGAGTGCTTGCCTGGTTACAGCGGCAAGCACTGCGAGGTCGACGCCGACGACTGCGTGGGCCACAAGTGCCGGCACGGCGCCGCCTGCGTCGACGCCGTCGACGGCTACACCTGCCTCTGCCCCCAGGGATTCAGGTAGGTGCCTGGCAATCGCTGCGGGGCCCTCCTGGCCCCCACAGAGCTCATGGGGCCTGGGCCTGGTGTCCTGCTACGGAGCCCAAGTTGGTTTTAAGGGGCTAAGAGAATCCCAAGGGCTGATCATAGAATCCTTAAGGCTGGAAGGGATCTTAGAGATCATCTAGTCCAACCCCCCCTGCACATGCAGAGTCACCTAGAGCATAAGGCACAGGTTGTGTCCAAGTGGATTTAGAAGATTTCCAGAGAAGGAGACTCCACAGCCTCCCTGGGCAGCCAAACTGCACACAGAAACTGCATGGAGATAAGGGCTGCATGTGAGGAACGAGAGAGAGCAAAATTACACACACGTGCCCTGAGAGGCAGCTGCAGGAGATGGGATTGGGAATGCCAGCGTCTCCCTGCCCACGGGTGGACGGGCGCGCTAAATAGCCAGGCAGTGCATCTGACAGCTGCCAATCTGTCTGACTCCTGAAAACCTCCCTGTCTGTCAAAGATAAGTGTGCTTCCCCAAATGGATTCACTAATCAGTGCCTGAGGCTGGATCCTGGCTCCCTTCCAGCCAGTCTTTCCTGTGTTTGAAATACGCACAGGAGACAAAGTGGAATACCTGAAAAGATCAGTCTTGACAAAGCAGAAATTGCTTGAACACTTATAAATCCTTTATTCTGCCTTGTATCTGCAACTGTTTCCATTCTTCTTGCTTTCATCCCTACTCTTTTTTTCCTCCCAATGCACATTTTTATTGCGAAGCGGACAGGCTTCCCTGAAAGGGCATTGATATATAACACGATGTCAGCCTGCAGCTTCACAGAATCGGACTTGTTATTTACAGGATATCAAATATCCTCTGCTTTTCAAGTTCCTGCCTCTCTCACCGTGCTTCGTTCTCTGCTTCAGTCTTTTTGATGGCCTTAGGGATCTCTAGGATTGGAGCATGGGAAGGATGAGCAGGGGCTGTCCCACAGAGAAACTGTGCGTGTTTGGTGCCGTCTAAGCGGTGAAGAGTTGAGAGCTGCAAAGCCCTAGCAGGAGTCGTGGGTGACTCAAGCTTCCTGCCTGCTCATAGGGCCTTGGAGACCCCTGCTGCAGTGCCCTGTTCCCCAGTGAAGAACGTGAGGTCTTGCAGGCAGCCAGGACCCCATTGCTTGGCAGAGTTTTGGGTCTGCCACACAGTTGAGCTGCATCGTCAGCATTACGTGGGAGATGAGGCTGGTCCCTCCTGTGTCCTGGGCAGCCCCTGGGGCAGTTAGTGCCACTCTCCAGGCTGGCCCTTCTCCACCAGGAGCAGCCCTGGAGCAGCCTCACTACTCAGACAAGGGGGTTTTCATTTCGGTCCAAGTCCTTGTAGAAGAGGAGATTCTCCATGAAGTTCCAAAATCCAAACTGCCAGCTTAAACAACACCTTATAACCCAACATAGACTAGGGTGAACAGTATAATATCGTGGTCCAAGCCATTTGCCTGCCTGTCCTGATCAAGATCCAAAGGGACAAGTGTCTTGCAGGAGAGAAAAAAGGCAGTGATCGCTGCCAGGCCCTGTCTGCTGGTGCAGGGAGGGTGTTGTAGACCAGAACAGTGTCTGTGCGGATGGAGTTCAAGATTAAAATTCTTGTGACAAATTAGGGTCTCCTAATTATTCTTGTCATGACTTCAGCCTTTTGTAGTTTAAAGGCCTCCTGTTTTCAAGGGGTTTCTGGGTTTTTTTCCCCCCTCAGGATTGCAGTTGTCAGTGTGGTGCTTGACAGGGTTCAGGCATGTGAAGTGCAAGCCTGTGAGCTCACAGAGCCTGGCCCAGGCTCTCGCTTTGAGGCACGGGGAGCTTTGCAGGTAGTTGCAGGATGTAGGTGTTGATGAACCACCATAAGATAACCAGAGGATCTCGGAGGAAGATCCATGCAGCTTTTTAACTAAATATCAAGAGTCTTTGCCTGGCAGTGAGTGTTAGTGAGAGTGAGGCTTCCCAGTTACCTGGAGTTTACTAGTTATCTAGTTACCTGACTCGGTTTTCGCATTTAAAACCTCATTCTTTCACACACATGAAGCACCGTGGGACAAGCAGCCACTTCTGTTATTTTTTAGCAATGCAAGGCCTCACATTCAAATGCAATGGGGCTTGCAGACCCAAAAACGGTGTCTTGTACAAACTGATTCTTCCTTTTCAGCATTTGCTATTAAGAGTTCACTGGTAGCTGTGCTCTGTGTAGCACTCTAGGTGATCACTCAGCTCAAGTGCCTCTTTGCAATCACGTAACACACTTTCTTCCTGAGATGCTTTCTGTGTGTTTTCTGCCCAAAATAAAATCCGTTTACCCCCTGCAGATGAACACATTGCCTAGAATTTGTGAAGCCCATTGGATAAAATCTAAATTCTCAAACCTTCCCATTCTCAATCTGCCTCACAGTAGTGCTGTCCTGATGAGTGCTTTTCTTCTGGGAAAGCACATATTAAAATTGCTCAGCTCCATGTAAAGCCTAATTCCTCCACTGCGTGCGTGTTTCAGAGTTCCCCACTGGGATAGTTTGAGATAATTTGGGATAGTTTGCAGGAAATTCAACAGTGATTGCTTAAATAAATGAGATTGTAGCATGCAGAAGCCAGTCCTGTGGGCTTGGCCAAGCTTTGCCAGGCAGGCTGTGCTCCTCCAGCCACTGCTGGGAAGGAAAGAGGTTCCCTTCCTTTATAGGACAGGGTGGTTCTGGTTTTGGTGGCCAGGTGAGGTTATTACTCAAGATGTCATGGCTGGTTTTGTTTGCTCTTCTTGCGCACCTACTATTGGCACTATTTATACATGGAAATGGCCTTTCAGTTTCCATTCTCATGGTATCAAGTAAGACTGCCTGTAAATTCCTTGAGCTTCCAAGTCAGGCAGACCTGAGCAGGGTTTGTCTTCCCAAGTACCCCCACCTGCCTTTGGTCAGCAGCCTCCTCTGGCTCTCGGAGATCTCCTTCCCCTTGGCATTTTGCTGGTCTGTGACACGAACAGCCAGACACTCAGCAGCAATAAAGCAGAGGAGCCCATTGCTGTAGAAAGAACATGTTGCCCAGGAAAAAGCCCAGCCAAAGAGCATGATGTCAGCATGATCCTGTGCTCTCTGATACACAACCACTAACTGAGGCTGTGTTTGCTCCCCCCAAAGCGGCCTCTTCTGCGAAAACCCTCCGCCCATGGTGCTGCTGCAGACGAGCCCGTGCGACAACTACGAGTGCCAGCACGGGGCGCAGTGCATCGTGGTGCACCAGGAGCCCGTGTGCCGCTGCCTCGCCGGCTTCGCCGGGCAGCGCTGCGAGAAGCTCATCACCGTCAACTTCGTCGGGAAGGACTCCTACGTGGAGCTGCCCTCCGCCAAAATCCGCCCGCAGGCCAACATCTCCCTCCAGGTAGGTCGAGCACGGCGGGGGTCCCAGCCCCGAGGGGCTTCCAAGCAAAATAACTAGTTGTTTCCCTCCTGAGGGGAGAGGAGATGTTGTTGGCCGGGATTTAGGCGGCTCTTGGAACCCTTGCAGCATTAAGGAGAACAAAGACATCACCTCACCCTTTTGGACACTTGTCCTGCCCCATAATCTCATCCCTTTTTGATACCCAAGGCTGGCAGCGTAACTGCTGGTGATACCAGGATGCTTCACTGTCGTCTTGCTGATTTACAGCATAGAGACATCTTTCATCCTGCAGAAATTAGTGCTTATTATTAGGAGACCTATTAAGAGAAACCCCTCTAAATGGCCTTTCCAGGCATTATTTTGCTTACTCGTTTACTGTGCGTGGTCCCAAGATGAAAGGCTTGGGATTTTGTTACAGGCCTATTGTTGCACTCAAATTTGGTGTGAGGTCTAAGGTTTAAAAGGCAGTGGAAATGGGACACCATATTTACCATGCTTCTGCCGTGGGGTTTGTGTTTTTTGGATTGAAGGTATTTTGGATACTCAGTCCAATATCATGTTTAAGTGATTGGGAAGTTGTTTGTATTTGCAATTTAATACGCATTAACTGATGTAACCTCAAATAAATGAAGGAATCATCTTTAGCTTTGTATGTTTTTCTAATAAAGAGATGGGTGGAACACATGAGACCTAATGCATCTGTGTTTTAGGCCACTGATTGTTAATCTGGATTATTTCCATGCTGGACTCACCCTGCAAAGGGAGCGTAACGTTTCAGAAGATATGAGGAGAAAGATCTCTGTATATTTGTTTTATTATATTTATTATTCTCAATTCAAAGAGACTATTCCACAGTTGGAAATCATATTCTGGACTGACTTCTGTAGTTTAATTGTAATTAAAATACCCATATCAAGACATGGAAAAATAGACCATATTTCCATGAAGTGGATGTGTAAAAGCTTATATGGGTGGTTCCTGCATAACCTGTGGAATTTATTCTACTGATCAAACTGTACTTAATGTTTCTATTCAAGTTTCACAGCAACTTGAATAGAAAGTTCATATGAAAAATGAAGCCCACTCACGTATATTGGACACTTTCGATTTTTCTTACAAATTCTCTTCTATTTAGAGAAGATTTATTTAGAAAAGATTCTAAGGTGTTCTAAAATACATGCGTTCCCAAAAAAATGAAAAACCTGAAAATCTGAACACTGTCCTCTTAAGGAAGGTCTGCAAAGCATGCATTGCCTCGGCCATAGCCTGAAGAATAAAACTGGTGATTACAGCAAGTACTTGCAGATGAACTTCTCTCCTCTTGTTTCCCAGGCTGAATAATATTTTTGCACCCAGAAATTAATTGTCAGGGAATTAAAATTAGAATGTAGCACTGATTATTAAAACCAGATAGAAGAAACTTATTAAAAGTGTTAAAGAAAATAAAGCTAATCTTTCAAGGGCTAAAGGACAGTACTGAAGTAATATGTCAATGCAAAAAGAAATTTACTGTCTGTTTACTTTTGGCATTTAGCTGCCATCCTAATCAAATAACCAAATAGCCTCAGGAAACTTATATTGTGAAAATAATGGAGGCAGGTTCTAGCCAAAACCCCCATTAAGTCTCTCTCTTTATTTTCTGTGTTGTAGAGACAGTGGAGCCAGGGAAAGCAGAGTATTTGGATTCTGATGTGGACTTGAGGCTTTTCTTTTCTTGATGTGCATTAGAGCCAGAGGGACGAAGGCTCCTGGATCCTGTAGTGTCTTTCCAAACTTCCCATCTGCCCTGAGCATGACTTGCTTAATACTCGAGTTGAGGGAACAGCTTGGACTAGGTGTGGGGACAGGCCCTGCTTTCCTTCTTGTGCTTTTAGAAGGTCTACGAGAAGAGCAGCACCTTCTGAGAACATATTTACTTCTGACTGTGATGAACTTCCTTCTCCTAGATTGGATCTTCCATACTGTAGCTCGAAATGGGGAATTAACTGAGAAATTACTCATATGTGGCCAAAAATAGTGCTGTAGTCTAGTGAGCGGGAGTGGGAACCAGGTTCCCTTTGGAAGCAAGGGAGCCCTCACAGCACGGAGAGCCAAAATATTGGTGTACAAACCCCCTTAAGGTCACCAAGAGCTTTTTGGATCTCACATTTCTTCTTGCCTTTGTCAGTTATACATATGGCTCCTTGATAATTCAAGTGCATGTCTTTTCTGTGTTATTTTAATGTATGCTTTTTGTGTGCATTTTAATTGTTCTTAGGGTACCTTACTTGGCTGTTAATGTTTCGTAGGTAGCAACGGACAAGGACAACGGCATCTTGTTGTACAAGGGAGACAATGATCCTTTGGCTTTGGAGTTGTACCAAGGACACGTGAGGCTCATCTACGACACGCTCAATTCTCCACCCACCACAGTATACAGGTAAAGGCCTAAGCTGTATCAAGACATTCAAAAAAAGAAAAGATGGAGAGGTAGGAATTTTCAGAAATGTGTGTGGAAGAACCTTTTGTCTTACTGTATCTCTTTTATCTGTGAAATTAGGTATGAAAACTGGAGTGAAACCTTAGCTATGGGCTGCATGGTTAAAAATGTATCTTTTGGTAAATGTTGTCCTTGAACCAGTTTCCCTTATGTTGATATTTAGCATTAACATGCTGTACCAAGGCACAACAGTGACCTCAACAGTGTAAGTGTAGGATTAGCCTGTGTCAAAATAAGAGAAAGGATGAATTCCTCTCCTGGGGGAGGTTTGTAAAGCTCCCACCTATATTGATATGAGTACTGACAAAAGCCATGGCAAAGCACAGACTGCAAAGATGAACTGCAGGGCACTGTGGCCCTCAGCAGCTTCTCTTTTTGCCCTGTCAGACAACAGTTGCTCTTTGTTAATCGCAAGGGAAAAAAAAAAAGCAAATGTAAAAGCAAAACCCATGTGCAAAAGGGCTGCTTGAGAAAGGGCGGACGTGCTGCTCGTGTCTCCCTTGGTGCCTTCCAGCAGCTCCCAGATGAGCTGCTTTCTAATTATTTTTAAGCCCTTAAGATGCTCCAGCTGGTTCCTTATGTCCTGCTGGGCTCTGGCGGCTCCATGGCATTGCATGGAGCAAGGAGCCCACCCTCTCTGCCAGGAAGAGCATCCCATGAGAACAAGTGCCAGGATGTGCCACTACCCACCACCAACCAGGCTGTGCCATGTGCTTCTTTAGGAAGGTGTTCTCAGCACACAGTCGAATCCCAGTTCTCCAGAAGCATGGCGGTTGCTTGAAGTTTCTTTTAGGAGAACTGTGTTCTCTGAAGGAAAAATACAACTTTGCTTTTCAATCTTAATGCATAAAAGCAAGTTGGGTACCCCCAGGCAGAGACATCTCCAGGAGGAGCTTGTCCATGGTAGGAGCTGTGTGGCTTGTCACCAGTGACCAGATGAGAAGCAGTCCTCTGCGTGTGGCCGGTAATCCTGATTGATTTTGTGTTAGGGTGAAGCGTGACAGTGTGAAATGGTTTTACAACCCTAATTAGAAGATAGGGAGATGCTCCTCACGGGTGGGCAGCATGCGAGGCGGCAGCTCCCAGCTCCTCGTGGGGACACGACGACGTGGTGGGCGCCAGGAGCCCTCTCTGCCATCGCCACGTGTGGAGCATCTGCTGCCTCTGGCCAAGTTGCCAGAGCTGGTGAGCGTCAGCATCCTCATTATTCCTGTGCCCTTCATATTGATCAAGGAGGAGGTCTCCATGCGGACTGACACCTCATTACCATAAGATTAATGGCCTGTTCACTACATTTTCTACTGTGTCATCTGTTGAGATGGGAAAGTAGCTGCTTAATACGATGCCCTTTCTGAAATGTCACTCTAATCTTTTATTAGTTTAAGGAGTGGAGCAAAATGGGATTAGCATGGAGCTTGATGGGAAAAGATTAGATTGATTGAGAAAAACTGCAGCTAAAGAATGTCAGGAAGAGCCTCTAAATAGATTAAAAGACTTGTTTTCCTTAAGGGCCGAGGAAGGGAAAGGAAACCTATTTCTCTCCTTGCAATCATAGGATTTAAGGCTAGAAGGCATCAGTGGATCCAGTCTGACCTCCCTGTGCTTCCTGCTTGACTTTTGGCTAAGGCACATGCTGTGTTTGACTAATGCCTTGACAGGAAAACACCTAGTGAAGGAAAGCCCCGTTTCCCTTAGCAGCTGGGACGACGGTCACCCATTTCCTTCGGATCTTCTCTGGGCTTCTACATTTTTTTCATTTTGCCTGAGAAACAAGAATCCTAGGTGAACAGGCAGCGTTCAGAGCTTGGTCTCACCACTGGTAAAACCATTTGCCTGTTGTACCACCTGCTGCGTAGTCCCTCATTTAGGTGTTTCATTTAGCTGTCATCCTCAGCAACAGTGGACTGTTTGAGGAGCTCTGCTGGAGGACTGGTAGGGTCATTATCCCGGGCAATATCCGTCCAGAGCTGCTGTCCTCCAAGGGACTCCGCTTCTCAGAAGGGATGAGCGGTGCCTTGGCTCTTGATTTTCTTCAGAAGTGTCTGCCAAAAGAGGAGGAGGCCTTAAAATACTGGGAATGGCCCCAAGGTGTCCATCACTGACCTGTGTCCTGCACCGCAACCCAATGTTGTGCTGGCCGTTTCGGGGACCCCCATGATGGGCTATGGGGCGCCACAGTCATCTCCACGATCACATTCATGAATGACCCTGAAGAACACTAAATTAGCGAGCTCCTTGGCGAATACCCAGCAGGTATTTCAGGGTGATGCCCGTCACCACACGCGTTTGGATCGAGCAGCAGCTCGGGTTCCTTGCGGGCGGTTCTCAGAGGGTCCTGCTGAGGTGCTGGGCGGGTGAAACCCACAGTGGGCACCCAGTGGTGCCTCCTCGTCCCCTGCATGTGCTGCCAGGGCTAAGGTGTGTGTGACACAAACTGTGTGTGCTTGGGACACTGGTGTGTGCTGCAGATGGCCTCACCTGGAGGAACGATGCCGGGAGATTGTCTGAGGGAAGTGATGGGGCAAAAGAGCCAGGGAAGAGCAGGTGATTTTATCTCCTCTGTGAGCCCACCTTGACCCTGGCTGTGGGAACCAGCCTGTTCCTGAATCTCATTTGTTTCTCTGAGCAGCTGTGTTTAAGCAGAGCTAAAGTTAGTCCAGGAAAGCCCAAGATTAACTTGCTATGGGTTTGGATTTGCTTAATGTGTATCCCTTCCTGTCATGTGTTCAGGATAGAAATGTTGGAGTTGTCCTGCCTTCTAGTCAGCTAGAAGTGGACTGTCATGATAGGTTTATGCTACTATACAACAATGCTGGTTTGAATGCTAGATCAATCCTTCATTAATAGAAACGGAAAAGAGAAATTTGACATTTAAACTAATGAAGTAATTCCCTCCTGAGTAGCCAGATTGCCGTGTTGCATGCGAGCTGTCGTATCTGATAAAGAGCTCGATGCAGCTGCTGCTGGTGTGAAATTGTGTGTTTTCCTGCTTCCTGATGGCAGTGAAAAAGGAGGCAGTTAGGAAAATACAAGAATTAATGGCATTTGTCTTTCTGCACAGTCTGTGCCCAAACTATATTGTAGTTCTTTATAAGAGTATTCTGCTGTAATCTGTTTTCCAAAGTGTTCTATCATTTAAAATGTCTTGCTGGTTGCATGCTGCATTTCTAGTTTTCTGGCTAATTCTTAGAGAAACTAGATGGATGCTGTTGTGGTTAAAGCACAAGACCTCGAGTGAAGGGAGCTTAAATTCTTGCTGTTTGTCCCTTGTATGTTTTGTCTGTGAGATGACAGTTTACTTGGGTATCTGAAGGATGCTGGGTGTCCGTGGTCCTCCCATCAGCTCCAGGCAGCTCCCAAGAACAGAACTGGGAAATATCCAAGGAATTTGGCTTACCCATTCAGATTTCCAAGGCTTCTCCTCCACCCGTGTGTCTCATCAAACCCAGCATTTGCCGAAGTGTCTCTGCAGAGCTCCCTGCCCACTGCTCCCTTCCCTCATCGCCTGCAGCTGCTGCTGAGCCTGTCCCCGCTGGGATTCCTGCTTGATACCCCTGGATGGTCCGTGAACAGAGATTTCTGTGAGGCATCAGTGAGCACTTAACAATGCTGCGTATTTGCAATTCATTTCATTCTCTCTTGCGCGCTCCCTTATTTTTCCAGGTATTCCTTAGGGAATTTGCATCAACTATAATGAAAGCAACTGGCATTAATCTCTGACCTGCACAGTAAATATTGTAAAATTTGAATGTACTTATACATCTTGTATGAGCCAAGGCGAAGGACGGATGAATTATTTCTTGCTTTTATAAAGGGCTCTGGTGTATTTGAAGGGAACAAAAAGACAAGTGTTTGAGCTCTTGTCAAACTACAAACCATATTTCCCTAGTTTTCTTCAGATTTTTGTGTAGCAGAACAGTGAAAACTACAAGAGCAAATCCTAAAACATCATCTAGTTTTAATCCCTATGTTAAGAATCAAATATTTGCTTTCATGAAATTCAGAGGCATTCTCCTGATGAGCTGCAGCTTTGAGAAGGGTGAACGTTTGTCCTTCAAGCTGCCTGAGGCCTTAGCAGGCAAAATCTTGTTAAGTTGAATTAATTCTTATTTGTAAATCTCTTCAGTATGGATCCAGAATTGTCGTGCTCCTGACCCACAGCTTCATTTCTAACCTCATTTGTTATGCTGTCATTGACCTCTGTGTTGGGTGTTTTAACAGACAACTTCAAGCCTTTTACAAGCAAGTCAGGGTGAGCGTGTCTGCTTAGCAGGTACAGGAGCTGAGGAATAGCCAGCCCGATGCTGCTTGACCTGTGATAGTGACAGAAGTGAAGATCTCCGAGGTTCCCGAGGGCCCAAAGCTTGTGGATGTCATCCCAAAGCCGGGTTCGGAGGCTGCTCCTTCACCAGGGCAAACGGGAGCGACGCAGACCGGCTTGTGGCTTCTCCTCGGCTCTCGGGCTGAGCTTTGGAGAACTGGAGTGGCAGCTTGTGAAGGCAATAAACACAGTAGCTGTTCCTCCTGCACGCAGGCTTTAGTGCTCTGTTGACTAGTTAATTGATTTAACTCATCTTACAACCGCTTGACGTCAAAACAGGGGTGTTATTCATATCTTTTTAATTAGGAATGCAGTCATCAGTGCTACTGCGGGCACCTTTGTCTTTCTTTTTCAGTCTTTGTCAGTCTTTTTCAGTCTGAGTATAGCTATGCAGGGAACTATAGCAAAAAACATAAGGAAGTCAGAAAGATAATGGTTTTAATCCTAAGAAGAAATGAGAGGTGAGGAGACAGCAATATATCATAAAGCAGCAAAAGCTGGAGGGGGTCACAGTGCAAACAAATCTCAGGTAGGAAGCAGTCAGAGCCCAGGCTCTAGATGAGACGTCCTGGCCCTGTCCAGTGCCAGGAGCTCCTGCCCGTGAGGGGAACTTGTGGGAACGGGCCCAGGCTTGGAGAGGGAACACAAATCCCCCTGCCATTCTAAAGGCAGCATTTCCCCTTTGCAAAAGGAGGCAGCTCAGCTGAGCTTTAACCAGCTGGGTCTGAGCCTTAGCACTGCCCAGGCAAACCCCAAAGTCCCTTTGAAACCAGAACTGCTCCTTCCACCACAGCAGGAACTTGATTTAGGCATCGCCCTCCCTGCAAGGCAGCCCTCACCGCAGTGGGAGCATCAGTGGGGATACAAGGGGGCTCCCAGTGGTTCGGGGCTCTCCAGGTGCCTGTTGGTGCCCGTCGCCAGTCTGGTTGCTGCCCACTGGAAACACAGCCAGGCACTGAGCCCTCTGTCCAGACAATAACCGGGAGAGAAGTGTTCAAAAGTCAGTTAAAAGGTATTTTCTTACTGTGCTGTAGGGCCCTGACACATCGCAGAGCTGGCCGGGGCTGCCTGCTGCGGAGGAGGGTTGAAGAACCCCCTAATAGACAGTGATGGAATCAAGCTCATCAGAGCCAAGCTAGCTCTGTAAACTTCCTATCCACAAATGGCTGGCTTATGTCTTGAATCATGAGGTTTTTCTCTTACAAAAAGGAAAAAAAAGTAGCAGCTAATGTAGCATGTTTATTTCTTCTGCCTATAAATTTCTTGTAAACATGATGACTAACACAAAATATAGATGTGTACCATGTGTGATAGATGTACGTAGCATTTATGCGAAACCCCAAGCGCTGGCTTCAGTAGATAACAGCTTCTTTTAGAACAAGGGCCTGCGGAATTGGGCTTGAGGATATCACAGAGGGGCAGCTATTTCAGTACCCAGCTGAGACCCTCGGGTCTGCATCTGCCAGGACACCCCAAAGCCTCATGAAAACACTGCGGGATGACTGCGGTCTCATGGCTTTCACATAGTAGCAGATTTTATTTTTATCTAAACTTATTTTTATATAGTCATGCAATCTATGTTGCCACAGATGAAGTGGGAACAATTTCATTTCCTGACTGTATATTAGGTTTCTATATACGCAGTTTTCTTTCGTAGCATTTAGTCTCCAGTTTCAACTAGGAAACCTCATTCCCTGTCTCCCATTCAGTTTGGAAGCACTTGAAATAAGGTCCTGTGATGCCCCTGGTCACTGGCTAGCTCTCCGATACTTTGGTATTTTCACGAGGGGAAAAGGGAGTGGATTTTGTGCAGTTATTCCCTCCGGTAGAGCGACCCTTGTGAAAGCTCCTGGCAGGGCTCCACAGCGGGAACAAGCCGAGATGTCCAGGAGCTGTTTCAGTAGCGCTTGATGGCAGCCCCACGTTTCCCTGGGCGCCATCCTGGAGCATCGTGGAGCATCCTGCAGCACTCTCCCTTCTGGATGTCCTCCCTGTGCCATGAGGAGGAGACACCGCAGTGCTGGCACCAGCTGCTGCTCTGTCAGGGCTCACTGTGCTCTGCAAACCCATGTTTGCGCTCTGACTTTCGGGGTAACTGATGTAATGAGAGGATTAATGACGTATCAAGAGAGCTGCAGAATCTGCATGTGGTGATTTTTGCATCCTGTGTTTATTTGGTTTGCTGTCTGTTTTATGTGAAGCATGTTACAGGAAAGAAGCAGTTGCTCGTTGCCCTGAGACCTGCCGACTGCCAGGACGCCCCAGCCTATTCCAGCCAGGGAGGCAGCCCTGGGATCTGCCTTTGGGGGAGCCCCCGGCTTGCAGAGCTCACTCGAGCAGTGGTTATTGCCCTTGCACTTGCTTTTAGCAAACGCGGGCTCAGCAGAATGGCGTGCATGGCTCTGCAGAGACCTCTGGACAGGCAGGAGGCTGCAGCGGGCGCCGGGCATCCGACCTGCTGTCCATGCCGGGGATACGCGGAGAATTCCCGGCAAATCAGGACTGTTGACGCTTGCCGTGAGTCTGACCCGTCTCTGAGGGGTCGGGGCTGTGTGAGTTGTGTGTCACAGTACAGAAAAGGTCCTTGTTTTTCCCTTAGATGGTCTGTAATACAATAGCTTTCGGTGTTGGCAGGGGTGCTGCAGGAATTGAGTTAGGAGTGGAAATTAGATATGCAGAGCCTGGCCAAACGATCATTAAGGGAGATAGGGTAATCAGCTGCCAGTGTTTAGGGGTTGTAAACACCACGAGGAGGAAGATGGGTGGTCTGCTGAGCTGAAAGTGCAAGGAAAGGAGTAAAACCAAGCAAATGGAAATGGAGACAGCCAGGAACCTGAGTCTTGATGTCGGGTCTCCCAGGCGGAGAGCACTCAACGCTGCAGTCCTGCAAAACAGGACTGACCATAATAAAGGACAGTAACTTTTGAGCTGGAAGGGAACTTGACTGCTTTAATACGTCTTTTTTTTTTCCTTTTTCCTTCCCTAGTTTTAAATTTTGTTAATGTTTTTTTCTTACTTTTTCCCAACATGTGTTTCTTATTTGGCTTCTGAAGACGATAGCGCTTGAAGTGGTGGGTTATTGTAGGAATGGCACAAACACGACTCCAATTATGATTTTGCCTGTGTTGCCATGGAGAAGTTTCAATCTCTTTCAGACTTTTTATAACTGTAACTAAGGACAGGAGGGAAACTCTGCCTGAGAGATGAAAACCCATCACCACCCCTGATACGTATCTGCAGCGCTTCCAAATCGCTAACACCTTGGTGCATTTTGGTGCCATTGTAAGGACAGGTGTCCTGCTTTGGGTCCTCTTGTCCCATTCCCACCCTTCTCATGTGCTGATCAGCTTTTGGAAGCCATTCCTGGCTGTTTCCCTGTGGGTGTTCTCAGTCATTGCTTAACTTGAGCGTTCTCCATGGCCTTCACTCCTCGGTCACTTCTCATCTCCGCGTTTGCTTTGTTCTGCACTTCAAATGAGCCATGTCCCCATTAAGACGGAGGTCAGGAAGATCTGGAGATCATAGTTAATGAATTGATGTCCTCGTTTGCATAATTGATGGTTACATATTTCCTCGGTGACATGGTGTGCTGCGATACTTAAAGCTATTTTTGTTTTTGACTTCTCTGTTCCCTGCTGTCTCCGCTAAAGGCACTTTACACATCAGCAAAAAACAACCACCCAAAGCCCAAGTTTTACAAGTTCAAATTGACTGTTCAATCAAGTTTAATCCTGTTTTCACTGGTATATTTGCAGGGGTTCCGCCCTAGATCTCTGGTGGGTATCTTAGCAAGAGAAGGCTGTGCTCATTACAGCAGTGTGTGTATGAGGCTGAAGCGCAGAGGAAAGGAAATAGAGGAGGGAGAAGATAAATAGACCAAAAATGTATATATATTTGCTGTGTTTTTAATGTTATATATACCTCCCTTTTCTTCATCCCTTCATGGTGCTGGGTCGAGCCCTGCCCATTGTGTGTGTGTGGGTGGCTCCATACAAGGAGTCCTGCCCAAGTGCAGGGAGTTGCCCTGAGGGATGAGGCCACCTCCCTGTAAGGTGATGTTCCTATGGCTCCTTCTGCAACGTGATATATCAGTGGCTCTTCCATGGACCCTTCTCTGCGGGACTCTGCTCCCAGCTCCCACCTTGGCAAGGAGGGAGCATAAGGGGTTGAACCCCGGGTGTCCTCATGAGCTTTGGGAGTTGGGCTCTTCCCATGTCTATTCCCTCTTCCCTGTGCCACTCTGGTGGCTTGTTTGATCCGTGGGTGATTTGCAGGAATCTTAAGCAGATGACAGAAACTGAGAGCAACATCCCCATGGCTGAGCTCTCTGGCAGCTTTTCCCCATGGGCTTTTTCTTGGGATTCTCAGCACAGTATTTGGACCATCTGAATCTATTTCCAGAGCCTTTCAGAAGTGCTTGGCTGCTGCTGGTGCCTACATAGAGGAACCTGTAGAGCATTTACCTACACGCAAAGACACACATAGCCTCTTGTGGAATAAAAGTCTCCAGTGAGACTTTTATTAGAGACATAGAGTGGGTCATTATGTGCATGTGAGGAAAAGAGGAAATCAGAGAGTCTTCAGTGAAAATAACAGGGTATCCAGATCTGAGGGAGACGTCATAACCTATAGCCTGAGCCTGTAACTGCTAAAGCTATAATTTCAGTGACCTTAAAATGAGCAGTTAAAGGCGATGCCTTCCAGTAATTTCTCATATGAGGTTCAGTGGTGATGATGATTAATATATACTATCTTCTTGGTGTTATTTTTGTACATAGGCTTCAGTGCACTGCGAGGGGACACTGCACTGCTTGAAGATTACAGTAAATCTAAAACTCCTGTCCAAGCATGCTGCTGCTGCAGGAGTATGTTTGGCAAGAGCACCAACCCCAGCCCTGTTTTAGTGTTTTCCTGGGTGTTTTTGACAGCCCTCATTCATCCAGAGGAGTGAAAGGCAAGGATGAGCTGGATGAAAGCCGGGTGCCTTAGTGGATTGCATGCAATGTGTAACCTGGGCTAGGAGAACGTGGGATAATGAGGAGGGAGGAGAGCTGGGGGGTTTCTCTGTGTGAAGCTGGTAAGAAGCCTTGGGTGCAGGTCCTGCAGCAGCTGTGAGAACAGCCTCTGTGAGATGTCTGCGGTGAGATGGGCCCTGAGCAAGCTGCTCGTTGCGGTCAGTGAAGCAATTCCCAGGTCCCGAGTAAGAATCTTTCCTTTTATATAAAGCTGGTCTTTTGGCTCCTTTTACTGTTTATTGTTCGGCAAGCTGCATTATTGAATTAAATTCTGGAAATCCTTGCTTATGTTTCAAGTATCTACACTTAAACATATCCCTTCCTTTATTTAACAAGAAAACTATATGTATATATATAATCTCCAGTGGTAGTGGCCGGCAATAGTGCAGTTATGCTGGATAAAAAATCATGACTCTCTAATAGTCTGGAAAATCTCCCAAACCAAGACTTGGTTTTGTCAGTGCCCCTGAAAAAGAAGTTGGTGCAGATCCAGCAGCCCTTTGGCTCCTTCATTCTGTTCCTTTCGCCTCTCCCGTGCCTTGCTCCGACAGACTATTTGGATTGAATGAGGAAGCTTGGAAAGCTTTGCAGAAGGAAGGGGGTGTGCGAGATCAGCTGTCAGGTGAGCGATATTGCAAGATCTGCTCTAGGAAATAAATCACAAGCCACAAGAAACCTGCAGCACCAGCTTGTCCTGCAAGGCTCCCGAGTGCAGCAGGGCTCTGTGCCTGGTTCCCGAGGGCGCTCGGATGCATCCGCAGGCGCCCTCGGCCCTGCTGCGGGCAGGCGCTTTCCGCGAGGCTCCGTCTCCCTCTCGTGGTCAGAGAACTGTTTGGTTCTGCTGCCGCAGCCAAGATGTGGGACTCCTTTCCTCAGGCCTTCCCGGGGCCGTGTCCTGCTTACACCTTGTGCTTCCCGCCCGGATCCCGCAGCTCCCGCTGGCCACATCGCTGCCCGTGGAGGGCACCGCTGGCGGGCGCAATTGCCAACGAAATGCAATAAATCCCCAGCTCAGAGGCAGGTATTTACATACCACAGGCTGCGGCAGGAGGATGAGCTCCCTAAGACCACCTGATCTCCTGTGAGAATTCAATTAAGGTTTTAATAAAACCCTCGCAGGGAGCTGGGGCGGGAAGAGGCCCCTCGAAGAAAAGGCGAGCGCAGCAAGTTTGTGCTCGGAGCGGCGCGCTGCTGCGCTGCTCAGCGTCTGTGGCTTCCTCCCCTTCATCTCTGGCCAAGCCACTGTCTCCAACTGTCTCAGACGATTACAGAGGCTCCTAAGGGCCCAGCGATGGAAGAGACTCAGAGCAGAGTTGGTGTTTCCCTCTCCACTGGCTTCTCCCCAGGGCTGTCTGAGTCTCTTTCAAAGTGCAGTGACTTTTTAAACGTTGTTGTCAGCAACAACAATAAGAGCTTTAATACAAGTATCTGCTGGCTGGGGATTTTCTGCCGTCCTGGCCATCCGTGTTCAGCTCTTCCATCATGTGTTAGTGTCTTAAAAAGCACATGAGTGCTCTGCCCGTTCTGCCCTTATCTGCTTTCCAGAGCTGCAGTGTTGGCTGATGGCGGAGCCTTCTGTTCCTCAAGCTATGGACATACCGTATTTCACATCTCACACGAGTTAAAAAGCATAAGGGTTAGAACTGAGCAATATTCACCACCGGTACCTGTAGCTGGAAGCACCTCTCTGCTTTCCCAGTGCAATCACTAGCTCTGGATATGCCGACAAGCGCGGGCGCTGCGTGGGGTGGCCGACTGCACTGCCAGGACACACAGGCTTTTGTTTGCCTATTAGTCAAGGCTCTGGTGCATAATCTGGAGCAAGCACATGCTGTGGGGGAGTAGGTGATTAATGCCTGTGAAATCCTGGCCCAGGGACGAGCTAGCGCTGCCAAGTGTGATAATGTTGTCCTCTGACAAATGGTCACGGCTTGGCCTCCTCCAGATAAGGATGTAGTTTTGTGTGTTAGCCCCAGATATCGAGCTCACTGGAGGAAGGGGTCCTTGTCCTACAGCTCCTCCTCCCAGCTCCTCAGTGCACAGCTGTCAGAGCTGAGGGATTTTGGCTGTTCTTCTTCCTTTTGCTGGCACTTCTGCATGGACTAACCCGAATAGGCATTTCCATTTATCTAGCACCTTTCAGCTGAAAATCTAAGTACTTGGAACGTATGAAGTAAGTATTGCAACACCACAGTTAGATGGGCAGCGAGTACGCGGGGATCATCCAGGCTGCGCTGACAGCACAGCTGTTTCCCATACTGGGGCAGATCCTTAGCAGAATTCAAGAATCCTGAAGCACAAAGTCTGGACCAGCTGTTTGCAGCCTTGAGGTGTGAACCTTAAAATTTCTCTGACGGATGTTTGGGCTTAATACAGAAAATTCAAGTACAGGAGTGCAATAGCAGAAATGAAATGCCCAGTCTAGACTTCCAGCCAAGCAGCATCTCACGATGTCTAAATCCCACATGGGTATTTTTTGCCTGCGTCCTTACGTAACAGAAGCGCCGCTCAGCTCGTGAGCCGGCCGGGAGGAACCCTTGGAAAGCTTGAAATGTGTTGGCCACACTGGACATGCAGGCAGGTTACGTAGCCATAATTTAACTTTTGCCTCAACCACGACTGCTATTCGAGTCTCATTATACATTAGTGTTTGCATGCATGTGGAACAGAGGCTGTAACATTTCATTGCGTTTGCAGCAATGGAAAAGTCCCATCATTTCTATAACTACAAACTTAATTTGAAACTCTCTTCGCTGCAGAACAGGTCATCACGTGTGTGTCTGTTGCCCTTCTGTTTGGTCTCTTCCTGCTTTAGGTGCAATGAAACTGTAGTGAGTTTTGGGAGAACTGCAACATGCAGCATTTGTAAACACTCAGGAGCTCTCTGGAAAATGTGTTTGATTGGTAAAAGCTGAATTTTAGCCCTGAACCTCCAAATCTGTGGGTGATTGAACTGCAAGTGCAGACTGTATGTGGTACGGACTAGCAAACAGCTGCTGAGCTGCCTGATGGACTGCAGGCATAATGTGCTTGAAAAACACCACTCAAAATACCCCAGCCATAAATAAAATGTGTCTTTAATATATTGCCAGCTGAGATAGCTAGCTCATCAAAACACTTTTTGTCCTAAATGCTTCTCAAAGAGTTCATGGGTGATGCAATCCTCTAATTTTCTCTTTTCTACCTTTTATTTATAGTGTGGAAACAGTGAATGATGGGCAGTTCCATAGCGTGGAGTTGGTGATGCTGAATCAAACTCTGAACCTAGTGGTGGACAAGGGGACCCCCAAGAGTCTAGGAAAGCTCCAGAAACAATCTTCAGTGAACCTCAACACTCCTCTCTACATTGGAGGTATGACCAGTTGCTCTTGGGTTGAAAGGGTAACTAGTCCATGCAGAAGCAGATCACCTTCCATCCTATGGAAAGGATTTAGGTGGGGTAAAAGTGAAAACACTTTTGAGAGGAAAACATGGCCACTGTACAGCAGAATCAGAAATGGATTTCTAGGAAAAGAGAGATCAAGTGGGGTGGGGAGCAGATGCCCATAATAACAAGTATCCCCCTGATTGGGTGTTTGGATATGAGAGAGAGAGGCTGAAGTCTGTGCTCTGCACAATTGCTTTGTTTTTCCTAGAATACCTCAACCCCCAGTTCTGTTCTGGACTGAATGTTGAAATCTCCCCTTTTTTGTGATCTGGAGTTACAGAGTTCTTCTACCCAAATTGTTCTAAATAAAAATACTCAGCAGATCTATAATAGACTGGGAAAGTCTTTGGGCTTTTTCTGACCCTGGACTATTGAAGCCAATGTAGAAACTTATCAGCTGGGTGCTAGTCAAGCCTTTTGTAGAAAATTCCTTTTAATAACCCTTTACCAAAACAATTTTTATTGCCCTTGTAAACAGAAAACTGGCTAATGCTGCTTTGGACAGAGTTGAACTTTTATAATTGGCTCCTTTTCGGAATGTCACAGATTATTAAAAAGCATTAAGCATCAAAATTAATTTTGTGTTGAGGGTATGCAACTTCTCCCTCTAGTTGAGGGTGAAAGGTACTAACAATAGGCGGTTTATTTACAGAGAATTTGGGAAGTAATCCAGTGAGAAATATTTTGTTCATGGATGATCTTTGTGAATCGATACTAATTCTCAAAAGATATCTACAAAAATGTCTTTGCAGGACAAATCTGAGGCTTGAGATGAACAACTGCCTTGGATAACAGTAGCTATGGGCTTCAGTGGAGACATTTTACCGCCCGCTGCAGTTTTGTTGAATTCTTTGTCAACCTGCAGCATGTGCCAGGCGTCCACGTTTAGCATTCCTGTGGTTGGCAGCTGCACTCTTCCCCCTCAGACTGCTTAGTTCATGTAATTAATTACGTTTTCTCTGAGCAATGTTTCCTAAGCTTCATTAATCATTATTCACCCCATCTAAGACTCACCTGAGGCTTCACGTGTCCAGAATCTTGTCCATCTCTCTAACTACATCAGCTGGTCCATCAACTCTCCCCCTAAAGCATAGTTAAGCAAAGGTGGGGTTCAAGACTTTTTAAATGGAATTCCTGAAGGGAAACAAAATTCAGAGGCCTTGGGCAGCTGAAAACAACGATGACTGAGCTAATGCAGCTGCACAGCTCAAATAGGGGTCAGTGTGAGAGCCCTGCATGGCCTGGGGGGTCTTCCAAAGCACCTGGGGGTGCAGGGTGCCAGCCTAGGGTCCTGTCCTGCTTCCAAGGGTCCTGCTCTCTGCCTTGAGGTCTCCCTGTGCTCGTTTCAGTGGGATCAGTCCCTGCTTTAGCTGTGTAGTGGAGTAACGTTAGCTGGGGTCTTGCTGTATCCCACAGGCGGTCACTGCCTGCTGCCAAGTTTAAACCTTCCAGAGGGATAATTACTATTGAGCTATAGACAGAAGGACAAGAACATATATCACAGTCAGGAAACCTGACTTTTTTTTTTTTTTGGTTGTTTTTTGTTTTGATTTCATTTTTCTTCTCTTTTTCTGTCCTATGTAAGCTTAGAGGAGCGATTTTGTTTTTATACCTTTTCATTTCCAGAATGAGAACAGGAGCGCTGGGCAGCCTTACAAAGGAGGCATGAAAAATAATTCTTTAAAGATTACGAGACGGGGGCTGTGGCAAATAAATGTGAGCAATTCTAATTTGCCAATTTATCACTGTACCTGTGAGTAAGCCTTCCCTTTTTGTTTTTATCTGAAGGGATCCCAACCTCTACTGGATTATCTTCACTGCGCCAGGGTGCAGATAAGACCCCAAACGGTTTTCATGGCTGTATTCACGATGTCCGCATCAACAACGAGCTGCAGGATTTCAAGGATTTACCACAGCAGTCACTGGGAGTCTTTCCTGGTTGCAAATCCTGCAATATCTGCAAACATGGCATCTGCCGGTCCCTGGAGAAAACCAGTGTGGTGTGTGAGTGTCACCCAGGCTGGACAGGCCCCCTCTGTGACCAGGAAATCGGAGACCCATGTCTTAACCACAAGTAAGTTTAAATAGGTGCTGAAGGGGGAAGAGAAAATTTACAGCTAATGCATATTTCACTTCTGGCTTCCTAAAATGACATCTGACAGTTCTTTGGAGGTGCTGAGTTCCCATGTAAAATCACTGGCAGTTGTGAGTCAGCATCCTTGGCAGCTCCTAATATCTACTTTTTGTTCTGGTGCTCCTGGATGCCTCTCGAGGTGAGCTCTTGGTCCTGGAGGAGGTCAGTGCTACCCGTAAGAGGGAGGTCTTTAGTGCATTCTAGTGATACACTCATAGCTAAAAGAAGGTCCTCATGAAAGCAGTGCTAGGCACAATATTCAGACTATCTCCCTGAAGACCATCATTAACTCCAGTGTGAATGGTTTTAAATTTTAAGTTGTATGCAAATTGGGGACGAGTGAAAACTGTTCCCAGTTAAGTTTTTCACAGTTTCAAAGACTCAATAGCCACATTTCCATTAGGAACCCTGGACAAAGAACTCACTCATGACAGGAGCACAAGGTAAGAGGCCAACACGGATGTACAGCCTGCATAATCCAGTGCCAGTTCAGAAGCAGATGGAAGCACAGTTAGGTTAGAAGCTGCCTTGGTTGTGGTGTCTATGGAAGGTGCTTCTCACAAGCAGGACAGCTAGGATGCCATATGAGCCATCCCTGCTAGGGCTGCTTAATCAGGGCAGAAGTTTAAGTTGGCAGATGCACCATTTTGGACTTGCCTCTGGGTCTAATTCTGCAAGGTACTGAACTCTGGGAGGGGGTGATAAGCACCTGACACATTACAGACTAGAAGGAGGAAAACTCAAATAAAGAAAGTCACAAAGACCCAGATGTTTCCTTGAATTTCCTACCTCAATATCCAGCTGTCATGCCTGGACCAAGAGAAAACTGGGGGAGTTCCAGATGTTTAACCAATGAGGAACTATTTCCCTGTAACACAAGGAGAGTTATGCAGTACTGAACATGCCCCGTTGTAAGGGAAGTAGTTCTGTCTATTTTTATTATTCTTTTTGATGCTCCACTTCCCCTTAAATGCCCTTAGATGTTGGGAGTTGTTGCCTTACAGAGCTCTATGTCCAAGGGAGGGCCACACCATGGAGATGGGCATCGGCTCCAGCGCCCCCACATTGATCCGAATGAAGAGGGCAAGTGTAGAGAACAGGCAGCTGAGTCAGCAACGAGAGTTCTGATCCAAGTTAATATTATCTGTTAGTGGGGCAGGAAATACTGATTTTTAAGACTGTGAATCCCTTGATTATTGTATTTCACATATCTTGGCATGATTGCTGTTGCTTTTCCAGTTTATGCTTTTTATTTGTGTAGCTTAGAAATGAAATGGACAAGGGTTCAACATAAGCAGGAAACAGTTTTAAAGCACCAAGGAAGGAAGGAAGGAAGGAAAGAAGGAAGGAAGAAAAAGAGAGAGAGACAGGTTTTGTTGGGAGGGTTGGTAGAGCACAGGTTTACAGAGCCAAAGCAATTTTCCCCTGGCTCAGCAGTGTTGTCCTCTTTCCTCTTCCCAGCCCGTTCCAAGCCTGGGGCTGGTGTCACGGAGCCTGCTAGGGATCAACACCTCTCCTCTGATATTCATCAGAAATACCAAAGCTCAGTGCAAACCACATGAGCCAGGAAACCTTCCAACTAGAGCTGAGTGTGAATAATTCTGCGCATAGCTTTTCCACAAGGACCTTGATTTATCACACTTGTTTTCATCACCTGATATTGTGTGCAGAGCAGTTTTGCTCAGGGGGCCCTGGCGGGCAGCGTGGTAGTTGGCACTGAGCTCCACATGCTGGTGCTGTGAACCAGAGCTGTCCTGTGGGGAGGCCAAATTCAGAGCGTGTTCCCCAAACGTTACCCAGTTTTACTGCAAACTTAGTGCTTCTCCAGTGCGGTTCACACTGAACAGCTGTTCCTAGTGTTGCTGCCCTGGAATTAAACGGACAGAAATACAAGAAGCAAATGCCCCTGGGGCATGGAGATTCACATCCGAGGCAAGCCTGATCCAAATGCATCTCTTGCCCCAGGTGTCTGCATGGCAAGTGCGTGGCGGCCAATGTGGCTTACAGCTGCAGGTGCTCGGAGGGCTACACGGGCACCTACTGTGACAAGAAGAACAACTCGTCGAGCCCCTGCAGGGCTTGGAAGTGCAACCACGGGCAGTGCAAGCTCTCGGAGCACGGGGAGCCCTCCTGCGAGTGCGAGCCCGGCTACGGCGGCGAGCACTGCGACAGAGGTACGTGGGGCCCCGTGCCGCCCGGCTGCCTCCCTAGCTTAGCGGGGGAAAGGCAAGCGGGAGGAAGGCAGGGCTGGTTCAAACTCTGCAGAGCAATGCAGGGAGAAGGAGAAAGCCCTACAGCAGGTCTGAGTTGGTCCTTTTTGCCTTTATTTGTTCCTGTACAAAAGACAGGAGTTGCCTTGTACTGCGTTGTTTAGGTTGCGCAAATGACCCACAGACTTTCCAAATTACGCCCGTGCACAGCCCATATCACAGAATCAGAGAATGTTTGAGGTTGGAAGGGACCTCTAGAGATCATCTAGTCCAACCTTCCTGCTCAGGCAGGGACACCTAGAGCATGTAAGACACCTGGAGTATATGAAGCATCTGGCTGCAGCAAAGCTGCCTGGACAACACACAGGCATTCCCAGGTCCCACATTGCCCGTGTCGTGCCCAGCAACCTGCCCTCTGCTCCAGAGGAGCCGGCACTGTAAAACTAAAAAACTGAGTGTTGCCGGAGTCAACATTCAGTTCATTAAAGCACGTCCAGCACCGCTGATCAAGGCAGCAGGCCTGCCTGGCCGCCGCCATGGGCAGATATTGCATGAGCGCAGCACCAGCTCTGTTCTGAGGGCAGATGCAGCAGGGTCCTGCCCATGGCATCTCTTGGCATCGTGCGGCGAGGCCGGGCAGGCTGTGTCGGAGCCACTCTCACATCTTTCCTTCCCCTCTCCCTCGTGTCCTTCCCAGAGAACCCCTGCCAAGGCGAGGTGGTGCGGGAGGTGCTCCGCAAGCAGCAGGGCTACACGTCGTGCGTGAGCGCCGGCAAAGTGCCGCGCCTGGAGTGCCGCGGCGGCTGCGGCGCCGGCCACTGCTGCCTGCCGCTGCGCAGCAAGAGGCGGAAATACGTGCTGCAGTGCGCCGACGGCTCCAGCGTCACCGAGGAGCTCGAGAGACACGTGGAGTGCGGCTGCTCCAAGTGCCCCTGAGCCCCGCGCCACCGCCTGCGCCGCCCCGGCAGCGCCGGCCCAACGGGACCTGTTTACTGTCAGAGTGAAGAAGAAGAAAAGAGTTATTAAGTATATTGTAAAATAAGCAAAAAAAAAAAAAAAGAGTAGAACTTATTTTTATTATGGAAAGTGACTATTTTCATCTTTTATTATATAAAGTATCGCACCACTTTGGGTATATGTATCATATAGTGAGTTATTTTTACCATGAAGCGTTTTTTAACAGTTGTAAGAAAAAGACAACAAAACAACAAAAAAAAGCTGAAATTAGAAAAAATATATATATAAAGAAAACATAGCCTAACAGAAGAAACATGGGGGTGACTTAGCATGTGTGCACAATGGACAAGCGTGAAGGTGTCCCGAGGACCTGCCGCAGAACCAATCCCGGCTGAAGAGATCTCCGCAGTTCTGGGTGTCTCCCAGGAAAGCGGATCCCGCCAAGAGATGCCCCCCATCCATCCCGCTTGGCCAGGCACCTGGAGCAGCCTCCCTGTCGGTCCCTAGCCCTGCCTGCCTTGCTGATGCTCCTCCGTTCCTGTATAGCGGCACAGCTTGATGCTCTGGAAACACTTCCCCATAGCACATAGGCACTGCCATAGCGTAAGGCTCACGTTATATTGTAATACTCTAATACTTTTTTGCTGTGTATGTTTGTATTTATCTGTGTTCACAATATATTCTTCAGCAACTGTATCTAGAGAGCACAGGCAGCTTTATCCAAAAAAGAGGGGGGCAAAGGGAAAGGAAGCGGGGACGATCACGTTATTTGGGGCAACTTGGGGGGAAAATGTGAAACAGTGCTAAGCAAAGCCTAATAAATGTCATACTAATTTTGTGCTAACTCCTCACCTATATTATATCCCAGGTTTGTGCCTTCTTTGCTCCCAGCTGTGAGCCCTTTTTTGTATATGAAATATAAGGAATGCACTGCTTGTCGCCTTGACACTTTAACTTGCAAAGGTCATGGAGAGCACGGAAACTACACAGGTGCCAGCCTGACCTGCAGCTTTTCCTGTCCCTTCAGCCGAGATGTGAGCTGGTCCGCGGCCGCCTGCTCCTCAAGATTGGTGCCGAGCAGGCGGCTGCTTTTCCACAGCCTTTTAAATGAGCAGAAGTTGCACTATATCCCCGTGATGCTCTTCAGCCTCTCCGTGCCCATTGTAGCAGCCCTCTCCTCTGTGCCGAGCAGCTACGTCCCGTTCCGCTCTCACATTAGGTGCGGATTGCCTGATGCTGACAAAGTTGTCCGACCTATTGCACATCCTGCACTTGTTTTTTCCAAAGTATTCCCATTAACCTCAGCAGATGTGCTGAATGTGAAGCCGAAAGCAGAGAGAAGTTCTCACTGTGAACGTGAGGCAAAACCGGACTCTTTGGGAGGGAGTTTGATTTTTGCAGGGTTTTGGAAGGGCTGCCTTTCAGAGTCAGTGATTGTGGGTACAGAGTACCATGGATTCCTTGAAGTTTCTCTTCCTATGAATTGGAAATGTCCCTGTCAATAACTGTGCCAATCAATGTCAGTGTAATTTCTTTCTTGGTGTAGCAAATATTGTGCTCCTTCCTTCAGCGTCTCCTTCTGCAAGAGGTCAAGTTGGAGATGAGTTCTGGAAACCACAATCCCCTTTGGAAATGGTCAGCGGTCCCACCAGCAGGGAGGTTTTGCCCCACCAGCTTTAGCAAGGACGGGTAAGAAAGCTGAAAGGCTTGTATTCAACCAGGGCTTTGGAAAGGAGCGCAGAACGAAACGCAGCCTTACAGGTGGCATTTTCCTGTTAAAGACAGTGCCCGTGTAGCCACCGCGCGAGCAAAAAGCTCTAAGTGCTTAACGTTATTTTGCTGTTTAAATTGTTGCTTAACCACAGCAGTTTGTTCATGTGGTTTTGCTACTACCAGAGCAAGTTGAGCAGGAGGGACGTAATCAATGCAATAGCCATCCTTCAAAAGAAGTCATGGTATGTGGAGCCTGTAATCAGTGAGACATAAACCAATCACTAGTTAGAGTGCCCAAATTTGATTGAAACAGTACAATTCAAGATCTGTGAGGGGAAAAGACAATCCGGATTGTAAAGTCGTATGGCCTTTTTATTTTGGATATAACGCCAGATGTTTAAAGCATTGGAGGCTTTATATTTTATTGGAGGCACACTCTGTTACACTGTGGTGTGCCAGTAACTGCAGACACTTTGTAAAGATGTGCCTGGCACAACACTACTGAGTGTTGCCCGCCTGCTTAGTGCACTGCACCTCGTGTTAACATTCCTGTGGGTGGTGACACGTTCCTGACGGATACACCTGATTTCCGAAGAGGAGGCTGCTGCTGAGCGGGCACAGACACGGAGACCCGCTGCCCATCGCAGCCCCTGCAGTGCCGCTCTCCAGCGCTCGCCCAAACCACGACCGCTTTGTCCCTTAGGCAGCAGCACCGAGGAGAAAGGAGGCGACCTTCAGCCCAAGGAGGGCGCATTGAGAGCAGCAACCTTGGCTCCCATCGGCGTCGGTGTCTCGGGAGCAAATCCCTCTGGGATGTGTTTAGGCAAAGCTCAGCAGCAAAGCGAGTGGCAGCGGCTCAGCAAGGCCAGCCCCATGGCTGGCCCTGTTCTGTAGGGGCACCTCGGTGCTAAGCGTGGGGCGATGAGAGTTATCTATTTTGTGACCAAATGGTGTGATTTTTGTACGCTTTTAGGCAGCACTTGCCATTGGATAGTGAGGCTTGATGTCAATGGTTCTATGACTCGCTAAAGAATTATTTTATGTTAAAAAGGAAAAAAAAAAAAGCATTCAAAAGTGCCAAAAATGTGAGGTTGACTGAAGTGTGAATTAGCTCCGAGAGTTCCTCCATAACCTGCCTATCATGACAATAGATTTCAACCACTGTCAGTACGACACAGTAGTTTTTACCTCTGTAAAGTTTTAATATAAAGTGAAGAAAGATGCTAACCCTTTAAAGAAATGGCAGTGCAGACTGGTGTGAGCTGATGTATTTTATTAACAGATTCTCATTGTGATGATGTAAGTTTAAATAAATTGTTGGGTTATGGAAGATTGTGAGATACCTGTGTCGTGGCATGGATTATTTACGTGTGCGCGGGTACGCGGGGCGACTGTGGCGCTCCGGAGTCCGTGCGCGTCACACAGCGAGGTGGCACTCGAGACACCCGCAACAGAAAGCAGCATTACCAGCAATGACACCTTTCGATGGCATCAGCATGTGATTTATGGCAGCTCTGTGGGCACATGCGAGTTAAGCCACACAGTTTTTGAGCCTGGGTGCTCTACTGTGGCACAAATACACCCATGAGGTAAACAGTGGCCCAAATGAAGGAATATGCCGAGATATTCAACCTGCAGCTGCTCGGACCCTTCCGCTATTATGCGCAAAACCAAGGGGCGCTTTCAGCCCGTAAAAACACCGCCACGAGGTATTTTTACCTCGTCGGGGTTCACGAGCTGTGAAGGTTGATTTATCTCGTGTAACAAATGGGCTCTAGTGGCGCCTGAAGCGAAGCTCGGGCGGGCTGCGCCGCGCCGCGCCCGCCGCCAGGT
>JAUBOD010000134.1:2553161-2567893 GCA_032353885.1 Nothura maculosa
CGCCCTCCGCAGCCCGCGGCGCAGCGCGACCGGCCGCACCATGAAGATCAAGGATGCCAAGAAGCCAGGTAAGCGCGGGGCCGCCCGCTTGGGCTCTGTGGGCGCGGGGCTGCCTGCGGGAGCTTCCCCCGCCGCTCGGGGCCTCTGAGGAGCGTTTCAGGTGATGCTGGCGGCCCCCGCAGCTCGGGGAGCGGCGCTTTGGAGATCCAGCGGAGCCCAGGGAGGCTCTGAGAACGTCCCCTCTCGTTTGTGAAGTGGGCAGTTTATGAGGGTTGCCAGGTGCCCTGCGAGTGCCGGCAGCTGCCCTAGTTCTGTTTTTTAAGGGCTAACCAACTCCAGATTTTTTTAAGAGTGTAATATCGCATTAGCGTCTTTGGATGCAGTTATCTTGCACTCAGTTAGTATGACTAATTCTTTTATTCCTTCGTTCAATAACTCTAACTGTGCAAGTCACAGGGGTATGCAGAGCAGGTCGCCTGCCAGGGTGCACAGAGATGTGCCAGAGCTCAGGGGGACCTTACCTTGGACCCTGTGACTTAAACTGGTTTTTGTCTTGTTTTCAGGGCGAATTCCTAAAAGGCAGGGAAAATGCCTCATCCTGGAGACTTTAGACCTAGTGTTATTTCCTTGCTCAGATGATGAAAAGAGTATATGACTGAAAAGTTAAAATATAAAATGTATATATAACAAATATGTTGCTTGAACAGGACCAAAGCACTGAGTGTTTGTGTAATACGGGTAGTATATAGTACGGATCTGGAGTTAGCAGTAGATGTGCAATAGAGTTAGAGCATGAAAGTGCACACTATTGTTTGTGGTGTGTGGAGGGAAACCCTAACTGTCTGTCCTGTAGCATCCAGTAGGCTGGCACCTGCTGTTAATGCCAGCGGGTGGGAATTTTTGAGCTGACTGTGTTTATGAAAAGTACAGCTCAGGTGGCTCTTCCTACTGTAATATTTAAGGCATGATACCATGACTCTGAAGCACTAATTGGCCATAAAACTTGGTAGTGGTTTGGTAATTTGAAGCAGTCCAAGTATGGCTGCTTCTGCCAGAATGCTGCTTGTTTCAGGAATGTCACTGCTGGGCCCGGCTAATTCTGTAGTGATGGATTTAAAACCTGTTGTCGATGCCTGGCATTGTTAATTACAGATTAATTTAGCTATTTAAGGGTACAGAATTTATTGTTGTAGAGTTCCGCTTCTTGAACCTGCACTCCTATGTTGCCTTTGCTGATACATAATAAGGAGATTGCTTAGGTGTTGCGAGGGCACAAATTTTCCATGAAAGGGGGAAGTATCAAACATCAGTTTGTTCCATATTGTTATTTGAACACGCATATTCTAAAAGTGTTAAGGCTGATGGTTTTAACAAGGTGCCAGCGCATAGTTGTAGTGCGCTGTGGACTTGCTGTGCAAGCTTGGGCTTCTGAGCAGAAGCCAAATATTCAGTAAGACTGACTAAAATGGGAATATTTGAATGAGAGAGATGCACAAAAGCACTTAAGATAGAAAATTACATTGATACACATGGGCTTTGGTGCTCAGACGCTGCTCTGGAATTGGCACTGCCTGGAAGTTGAGAAAGACTTAGAAACCACGTTTAGCCACATAATTCATAACTAGACAGAATAAGACAGTTCTGGGTGTTTTTGCTGTCATGGCTGAATCAGTATGTGTTTTTTGGAGGATGTGAGCTTTTAATAATCCCTGCCGGAGGCAGATTTGATGGGAGCAGGGAGATAGGGTGAGCTGTTGGTTAACTAGGGGTTATTTGGCTCTTGGTAAGTGCCTGCAAACTTTGGCCTGTCTCCATAGCCGTGTTTAGCCTCGTAAAAGCCAGCGTGATTGCAATGATGAGATGCGAGGGTTGTAATAAGAGGTGGTGACAGAATGGAGTTTCTAAAGTGGATTCAGTGCCTGGGCATGTTTGCGTGATTCTAGCCTTAAAATCTGCAGGTGACTGACTGTAGTAATAGCAGCAGTTTTGGAGAAGCGTAGCTGAATTCACGGCATGTAGCTTCTAATATTGAGACTCTTGCAAAGGAAGCTTTCATGTGATGGGAGGGATTAGATGTTTGTGAATGAGGGTGGCATGGGAACTGCAGAGACTATGAAATAATCATCCCCAAAGGTTTCTTGATGGACTTGGGAAGTTCTCTGCCTTGACTGGTCGAAGTTGATCTCATCTAATGTTGGTAATAGTCCTTCTAGTTTGAAGGAGAGGATGGGCTGGGAGACCTCCAGAGGTCCCTTCAAAATACCAGAGGTACCGTAGTTCTACTGGGGAAATTCCTGTGAGGAAGAAGGGTTGGTAGAAGGAACTTGCAAAGACTATTTAGGGAGAAGGCGATAAATACAAGCTCAAAGTATCTTGCAGAGCTACTGTTGAGGTGCCTTAAAGGCAACTAAGAAGGGAATGATTTGGACACAGCACTTTGTACTGGCAGATGAGTGTAAGGTACTGAGAGAGAAGGGAAGGGCCAGAGAGCTCGGCTCCTCGAGCGACCTTAGCTCTACAATGTAATAAACAGGGAAATGCCAAGGCTTTTGATATCTGGTACATAGTACACAGTGCTTATTTACAGCTTGTTTAAAAAGCACTCATAAAAAATAAAACAAATGCTTACGTCCCACTTAAAGGGATTCTGGACTTTCTAATGCATGAAAACACATAATAGAAATTTGCAGAATGCTGTTTTGGTAGAAAAGAAAGACAAAAGTCTTGTCTAATCTTGTTCTATAGACAAATATAGTCATTATGGGTGCAGCAATTCCCTGGAGGATTTGTGGAGTAGAATTGAGAAGAAATCTATTTAAGTTGCTGAAGAATTTATTGAAGTTGGCTGTTGTGTTCGTGGAATTTATTGTTTAGTCATATAACATGCTGTTATTAATCACTGAAAGCTGATCTTAGTCTTAATCTGATGTTACAGATTCTCATTTTGCTGTAGTTTAGAAATGTATTTCTAAACATAATAATACTGCCAGACACAGTTCATACTGTACTTGTGTAAATCTAAGCTTAAGTGTCTGTACAGCATATCTCACTGCCTTAAAAACTTGTGTCTGGAGAGATTGCTGCTGACATGTCAACACAGTTAACAGGTAAACAAGGAAGATGATGGTACAGGGAGCAGGATTTTGTCCTGTGCCAGCTTTGCTTGGTAGCCCCTTGCAGATGTGATAAACCTGAAGAAGAACTGCAGTGATTGCAGGTGACCACCCGTAAGTACACGTGGCTTTTCTGCAGCGTGCTAGAGATGGCTTCACAGCAAAGTGTGGTGACTTTACAGCATTTGATAGAGACATTTTCCAGTTGGCTAAATAAGAACGTTGTCGCTACTGGATATTCAGATTTTAAATCCATCTGGAAACTTTCGCTTTAACAGATTCCGTAAGCTTTACAATGAAGTCATGACAGTTAATAGCAGTGACTGTATTAGGTTAAATAGGAAGCAAAGGTCAAGGCTCTCTCTAACAGCTGAGTTATTTGCTATTTGCCTTCCTGCTGCAACCTGTGTCACAGATTTGGTCAATCTAAAACATTTACTCCCGGTACCTTTTTCTCCCTACCCAGTAATTTACTGTCTAGTCCAGTAGATTCAGTCCTGCTGCTGGGGAGCTCCTGGCAGCTGGAGACAAATATGATCTGCAGGTGAAAGGGAGCAGGGGGCAACTGCTTTGCCCCTTGGGCCCTGCAAACTCTGCCAGATTGACCAGGGATGTTGGGTTTGGAGTAGCAGCACTTAAATGCCAGGGGAATTCTCAAATGTGTTGCAGAGTGAAGGTGAGGAGGAGAAATCTGATGAGCGCTTTGAGAAACCTGTTTTTCACAGAGCAAAATGAGATACTATGAGACATGATCTTGCTGATGCTAGATCTCCTTATTTTGTTTTCTGTCCTGGAGGCTCTGTGTTTTTGTTTTGTTTTCCAGGCTGGTTATGGTAATCTAATTGTAACCTTGCCTTAGCTGAGCAGAGGGGAATAGTTACCTTTGCTTTGTATACAGTACTCTTGGCATGTGATCCTAGTGTAAGATTTGCATTTTTACCATGTGTTTGTTGCTTGTTTCCTTGTTTTTGGTTTGGTGATTGCTATTCAGTATTGTCTTCCACCACAGACCGGCATTTTATAGAAAAAAAAATGCAACTAGTCAAATACTCGGTTAAATTTTAGTCTGTTATTTGTTTTACAGGCTTGACTTGATAGTGTTGGACTGAATTAACTTTTGAAAACGTATTTTCTAGACAAAATACATGCAAATTTGGAGTGACTGTTGCTGTTTGCCATGAGTTACTCTTTGTGTATGTTACATTTGGAAAAGCCACCAAGTTCCCAGCATCCTGCTGGGAAGGAAGAATAAATCTCCTGTAAGGAATATTGAATTCTACCCAGCTCAAATCTAGTATGCAAGGAGATTAGGACAGTTAAAGCAAAAACTTGTTATAAAACTGATTAAGTTGTCAGGTATGTAAAGATCTGAGAACAAATGAAATAAATTCCATTCTCTAGATGCTTGTGTGCTCACATGTGTGTAACATTAGTCCAACAAAGGAAGCTCGAGATCTATCACTAGTGTTGAAATGCTGCAATGTAGCAGGTCACAGATCCTGGGTGTGCTTCCTCCTAGCTTGTCCCATTAGACACACGGGTTTCTTTAGACTTCAAGCTGATTTAGATGTTAGCTTCCCATTAATCTTACTCTGTTCTAAGCAGATTATATTTTAGGCAAGTATCCAAAGCATATGTATATGTACATAGAGAAAAAAATGTTTATAGAAATGGTAAAATATGTTGAGTTTTTCTTAACTCATACTCTAAAATAGCACAGTATAACAAGTTATGTCTAGCGAATTTGTTTTTCTTTACAATTAATGACTAAGAAGAGGATCAAAGTTCTGTTATCAGAAGCCATCCTCAACAAGATTAGGAGATAAATTTTGTGGGTAGAGATCGATTGCATTGCTTGCTTTTACAAAGAGCCCTTGCAGTGCTGACAAAAATAAGCTTTCATGGAAGCTTTTCCTTCCTTGGAAGCTAATTTCCAAGTTATATGGAAATTTGCCTTTCTTATCCAATATGGAATTGTGGACTGCAGTACACTTCATGTTTGGCATCTGTCCTAAAATTCACAGCTGTTTTTGAAGTGGTCCAACTGTCTTAAGTTCTCCTGACAGGAAAAAGTTTGGAAGGTCACTTTGCATAAGGCATTAGAGTTATTTACAGGAGATGCAGTGAAGATCCTGCCTTTCACAGGTTTTGTCCCTCATTTCAGCTCCCTCCCAGTATGTTAGGAATTAATTCTTCTTGAATGGCCAATTTTTGTAACTTAATTTAGGACTGACACAGACTCTTATGTTACAGTGAGGAGAGTAAAGCTGTAGTTATGTTGCAAATCTGTGATGTTTCCTTCATAGTAAGGAACTTAGCAGGGACTGGGATTTTTGTCCTTAGAGTGTTAAACTGGAAAAATCTTATTCTTGGCCACATGAGGGGGAAATAGTGAAGTGTTTGATTGTATGTTTCCTACAGATCAGAAAATACTGTCCAGAATGGACATATGAAATCAAAATATTATAACATGATCTGAGAACAGGACTTACAAGGCCCTCTGCTCTGATGATGCATCAGGCTTTATGCTTTTATTGAGCTGGGTTTTTTTTTTTTACTGTAATTACTTTTTTGATGGCATTTGAAGACCTTATATGATGAAGCCTAAGTTATTTTAGGATTGCAGCCAAAATGCCCAAAAACTTGAGCAATGCAGGCATAACAACAAAATGAGGATCATCTGCATGCTCTCAATAAGTGATTTATATATATATATATTTGCTGGGATTTTCTTATTTGGTAGAACTGTTACATTATTTCTTGAGTGCAACATTGTGTGTTAATAGTCTTCTGGCATAGGAAGTACTTTTCTAAATTGCAGGAAACAGTTCTAGGAATTACTCTAATTCTTAATTATGAGCAGCTTGTCTCTCAAACCCAACTTTACAACACATACAGAAGAACCAGTTGCTTTGTAAAAGGTTCTTGGGTGCTGCTGTAATTTAGGCCACACAGTGGTTCATGGCAGAGCCTAGAAATGAAGTAATACCTGGATTTAGAATTGAGGTGTGCGGGTATTTTGATTTTCCTTTTGCTTTCTTTTGGAGATGGTTTAATTTAGAGTGAAGTGACACATTTGACTATGATTTGCCTTTCCAAGTTTGTGTTCTGCTTTCTATTTTTATCTCCTATCAAATGATAAAAATAGGTGTGTATCTTAGATTTTTATTTGACTGTCCGGAAGTAGAAAATATGTTTCTGAGAAGTCACGTAATTTATCCAAGGTCATAAAGTTCATTGAGAAGCTCAGCTTCTCCTTTTGTGTTCAGTATTCAAAATGCAATTGACCTCCACAAAGATAAGAACTTTAAAAAGACAATGAATTTAGTCAGCAAGTAACGATTTAATTCTCCACAAGGACAACCTCTGAGCTTTGCATTGTTCATGATAGATGCTTCCTAGGAATTAGAACATTTTGAAGAGGAAGAGCTAAGGGAAAAATTTCCATGATCATACGGTCATGGAAAATATCAAGTATCACCCAAACAAGTGTAGAAAGACCCCCCCGGAGGTGCATGGTCACTCCTTGTGAATAGAGGCTGCAGAAAGGATTGGAGTCTTCAGAACTTGGTATCTGCAGAGACAAAGGCTTGAGGCAGGCAGTAAGGATCAACCTAATACCTATTTTGTTGTTGCTGTTTTTTTCCTAAGGTTGTGCTGATGTGATCCAACTCCTAATTCTCTCAGAAGAAGGCATGACCTACAGATTTGAATATGAAAATACTTTTCATAAAATTAAGATATATTCAGCCCAAAGATAGGCATTGTGCTATTTTGGTTCAAAGGCAGCTTTGAAAGACAAAAGTATCCTGGAACTGAGTTTTTTCCATGGATTTCATGAGACTGTACTGGCAATTGTGCTGCACATACCAGTTTGATCAGAGTTGAAAATGCTGAGCTTTGAACATGTCCCAAAGAGCGGCAACTGCATCTGGGGCAGAGCGATCATTTATCTACAGTAAAGACCCAGGCTCCTAGTGCGGGGCGATGCAGGGCCTTGTGTCACTGTCAGCTCTGCCCTGCGTAGCTGGGCGCGCTCGGGGAGAGGAAGTGGTGTGGGGAACATGACTGTCATCTCTCTTGGTTTCACTTTCCTCCTTTGCAGGAACTCTCACTGTGGCCTCAATTTAACCCTGCAAGTGAAGCCACCTTTTCAGTAGTTGAAATTGCTTTGGATTGGAAATAGATGGATTTAGATAGGACTGCATATCTCCATGCAAACTAGTCGGGCATCCAAATGTTGAAGGAGCATATATATTTTTTTAATATTTTGACTAATCTGAATGTTTCATAGAAAAAGGAAAGCCTGAATTAAGTCATTTATATTTTACTAACTTTTTGTTTTGTTTAATTTGGTAGATTAGTTTTCATTAGCACTCATGTTCTTAGTTGCACTCCATGCCAGCAGTTGCCCTTACTACTGCTTCTTGCATCGTAACACTGCAGGAACAGCCTAATACTAAAATCCCTTTTGGTAGTACTGAGGCTTAAAATGAGAATTAAAAATAATTTGTTAAAAGAGTAAGTAAATATCTTCTGAAAGGTATGTTTGTCAAATCTCTCTTTTTGCTTTTTATATATATATATATATATATATATATATATTCCTTGTGGAGTTAAGTTTTACTCAAATCATTCTTGATTTTTAAATACATCTTTTATGATACTGGTCAAGTTACTGACTTGATTTGTTTTTGTCAGTATTTGGCAAGATTCTCTTAAGATCCATTTCTGAAAGTGGAGGCAAATTTTGAGCGTTCCTTTTAACTTTGGCCCTTCTGTTATAAAGGATAGGGCTCTCGGCCAGCCTTGGCTAAATATTTAAAAATATTTTGGTAGGCTTTTCTTTCCAAGGATAAATATCCACTGATAATGTAAATCCACCATAATTTTAGTTACATCTTGTTCTTGATGAACATGTTGACGTTTTTGTTTTGCGAGTTTCATGCTTCTATATTAATTGCATCTGAAGAAATAGAAGAACTCTATAGAACATTTCTTTATTAAAAAAAAGTGATTGTGAGTAGAGAAACTTTACGAGGTATTTGTTTATTCTTAAACTTACACATTTTGCTTTTGAAACAAAGTTTTTGGGAGACTTTGGAGGAAAACTTTTAAGATAAAGGCATTTTGTTTGCTGTAGAGTTAAGTTACTGTAAATCTGTTTCACCACACACAGTTGTGAAGGTTTATTGATACAGGCGTATTCAAAGGACAGTTTAAGATGACTTGAATGATAGAATCCCAATTAAGAAAATGTTTGTGCAGTCTTGCTAAAAAAAAAAAAAAAAAAGGGCAAAAAAGTCAAAATAGTTTAGTGTTGCTGGCTAACTTCTCATACAAAGATTTTTGTTAATACATTCCTTGTTGAAAAGCAAACTGCTGGTTTAGTCTTAAATTACATATTTTACTTTGGCTCTTTTTTTTTTTTTAAATGAAACTAATGAGTCAATGGTTGTGTCTCTCTACAGCTTTCCCGTGGTTTGGCATGGACATTGGGGGGACTTTAGTGAAACTTGCCTATTTTGAACCCATTGATATCACTGCAGAGGAGGAGCAAGAGGAGGTCGAAAGCTTGAAGAGCATCCGCAAATATCTGACTTCTAACGTAGCCTATGGATCCACTGGCATTCGCGATGTCCACCTTGAACTGAAAGACTTAACAATCTTCGGGCGAAGAGGAAACTTGCACTTTATTCGGTTCCCAACTCACGATTTGCCGACTTTTATCCAAATGGGAAGAAACAAGAACTTTTCGACACTACATACGGTGCTTTGTGCCACCGGAGGTGGCGCTTACAAGTTTGAAGAAGACTTTCGCACAGTAGGTAGCCTATCTTTCCTCGTACTGAAGCTGTTGCAAAAAGCATTGCTATTGGTGGGTTAAATAAGCAATGTTGTGAGGAAATGTGGAATGCTTGGTGGTTATTAACTGTTCATATGTTTTTCAGACTGGTAAATATTAGTCTGGAAATACACGTGTCATCATCATAGACCAGGAAAGGGCTGGCAGGGAACTGCTGGCATTTTGATCTGATGCCAATAGCCAAGTAGCTTAGAGGTGCTTCCATAAATACAGTAAAGTGTAAGAGGTGCTTCCATATATACAGTAAAGTGTAAGACACCTTTATGGAAGTTGGCTGTTTTCTAATCCATTTGTTTTTGTTTTCCTCATGGGAAATTTACTTAAAACACTGTGGTGCTGACCTCGCTTCTGATTTTCTTTCCTATTTGGTGTTGAATAATTTCCTCCAACCTCACTTGTATAAAGGGTAATTCATATGGAAGTGGGGACCTGATTATCTTGTTGAATTGGGCCTAATAGGGTGTTAACAGGTATATGACAATATGACTATCTGTAATACAATCATTTTGATTCCAAAGAGGTGAGTTTGTTCTTTTTTTGAGATGTTTTGATTCTTTGTTTTAAGATGAAAATTGATGGTTTGTTCAGATGGAGATTCCATCTGAAGTTATTATTGTGATGTTAGCACTAGCTGGGCATTTCACAGTATTTAGTATGTGGCTGTCCTTGCTTGGTGATAGCCACAGCCCTCTTGAGGTTCCAGGGTCAAAGAGACTCTTTCAGTGTACCCAGTACAAAAAGGATCGTTTCAAAATCTGTCTGTATCTCTGTTCCCCTTCAGGCCTGTGGTGGGCCAGCACAAGTGTGGAGGGCTAGGGTCACAGTATGTACAGAGAGCTACTTAAGCTTCTAAAATGCCACAAAAAATACTTTGTGGGTTGGAGCAAATGATCTTCAGAAGTCCCAACACCCGCTCATCTGTGATTCAGTGACTCACAAGTTCCCTGACCGCCTTAATTGTGAAATGTCATGAACTCTTGTGCCGTGACACAGTGGCCTGGGGAGGAGGAGGGGACGGGGAATATTGCGGGTTAGCCCAGATGTCACGGTCAGACTCTGCATCCAGGTCTGAGCGTGCAGCTCTGTGACCCAGCAGCAGGCTACTTTCAGAAAGCGAGCTTAGAGAGATGTCTTCTCAAAGTGACTTCTCAGAAATGACTGTTTCTTAAGCAAGATGGACAAGTCCATCCCTCTCTTCTGCCCTCAAGACAGAAGCCTTGGAAAGGTGTATAGTTCTGTCAGGGGACCGTCATAGCCCTAGATGCAGCCTTTGTGGTATTTGCTGATTATTTTTGGTTTAGATTGCTGAAACAAGGTGCTAATCTGTGGCTGATTAGCTTAAAATTTCTTTGTTGAACTTTCAAAAACAGATCTATGTAATGCCTGTCACGCTCGCTAGGAACCTAAGATCCATATCCGTATCAGAGATGTTTGCACACTCGGATTGACCTGTGAATGTGTGTTGACTTTATAGCTGGATTGAAGTTGATGAGTCAGTCATCCGAGATAACTGCCTAAAGTTAGGCAATACACGTGTACTCATTAATTTGTAGCATGCTTAGATTATGTTAGGTTATGCTAACATTTTTTTCTTGTTTTTAACTTTTTTTTTTTCTCTGACACAGATTGGAAACCTCCAGCTGCACAAACTGGATGAGCTTGACTGCCTTGTCAAAGGCTTACTGTATATTGACTCTGTCAGCTTCAACGGGCAGGCAGAGTGCTATTACTTCGAAAATGCCTCGGAACCCGAGAGATGCCAAAAGATGCCTTTCAACCTGGATGACCCCTACCCGCTGCTGGTAGTTAACATTGGTTCAGGAGTCAGTATTTTATCAGTCCATTCCAAAGACGACTATAAAAGAGTAACTGGAACAAGGTAATAAATGAAAAAAAACAAGTTGGTGACATTTAGAACAGTAGCCTTGTGTTTACAAAGTGTTTCCTCATCCTGAGTCCCGTCCCCTTCCCTTATCCCCTCCCTTCACCTTGCAGCGTGGAAAACTGTTTTGCATTTAGTTTCCTGATGCATCAGTTGAAGCCCAGCTCCATAGCTTTGTTATTGAAGAGATTTTTCTTTGTCAATCAGTGTGTTTTATAAGTGCTTCAGAGGAGTGTATTTTATGGGAATTGGCTTGAACTTTGGTAGGGTTTATTGTCCCTATATTTCTTTTGCCATGCACAAATAAACATGTCCACGTGTGTTTTAAAGTAAATAATCCAGAATCAGCAAGAATGGATAGATGTGTGAATTTGAGGGCATTTTAGTCTCTTAGCACATCTTACAACTGGCATTTTGATGGCTATTTGCTGCTTCCTGTACAGTTAGCTTCTTGCAAGTGACTTATAGCAATTTTCACCCGATTATAATAAGCAAGAAGGTAGACAACTTGGCAGCAAAACTGGACAGGTGGATTTGTTTTGGTTGTAGCATGAGAAGCCCTCACCTTAGGAAACGCTGTTTAAAAGCAAACTTTTTGTCTTTTATTAGTCTAGGTGGAGGGACCTTTCTCGGTTTATGCAGTTTGTTAACGGGCTGTGAAAGTTTTGAGGAAGCTCTGGAAATGGCATCCAAAGGAGACAGCACACACGCTGACAAGCTGGTTCGAGATATTTATGGAGGAGACTACGAAAGATTTGGCTTGCCAGGATGGGCAGTAGCATCCAGGTAATCAAGAAACTGTGTTTTCTGATGCACAAGTCTTTTGGAAGCTTTAGCATCTTAATTGTCCTGGGGAGAGAAAAAAGAAAGACTTATAATTTTAATATTGAGCAAAATGCTTTTTGCACACTTATATTGGATTGAAGTGACATTTTTTTACCCTAAAAATATATTTACTTAGACGTGGTGAGATTTAAAGCCTCATGATGACATGTGACTGAGAAAAATTACATGTGATAAGTCATACAGTGAGGTTTTTTTTTTCTCATGAATCAGAACATGAGCTGGTAGCTGGTCACAGGAGTCATCTCCAGAGTGACAAACACAAGCTATAGATGAGAAAATAATAGCAATTACTTGTTGACTTCCTAGCATTTTTTTAGGAGGGCCGTTGTCCAACTGACAGTAACGTAAAAGAGGAAGAAGATGCTTCAGTTTTTCCTTTATTAGCATCTCTTGATATTTGGGATGACTCTGCTTTTTTAATACATGGAGGTCAGTTCAGGCACATATTTTAGCTCTGAATTGATGAGAGCTCTTGAACGTTAACAGCCTGCATCTGAAAATGACTGTTACAGAAGATTTTTTGATATAACTGCTGTTTTTATTTTCATTGGGGAGGATTTCTAGTAATTTTTATGGTATTCTACCTTTAAGAAAGGCAAGAAGAGTAAGCTTTCAGGTTGAAACTGAACTATGCTTAACAGAGTACAGTAAACCTTTGATTTTATTTGGTAGTAAAGAGGTTACAATTCACAGTAAGTTAATTTTTCTTCCTTTCCCACCAGCTGTATGCAGTCACCTGAGCTTAGAAGCAGAATATATCTGCAGAGAAGGTTTAGCATTTACAATTTTATACTCTAGGTCATCTCAAGTGACTGTGTGGGTAGTTACTGTTGTTCTTGCTGTTTAACATCCTTGGACTTTGATGGCAATTTGAGTCTTAGAATCCTCAGCGTTTTGGCTTTTGAACTGATTTTAGGTGTGGCATGGGATCCTTAGTGGTAAAATACCAGGCTTAGGTATAGACTCTTGTATTTTTTTTTTTTATTTTTTATTTTTTTAGGAAGCAGTATACTGTGTACAGTATGCAGGATAGTGATGGAAAATGTCCTTCTAATCCGAAAGGATTTGTACAACCTAAGTCTCAGGTTACTTTTTAGTAACCTAACAGTTTGCCAGCCTTGTCTATATGCTCTGGTTTTGAGGAATGTTCCGTCTTGTTTATGATGGAACAAAATCATTCAGCTTATTATGTTGTTCTTCCGCTACCATCAGAGGATAGATTTTAATGAGGAAGCAAACATGAGTAGTTGGCGAGTTAACACTGACTTAGGTACTGACTTTTTCTGCAGTGTCTAGACTACAGCGTAATTTCGCCAAAGAGAAAGGCTGCTTTCTGTGTGGGTGCTTCTCTATGAAAGCTCGTATGTGCATTATGGGGAGGGTGGTTAAACTACTGCATTTAATGAGGACTTGAAAAGTTTTTTTTAAGAATAAACAAGAAATAAGTTTTGCTATTGCATTAAAAATTACAAAATGCACCCGGTTTACTTTGTACTGACGAGATTTTTTTTTTTTTTTTTTTTTTTTTCCCCCCCATTCTAGCTTTGGGAATATGATCTACAAAGAGAAGAGAGAGTCTGTGAGTAAAGAAGACCTGGCAAGGGCCATACTGGTCACAATCACCAATAATATCGGGTCAATTGCCCGGATGTGTGCAGTGAACGAGGTAAACAGCTATAAAACTGAATGATCCATAGGTCTCACTGGGTGACTTGGATTAGAGGACTGCTAAAATGATATATCACTTGAAATCTGTTAGTCCTTTCTCAAACAAAAAAAAGGCAATAGATTATTGGAACTAAGTGTATTAATGGGACTAGGACTTGGACCTGCGCATTTTGAGTGTTCCGACTCAATAACTGAAATTTAGTAGCCAATAAAAAGGTGTTTGCAGCTTAAAAGATCAAAGCTGATGGTGAGACTCTGAAAGCTAAGTTAAAGGAGTTGGGCACCCAAATGGTGTTCTTGATATTGACATCTGGGGAGAAGGCTGGGAGAGAAGTTAAGTGCATCCCCTTGCTAAACACCTGGCTGTACGGCTGGGGTCATCAATAGGACTTCAGCTCTTGTAAGCCCTGGAGACTTTTTGAGGGACAAAGGCAAAATCCTTCTGATGGAGGAAGAAACATCACACTTGCAAGACTTAGCTTTCATAAGGGACCACCCCAGCCTGTACTGGGAGGGTAACATGGCAAAACACAAGCGATCCAGACTTCTGGAGTGTTGGGGACCGCTTTTTAACAAGCTGGCTGGGAAAGTGCTGGACTTGTTCATGATGGAGAAAGGACTGGCCAGGGACGTCAGTGGCAGCCTTAAAATCATAGAGTTTAAGATCCTGCAGAAAGTGGAGGTAAATATTCTAAGAGCCTCAGTGGGTTTCAGTGGAAGAGTTGTTTTGTTTTGTTTTTGAGGTGGGAAGGGATGGCTTTCATGGTTAGAAAAGGCACCCAGAAAGGTAGTTGATAATCCACTAATCATCCGTTAATCACATTAATCATTAACAGACTTTGTATCAATTGAGGGCTTAGTGATAGCTTTCTGAGCTAAAGGCCACTCTAAGAGCTTTGCATAAAGATTCTGACCATGATACTTACAGAAACCTGCTTAGCTGCTCTGTGTCTGTAAATGAGCATGAAGCTGGAAGAACCTAAGAGAAATCTGAGTCCAGTATGGTGTAGGAATATTGTCAGTATTGCAAAGATAAACCATTTGCATATAAAAGATGAGATAAATAAGTGTAAATTTAAAATATTAGAAACAAACAAATTAGATATAGTTTATTTTTTTTCTTGATGTGTGCCAACTGTATCACAGACTTAAAAATTATAAGATACATTTAATATGGATATGCAAACGAATGTCTTGAACTCATGAATAAGGGCGCAATGGATTTCTGTTTCCCAGTATTGAGCAGAATTATATTTTGTTTTGATGCCTTAATAATATGTATGTTTTGTCTTAACTGTGAGCTATCAAGGCAGTGAAAAGCAAATGCATGCAAAGTCCTTTGATCACAACTGTAGTT
>JAUBOD010000134.1:2567993-2589000 GCA_032353885.1 Nothura maculosa
ATGTTTTGTCTTAACTGTGAGCTATCAAGGCAGTGAAAAGCAAATGCATGCAAAGTCCTTTGATCACAACTGTAGTTATTATCCTAGTGGTCTTGGTAGCAGCTTAAATGCTCCTATTCGTTGATTTCTATTAGTTCTATTCATTGATCATTCCACTTCATGTCAATTTTATCTCAGTGAATGGGGAAAATGAGGAGAGGGGAGGAAAAAAAAACATTTAATTAAAATTCACAGCTTCTACTAGGTACTGAGGTTCTAGTCTAGTTTTATTGTGAGCTGTATTGAGATCTGAAGATGAAGTGGACATCTGTTTCTTACTGTCTTCGGCTTCTTTACAGTGCTGCCTTGTTGCATATGGATCAAGCAGCATTGTACAGGGCTATGAAGGCATTGAGTCTTCTCTACTCTCTTTTAATACCAGTCTAACTTTGCTTCTAGCTGAACTTTGACTTAGTTGCTGCAGATGCTTAGTCAGTTCATTTGAGGTACAAATGCTACATGTCTTTATAATAAAAACTTTATTGGAGTGAAGGGACACATTGCATTGTTGTTCTCCACGGGTGGGCTATGTTTAAATATTGCAGCCGTGGTCTACTTTGTTTTTCTTGCTGTATTTTTTTCATTCTATATTTTTTTCACAGGCTTGTTAAATAATGAAAATATTTAACTGCTTTGCTCTCTTTCTGTTTTTTTTAGAAAATAAACAGAGTTGTCTTTGTTGGCAATTTTTTACGCGTGAATACTTTGTCAATGAAGCTTCTTGCATATGCACTGGATTACTGGTCAAAAGGCCAGCTGAAGGCCTTGTTCCTAGAGCATGAGGTATGTTATGGTTGATTGATGTGTATGTGTTGTTTTACCATGAATTAAAAATGCACATATTGAATAGCTCTCAAGTGTGATATCTGGAGATACCGAGTGTTCGGTCAACACTGAAAATGAGATGAAGTTTCTCATGCTCTGTCGGTTCTCTAGGGACAGTTCTGACACAAAAGGAGTTTAGTTAGGTTAGAGTGTCTGCTCTTGCTAGGTATTTGCACAAAGAAAGGGAATTTAAGTTTTAAAAGAAGATTAACCGATCTTTCCTTGTCTGCAGGTAGAAACAATAGTTAAGTGTTGTATTTCAAAAGATCGTGGTGGGGTCTAAAGCACAAGCCTTTGAAATATTTATGTTGGTTAAGCTTGAGCAACGTCCTGAAAATCAATACTGCTGTTAACCAGGGTTACTTTTATGCCTCCACAGGCAGATCTCGAGCCTTTTGCAAAGTAATTTTATACTCTGCAAATAATCTGCTTTTGGGCACTTTATGCACACTCTCGATTAGGCTGAGAGATGTTCTGCTTAAAGTACAGAGAATGAGTATTAATGACTGGCCTAGCTGCTGGGACACTTGCAGCCCTTTAGTAAGAGGTTGGAAATCTTGGACTTTGGTCCCACAAATATTATACAGCGTGAGCTCTCCTTCCCTTGAGTCAATTCCGACAGCTTGTTTGTTTGTTTCTTTCATGGCTTATCCTAACACTGACAATGCTCTGTTCTGGTAGTAGTAATAACAGAGGGTTACTTCTTAGTTTTACCCGCAAAAATATATTTTTTGAATTCAGTATAGATCCCAAAGACTGTTGTGCAGCCATTTTATATTACACATTTGTAGAGTGGGAGATCATCTTCCCACAGGGAAAGATAATCTAACAGAAGAGTGTGGATTTTTGTGTACAGCCTGAACATGCAGTTCAAAAAATGGCATTGGAGTCTGGGGATACTTTCTTTATAAATTTAAGGTGCAGTTTAAGAAATCTGAATTGCACTTCAAGAACAGATGGATTAGCTATGGTTGTTGACTATCCTTTGGCAAGCAGAACATGTAGTGCCTCTGGAAGAAAGGGAAAAAAGAAAACAGATTTATTATCTATAAATCAATTTTGGAATAGGAAATCCTTGGAAATCCTGTGGGTAGGCTGTTGGGGGATTCTTTTTGAGTTAACGATATAATATTTGGTTTGTAATTATTTAAAAAATGTGGAATATGATATTTTAAGAGTGTATGCTCTTTATATGTATCATTGACCTTGCTCATACTCTGTCCTTGAAATGTGTGATAAATGCCATGTTTCATTTTCTAGTTGAAGCTGAAATATTTATTTATTTGTTTTGAACAGGGATACTTTGGAGCTGTTGGTGCTCTTCTTGGGTTACCAAATTTCAGTTGAGATACCAGATGTCACTACACTGAACTGTTTTCCACCTGGATGGCACTTGTTTGTGGCAATGGAAGCTAAATATGGGGAAGGGAGATGAAAGCAGCAATTTGCTGTAACTGTTTTAAATTTAAGAAGTGATAAGCTACTGAATATCACCATTGTAAGGAAGGGGTTTATACTCTTTTGGGCATTGAAAAGTGAAATGTTAGGGATATTGTTGATGATCTTCGGCACACGTAGCCAGTATTGAACTTGTCATATGCAATACATCCTCTGAAAGCAAGCTTCCAGAAGAAGGAATGGCAATCCTTTAAGCATTCAGACTCAAAGTACTGCGAGTGTAAGGCTCTAAGCCCATATGTTTTGAATAGAATTGATGAATGAAAAATTATTTTCACTAGTTATGCTAGTTTGTAAAGAGTAAAATTTCCCTTCGATACTTGCAGAATAAACAGCTTGGGAATTCTGGCAACGAGGTGGGCAAGCTCCACACAGTTGCTTTCCCCAGTAGGAATAGCAAGGTGTTAACGCCACTTATTACAATAATCGTCTTGTTTTGATTGAAAAATATTAATGCTTTGTTTTTCAGCGAGGAAAAATAAAAGGACAAAAGATCAGATAAAGCAAAGGAGCAAGTAGTTGTTTTGATGATCTTCACTTAATTGAAGATATACCATGTAATTTCAGAAGATCTCTTCTGTCTTTGGATGAGGGTAAAGATTCAAAGAGCAAGGATTTCTTTGGCACGGTATGGCTTCCAAGCTTGCCTGGTCGTCTTCTGGTTTTCAGTCTATTTTATGAGCAAAATTCTGATATTGCCACTTACAAAGGTACGACCAAGCCTTCAGGCCTTGAAGGTGACCCTCATAAAACAGACTAAACCTGGGACCTTGTAATTCTGATTGTTTAACCCAATATTTCTTTGTATGCTTGGAAAACTTCTCCATTCTATAAAATGGAGAAGTTAAAATATATGATTTCTTTTTTTGTTACGGGTTCATCAGTACTTAATAAGACATTAAAAATGAAAGCCTTTAGCTTGGATTTGCAAGTTCATTTTTCAAGGACAGCTTCAGAGTTTGTATTGCAGCACCGAAAGGACCAATATTTAGTGCCCTTGTTATTATGGAACTGTTCATCATACTGTGGCCTTGGGATAAAATCCATACTCTGGAACTGTTTTTTTGTTTTGTTTTCCTGTATACTTTAAAAATTTATAATTATGGTTAATGTAATAAATTTAGTCTTGAAGCCGGGATGTGAGATCTTAAATGAGTAACAGCATTATACAGACATTAGCTATGTAATTCTTTGTAAAGAAATGACCTATATTATGATTTTCATATTAAATGTTTCCTATCTGTGCATGAAGAGCAACCAGACAAGATCACATTTGTGTTGGGTTTTAATGTGTTTTTAAAATTGATCTCTGGATTATTCCTCAGCATGGCTGCGCTGTATTTACAGTACTCCACCTGTCTACCTAGCATGTAAGGATTTTATGTGCTATTTTCAGCCATCTGCCTTTTCTTTACGTTCAGAGTTCCCTACTAATGTCACTTATAAAACCAAAACCTCCTGCAGTCCTTCGAGTACAGTAATTTAGAGTAGCCACTTCATTAAGGCGGGTGCTAATATCAAGTACAGGTTGGTCCATTATTGCATTTTTCTGGTACTCACATGACACTTCCATTCTTCATGCTTTGATAGTATTTTAGTCTAGAGAAAATAAAAAGAATGATTTACACCTACAGTTCAGCTTATCTGTGGTAATCAGAGAAGTTGAGAAGATAGATGGATGTGACTTCTATTGTGTGTCTTTAAAGAAATAGTAATGACATTTACAAATTCATTTTTAAAGAACTAGAGAAGGTAAGCTTTATTTGGCTGAAAAAAACTTCATAAAAATTAAATTGGAGGGTTTTGACAGTTTTTTGAAATCTTTGCTCACTATGGTCTTTGTTTTCTATTTTGTTAAGTAAAATTCTTCAGGATACCTCTACCATAACTTGATTAAGAATAGTTCCCTTATTCCGTATTTATTACTACGTCTCCTATTTTGTGTTACTGAAACACAGCTGCGCTTGAAGCAGCCAAGTTGGTTGGAAATAACTTCTGCCTTTAACCAGAGGCACGGGCAGGAGATGATTAGCCAAGGACCTTGGTGAATTTAAACCCTTGGAAATCGATGTGACGTCGAGATACGACTCTTTTAAGGCAAACTGTGCAGCGTTCTGAACTGAACTTCCGAAGCAGTTCTTGAATAGTCGTACTGTATTGAAACTACTGTGAGAATGAGGAAGCGTGCCCTACCTCTCTCTTAGCCCCTGTGTTTGATTAAAAAATGGTTTCTTTTCTATAGTTTTAACCAGCCCGACTGTTATTTATTGCAGAAGCCACCGGAGCAGTTTTTGAGGCCTGCTGAAAAGCCCAAGGGTGCTGTTTTCAAGCTGCATCTTTAGCTTTTGTCTCATTATTCTTTCTCAGCTTGAAACTTATTATTAGACTCTCCAAAGCATGACATGGCCGTGAGTAGAATTGTTAAGCATCACAAATACTTGCAAAATTGTCTTGGAAGTTTTCTGTCTATCTTCTAAATAGGTTGAAAAACTTTCTCATTTTTCCTGTAGAGTCACTGCAAGTGAGTTGGTTTTCTGACTTTCATTTCTCTCACACTTGCCATTTCCTTTCTTCATAGCTAATTGATTGAAGTGACTTCAGAGAGAACTGATCAGTGTCGGGTACTATAGTAGAAGAAACCTAGTTTTTGCTCAGGTCTACTGGTGTCTTCCCAATTGGGACAGCTTCTTTCAAAGTAGTGGTACTTGTAAAAGCAAAGTTCCTCTTGAACGTGTAATCACTTTCAGCTCAATGGGCCATGTGAGTGCCTTGTCATTTTTTCATATAATGCCAGTTTTATAGGGACTGGGACTTGATCCGTGAGGTTTCCTGGCTCAAGTTACTCACCAGAGAAATTGCAATTTTGTTGCTCATAGAAATGATCCCTTGGGTCCAGTGTATTCAGCAATTCCAGGAAAATTGCGTGAAGGTTCTGGCTTTTCTCAAAGCCCCTAGATTTGCGTTTCTTCTTTTCATTCTTTTAGCTTGAGCTTTTTAAGCATTACGCACAATTTTACTGTATCAGTATCTCCCTAAAAATCATACTAGTTTTTAGTCAGAAAAATATAACATATTTCTAGATACATTAATTTTATATCAAGCTATCCCACGATGGTATGGCTATTAAATTTAACCACTTTTTTTTTTTTCCAACCTGTCTAGTTCTGCCTAAGCTAGCTGCAGTTTGAACAAGAAGGGAACTTTTATACAGTGTATTTTCCATATTTAGCAACATGGAATGAACAGATCTTCAGTCATTTTTACAAAAGCTCACAGGGGTTCAAATATAAACGCTTTTCTGTTATTTTTAATAAGACCTCTTCAACAATGGAGAGAGAAGCGACTCTGATACCATTTATTTGAAGGTCTGGACCAAACCTATAGAAAGGTAAAAGGTTGTTCAGATCTCCAGCTTGCCTTTTGAAGAACTTTGCCTTCTTTCCATAGTGTATTTTGCAGGCGTGTGCCTCTGCGATTGCACCACCGTGTCAGAGGTGACCTCCTTTTGAAATATGAGAGTCAGGACGAGACAAGAATTAAGAGATCCTGCAGAGAATAAGAGTTTCTGCTGACGCTCAGTCTGCATGTTACAAACAAAAGTTGAGTTACGGTTTCTAATAATGCATTAAATATTCCTTCAGTAGTGCTCTGAGAGTCTTATTTGTGTATGCGTCTTGGATAGCATACACACAAGGAGCTTTTATTGCCCTCGAGAGCTGTAGTACTAGCTCTTTGTCTCCATCCAGTGCAGATTTTCAGAAGGTATCCAGCTAATTTGCAACAACTTCACATTTTTTTAAATGCGTCAGAAAAAATTAATAGGATTTTGACACATGTAACTAATTTGAGTGTATTTTTTTTCTTTTTTCTTTAGAGCAAATTTGTACTCCTTAAAGACACGGTAGTGTCCTTTGAATTCAACCCATAACTTACATTGCTACCTAAATTTGCTTTCAAACTAATTTTTAAATGGTTGTCCTGTGGAACCTGGATGGCTCTAATCTTGAGGAAGCAGGTTAGTGCATTTCAGAATGGAATTGGAGATCGATGCAGTTTTGTTCATGCACGTGTAATGAAGGTAGTTTTTACTTTGTCACTTTTTTTCCTAATAAAAGGAGTTTTGATATTTTGGATAATACAAGCGTAACAGCTATAGTGTGCAGAGGAGTTTTTGTTGGGTTAAGAGAATTGTTGTGAATGAAATTAAGAGTATGTGACCGAGAGTTGCAGATTACAGAGCAGATCTATAAAACATGCTTGACACATCTCGTGGCTTTTTTGCTTTTAATTTTCCCATTTTAGTTTAAATCACAGATAATTGTGGATAAATTGAATGAATCATTTGTGTTTCTCAAACATAGGCAAGACTGTGGGGTATGCAGCAGATATGACACACACGCACAAGAGAAACCCCTTATCCTACAGGATAGAGGGGTAATTCCTCACTTGAATTCTTGGAGTTTTAGTAACATGTTCCAAAGAACATTGCTGATGTTCTGTCATCTGTGATAAGATAGCACGGTTCCCTAGGTTTAGAAAAACAAGTTGGGTTGAGTTTTTCACACGTGTAAAGTTACTGAGCCCTCTTGAAACCCCGCTTTTGGGGAGCATCTCTGTTCAGATGCTGTAATATAACTGTTAATGTGTTAATGGAATACGAGCAGTCTAGGTGAGAATACCTGAGTGCCAAATCCTGCTCGCTTGACTGACTCAAGCAGACAAGTCTCTTAAACAGAGATGATTTTAAACTTAATGAGCAAGATTTGGCCTCGATGCCTTCCGCCTTGGGAACATAGTAATGCTACTTGGCATATTCCTGCTGGTGCTAAATCGCTTGCTGAAAAATCAAGATTCTAAATAGAAACTGTAAATAAAATATTCATGGCCTAGTCCTTTTGACAGACTTCAATTTATGATTTGTGATTTTTTTTTGTGTGTTTTTCCTTATTTCAATCTTCCCTTTTATTGCGACTGTGCAGACTGCAGTCATTTATATAGAAAATTGCTGACAGCTTTGGCTTTTGTGCCCCTTTGTGCAAGGGTCGTAACATTCCAGTTGTGCATTAGGATACAGGTCGCCTTCCGCGCCAGGGCTCAGCGTTCCCCCAGGCTCGTTTTGTCATCGGAGCTCTATAAATGGTTAGTAACCACTAGGTCAGTAAATGCCCTTTGCCAGAACTTCAAGAAATGCAGTCGTTCCTATAAGCATTTGAGGGGGAAGGATTGAAAAGGGAAAGAAAAAAATTGATGCCGTGATGATTTATCTTTAAAATAAACTGGAATATGATATAGGAGTTCAATATATGATATAGAGCTGATCTTCAACAGATATCAATTGCTAGCATTGCACACTTCTTGTAACATCAATTTAAGAAAACTGTAAATACAACCTTTGGGAGGAGGCAGTTGTTTTATACTGTGCATAACAAAAGGTAATTTCATTACGAGACTGTAGTGAGTTAGTACTTTGATAAATACTAAATTACAGAATATGAAAATTAGCGTATTGATGTTAGAGGCATAGAGGGCTTTTGATAATCTGCAGTTTTTACCGTATAAGTTTTGGCATTTTAACGAGCAAATATTCAGATTTTTTCTCTATTGTCTTGTCATATATGGGCCTTCTAAAGACCAATTTCTCTCTTCTGAGTGTTTTAGTTGATTTGCAAAATGAAACTTAGAAACTAAGTTCTCCTCAGAGCCATTTGTTTAAGTTGCCTTATTCTAACGCGTTGCACTCACATTAGGTCTCCACTTTCTCGTTTACTGTTCTGACACTGAAGATGTGATGTACAAATGTGCTACCAACTTTTAATCCTATATTATTGATCGATACCTTAGTGTCCCCTGTTAATACAGCTCTTGTAAATGATAACCTTATGCCCTCTGTAATACAGCTCTTGTAAATTGCTTAAATTATTTTTCCTTTTATAAATTCTCATGCTGAATGTACAGATGGGTCCCTTTGGTATCTCAGTGTGCAGTTACGCTGTAGTTCACCCCATCAAACCTGTACATAACCCGTCACCGCTTGCTCGCACGGACCCGATCCGGATCCCAGTTACTCTCTCATAAACCAATTCCTCTGTGATGGGCCTACTTTTCATGGGTTATTTTCCTGGTTTTGTTTCCTGTTTGTTCTGTATGAATGTTGAACAGTACTTTGTCTTTTCCTAATAAATAATTTGAGATCTTCATTGATTGTTGGAGTTTGTGAATTATTGCCTTTATTTTTCCCCTTTAGCAGTATCAATTGCAGTTAATTCATACAGTAAGGAAACATGACTGGTGTGACTTTCATACTCTTCCTCTAATTTAATCAAACCATGTAGTTACATTTCTTAGCTTCATCTTCACAAACATGAGATGCGTATGTCATGAATAATCTAAGCTATTAAAGTAGCAAACATGCCACAAATGTGACAGGGTTGGCCCCTGCGCGCTGTCCGTGGCAGGTACACGGAGGGGCCGCCGTGTTCCCGGCTTCCAGGACCAAACGGGCCGAGGGAGCAGCCGCAGCCCCTCGCCACCGCAGTCAGTGTGGATCACGTCCCCTTGGTGGAAGGTGACTCTTGTTTCCAGGATGGGAGGCCGGCCTCCAATGGAGCCCGCTTGCTGCGTTAGTTCCTGCTCGCGCTGGAAGTGGTTGATACAAAATGGAAATGAAGGTGTCCCAAGAAACAAAACAGGAGACCTGGGAGCCACCGGGGCTACGATGTTCTCTGCCATTCTATCACCTTGCTTCTCAACGGTGTGGGAACCCTAATAATGAGGTGCCCTGGTTTCCGCATGGAATGGGAACGTGCTTCGTGTGCCTGCACAAAGGTGTGTTCTCATACCAAGTATAAAGTAATGAATCTCCAGGGCTGTACAACAGCTACTGTCACATAGCGCTTAGGGACTGGGTTGCAAGAGGTTTCTGCTACCTCTAAATACATAGTTGAGGTGGTTCAGAAACCTAACCTCCCTTTGTAGTTATGCAGGGCCTTGGGACAAGTTGCCTTCAGGAGGCTGTGGTCATTTTGGGGCTGGCCTGGACTCCTCGCTTGGATCCTTCAAGCTGGACACAGTGAAATGACATGAGTATGTGTTGTATGCAAGTTAGCAGCAGTTATGAAAGAAATAACATCTTCATGTGAGTTCAGCTTCCTTGCCAGACCATGCAAGGAAGCTCTTTAGTTGGCAGAAGATGCCTCTCTGCTCAAGGTGTCCATAAACCTATTCCACCCAGAACAATATGTACATGTAGAGGGACTGAGTTCTCAAAAACATTGTGTGATGTTCACCGACAGCACAGAAAGATTTTAACCCACGTTGGGATGGATGCCTTTGTGCGGCATTAATGTTGGATGCCCTCAGCCCTTGAGCTTCTGGCAGAACCACATCGATGGAGAGAGAAGCTTTTGGCAGTGGCTCATTGCAGCTGAGGGGTGGAGGTGGCTGAAGAGCCTTTTCTATCATTGTCCTTTACGTAGCCATAAAGTTTTTTCTTATATCATGTTAACATTATGTCATGTTAAAGTTTTTCTTATGTCATAAAAGCTTTTTTTCCCATTAAAATAGCTTTCAGACTGAGCTATGACTAGAGAGCTGTAGCTATTTTTTTAAGATGAGAACCAAATGAAGAGAGATCTACATTGACATGCTTGTTTTTTCAAGTAGGTGCTGGAAATAAATTTCATGAACTGAGGAAGAGGATTAAGACAGAGTGAAGATTCATAGCCAAGCTCTAGAGTGCAGGTGCTGAAAGGTAAAGCACTTCTAGCCCATGTGATTATAAAAGTGAAAGAAGCACTAAGAGCTGTGTTTGTACATTAAATTTTGAATAGTGTTGTCACTTTTCACCTCACATGCCCTAAAAATAAGAGGAAAAGAAAAAGCTAAGCTGTGTAGGTGCCCAGGGATAGAAATAAGTGCTTAATGGGATCATCCGAGGACTTCAGCTGTCCGAATACTTTAATCCTTAGCTTTTGCAGTGCAGTGCCTAGATGCTTTGCCAAAGCCTGGGCTGTGCAGCTGGACTCTTTGGATTTCCTCCCCGTCCTCTCTTCCTTATGGTAAGTGATGTAACAAACACCTCGGAGGTCGGGTCTGTGACCCGTGGGATCAGCCTGTTCCACTTAAAGTAGGGCTGATGAGTAATGGTTTTACATTTTTTTCCCCGCTATTTGCAGTTCTACTCTTTGTGACGATACATAATCCTGTGCGCACAGTGAGGCTTTCATTAACGGCTTGGTGGTAAACGTGGATCCTTGGTACCCCGTGGGAATTTGCTTTTCTGTCCTGTGTGCTCCGAGAGCCTGGACTACCCCAAGGCTCAACTTCAGCTCGTGGTCTACTGGGAAAGGGAGAGGATCTCAACGGCGAGTCCTTTTGCTTAAAATTAGGATCAAATCAAGAACCATCCAAGCTCATTTGAATGAGGTAACTGCTGGAGGCTCTACTGCAGCTTTTCTAGACTGATCCGTGCTTTGTGGGAGTTAACATCCCAGCTCCAGCACAGCTGGAGACCTCATGAAAGGTATGAGCAAGTAAGACCCATCAGACCTAGGAGGGTGGATGCTAGTCCCTTCTTGCCCACATGTGTAATTTCAAATGTATATCCTTTACTTACATGTATATATGTAAAGTTCATGTTGCAGGAGATGGAGCTTGGACCTAACACAGGTACATTTGCAGTAACAGTTCATTAACAGTGAAAGGGCGCACCCCACCTAAGCACTTGCTTGAGTTAGTCTGTACAGAGATTGTGTGAGAGGCAGAGGAAGGAAAAATGCTTGTGACGGGCGTGTAGCTCTCCAAAATTACTCACCCCTGTAGTAGTTACAGTCTCTGTAGAATGCTTTATGTTAAATGGAGCTATAAAGAAATAAAAAATACCCACCGTTTCTTATTTTTCCACCTATTTCTGTCAAGCAGTGGATCTGGTCCATGAGAAATAGGTGATGTGCATGGTGGTCGTTAGGCTGAGGTAATGGAAAGGCCAAGGAAAGAAAGTTGGAAAAGTGAGAAAAAGAGGAGCCCTCTTTGCCTGTCATTTCCCTGGCCGTGATGGATTGACGCCTGCTGCCAAAAAAAATACAGAGCTGTTAATCCATATGTAAGTGAATCGTGCTATCTGTGATGTAAAAGACCTGTATGATGGGACAGAGACGTCACAGGTGTTTAATGGTCTAGATGCCTTAATGGTTTTATCTAGTCTGACGAACTGCTCGAGCTGCGTTGAGCTTTTGAGGAGCAGCAGAAGCTGCTCCGGTGACATAACTTGAGCCTCTGCATAAGAGCAGCGAGAAGATTGCCCTAAATGAATTTCTAATTTCGCTGCCTATAATGCTTTTTCAGAAGAAATCTAATCCTAATATTCAAAATCCAGGGATCTATTACAGCCCTTGAAATGTTTTATGAGACCTAAATTGCCCTAATCATTAAAATTTTCCACCTTATTTCAAGACTGAATTTCCATCCAAACTATCATGTCCAATTTATATGCTAATAAGCAGAGGCATTTAAATTTCAACCAAACTGCGTTTTTGAAAGTAAATTCTCCCATAAAATTGTGTGTTTTTCCACCAGTTCAGTAAACATGTATTGCTTATAATAGCTCCAGTAGATGCTTCTAAGCACAGTCAGCCCGCTCGATTGGTTGGATACTGTAGAAAATGAGTTAGCTGTTAGAAAATCTGCACAGGCTCTTAGAGAATTGCCTGTTTCCTGGTATATTAGCTTCTGATGCAAAACCTGCACAAGTTGTTATTGCAGTCTCAGCAGTTCAGCTGGTTTAGAGCTGGATCCTAGGAACACAAGCGCAGTCAAGTCGCGATGGCCTCCATCAAACCCCAGATGATGCTTCGTTCTGCCTCTCCGCTCTGCTGGTGGGGAAGGCTCGGCTTAAGGAAGGGCAAAGCCTGATCACCTGCTCGGAGCCTCTGAACGTGACTTGCCCCATCTGAGATCCACGGGCTGCTTCACGGCGAGTTTGTGCTCCATGCTCGTGGATGGAGACTTGGAGACATGGATGTTTACATGGGAGGTTAGAAACACAAGATTCCAGAACTGAAATGCAGAGTCAAGGTTGGGCCAGCGCCAGGCACATTTGCATTTGAGGATGTATCTGCATTATATGCACGTTCTATATTGCAGTCTTCTTGCCAGCTGTATTTAGTAGTTTTCTCTGTGAATTATTACATATCTTCTAGAGAAAGAATCCTTGAATTTGTGTTTATTAATGAGACTTTTCTTTAACTCCAAAGCAATACACGTGTGACAGAACAGCTGCAACTCCAGCTTTGGAGCTTCTCCTTGAACATGTGACTGTCCATCGTGTGTATTTGCAGAGAATTTGACCTTGCTCTGGCAGAACAAGGAAATCCAAAGCTGCTTTGGCCTCTCCACCTGGTTATCTGTGCCTCTTAACACTAGGATAGACATGCAGCTCCCACGACTGACTCTATTCCAGGTGGCCTTCTTCGGCAGGGCTTAATCTAAGGTTACCATCAGACACATTTGCTAGGTGTTGTTAAATGGGAGTTTGTCCAACCCAGGCTTGTCTCTGAGAGCCTGCTGCATTTCAGTTTGGGTCACATGGAGACGAGTTAAAGCTGATGACAGTGAATGCTGTTTAATGGATCCACTCTTGAGTCTGGTCTCAAACCAGACATGACTTAGAGAAACAGGTTTTCGTTTCTCTTTAGTGTCCCACTTAACTGTGGACTTGCTACAGGACAAGTAAATAGGATATATTATTTTTCCCGTTGGTGCTCTCAGCAAACGCTTCAAGACCAAATATATTGAGAGAGCCTTTCCAGAAGAAAGATCGAATCTTTACTTCTAAAAAGATGAAACAGGGCAACAGCAATTTTTCAAACTGATGCGATGTCAGCGGTGAAGTGGTGTCTCTAAGTTCACGTACTTGTTTAGGTCAAGCACTTTAATATCAGAACATGTCTTTTGTTGCAATGAGATTTGATGACACAAAGAGTTTTCAGTCCCTCCTAGCAATGTTTGATTCCTACATTGCTGTTCTCTAGTGGCTTTAGTCCCTCAATCGTAGGGTTTGCTGCATTTTTCCAAACCGGAGGATGTCGACGACGTATAAAATGTATCTGGAAAGGCTGCTGCTGCCCTCACTGCAGCTTAGTCTGCTCAGAAGTGCTCCTGGAGCAAAAAGAGATCAAGCCCTTAAGAAGACCCTCAATGACTCTCAATAGGTATGAAACTGGAGACCTTGAAATAACACTTGCCATTTGAGATGTATATTTGAAACATGATTCTAGTTTATAGCATCATTCATGATTTTGTTCATATTTCATCGTTCTGAAGAAATACTGGACTGCTGCCCTGCCCTGTCCTGCTCCCATGCATTTAACCACAGTTTCGCTCTGGAGGGGGCTGCCTTTCTTCAAGCTCTTAACAACGTCTTGGCTCTTCACTTGCTCTCTTTAGAGATGTGCTGTGCCCCTTTGAAGCTGTAATTCTTTAGCCTAGTATGAGCTTATAAATATGTCACTCTGTGACTGTGAGAACTAAAGCTATTTTTTGGCACAATAATGGCCTCATTCTTTCAGTAGGGGAAATTGGACCATCTTGTTTGAGGAGGAGAACAAAAAAGAAACAAAAAAAAAAAGAGGAATCTGTACTTCAGCTTTGGATTTTGGGCTTTCCCAGCTGCTCGGTGCTTGGCTGTCAAGAATCCTGGGGAAAATTGCCAGAAAAATAGCAATTCCAATCCATATTTTTATGAAGAGTGTTTTGTTCTGTTTTTCTTCTTTTCTCTCTTTAATCAGGTCACCTCCACTCAAGAGAGGCAGTGCAGGAGGAAGCTGAAAACTTATTTTACACGAGTCAGCTTCATCCTTTGGGACACACTGATCTGTTCCTTTGAGTGACTGCCAAGGGGAAGTGGCCTCACCCATTTCTAATCCTAGTTCACTCCCTTTAACTGCAATTTTTGGCTGTACAGTCTGTTGGCTGCCAACAGATTTTCTGTTTGGGGCAATTCTACAAGGAAATTGGGGCAATTCTACAAGGAAATTTTCTCTGTGTTCTCTGTGTTAACTTTTGTCATGACTAAAACACCCACCACACCTTGTGTTGCTAATGGAGCAGAAGTCTGTCCAGATGCGGAAACTGCTCACTGGTGCCACGAGCCCTCCGGTCTCGGTGGGGCTACTTACCTAGCAATGCCTTTTCTACCCACTGTACTTACATTTTTCACTTTGTCATGTTTTCTAGCTGCAAAGTATGTGCTTAGGTGCAGGTCTTTACGTGCAGCCTGTGAACACTGACGTGGATCCTATGGGTTTGACCCATTTGTCCAAATGGGGGCTACAGCAGAAGCAGCTGAACCTCAGCAGGCTAGATCATACGGCACGTACAGGTGCTCCTGATAAGCTCTGCTGTCATCTGAGTGACTTGGGAGGTAAATGTACTGCTTTTCCTGTAACTGAATCAGAAACCTGCTGGCTCTTTACAAGAAAGGTAAATTTTACTGCTCACACCAGAAAGGCTCTGCTCCACCACAGCACTTGGGGTTTTTCCCCTCTTGATGTGGACAGTCATTATGGCAACCTGGATTCAGTATTTGCTATGCATTTGATAAGGTTAATGGCACAGAAACACACAAAACTCAAACTTTACTAGTAAATCTTGATTTTATTGCCTCTATTTGAACTAAACATCTTTGGAAGCTGTTTGAGGCCCTGGGAGGTTGGGTCCAGTTCTCATGTGGTCGGTTTTGTAGCCGTGATTACTGATATTACTGATGTTGGGTTAATGGATGTCTTGGAGATGTGACCAGTACAGCCAGGCTGCCTTGTATTTCACTGTCAAAATGTGTCAGTGGTTGTGGTGAGAACGGGAAGTGCATTTTCTAAGCCAGGTGTTTTCCCAAAAATGCTATTCTTAAGAATTTTCCAAGGATTGTAAGAACAAGAGTACATGCAGTTTTCTGCACCCTTTCTGAAGTCTCCCTCTTTTCCCTGACTCCAGACAGGGTTGGTAAACGTGGAGACAGAGCCCGTTGTCGGGAGGGGAAGCTTTGGTAGATGGGGCTTCTTCATCCTGCTATAATCGCTCATCGTTGCTATAACTAAAGGTGCTCTGTGTTCCTTCACCCTCCCATCGCTAATACCTTTCCTTCTAGGGCAGCGTCTCTTCAGGCTTGTATTAAAACAAATATCGTGGGTCTAGTTAACATCTAGCTGATACCCCGTGGTAACAGCTGAAGGCGATGCCTCCATCTGCTGCTTATGTTTAAATATTTGCACTATCGGGTTCCCCCTAGGTTAGCTGAACAGCAAAATGCAGAGTTCAGAGCACTCTCACTGCTTGATGTTCCTGTTGCTTTTGGGCTGAGACAACTTGTAAATGCCTGAAATAGCATGAAAATCCCTTCACTGGCACAGGCTTTCAGCCTTGTTGGAAGGCTGTCTCAAATCTTCCTGGTGTAAAATTTTTGTATGTTTAGAATAATGAGGATAAAGTAAGATCTTAAATAACCAACCTTGTATGACAACTTACATGACATTGGAAAAAACCTGCAAATTGAGAGTGTCAAAATAACATGTTATTTTCCGAAATAAGAATCAATGAGTAACCAGGTATCCAGCAACAGGCCTGGCTTCAATGAGCTGAGCTAACTCCACTGATTTCTGCTGCTTTTGGCAAAAGTATTAGCGAAATTTTATATACATAAAGAACAAATAGGATTTTTAAGACATTACCAAATTCTGCAGATGGGAAATGTAGTATGTGATAAGTTGAAAGGCCTGTCTAGCAAAGGAACCCGGAACTAAGAAATCCTGGTCTTGGAATTCCTCTGGGATGGCCTTGGCCCTTCCCGGCATGTTGTTTTTCCAGGAGTTGATGCTCTATGCCAGGCACTTGTAGAGTTTCAAAGGGAGTTTGCACTTCTCCTGCTTATGCAGCCTCTCAGCTCCTCAGAGATACCAACCCTGGAAATGTTTTGGCTGCAGTGGGATGCAGACAAACCCACTCACCCTACAGCTAAAGGAATTCAGCTCCAGAATTAATAGGAATGTTTAGGTTGCATGTTACCTTTAATGTATACTTTCTCCTGGTTTTGGGGAAAAAAAGTAAGTGCAGCAAGAGACGTAGCCACTTCAGTAAATGAGTCGGTGCGCTGTCCTGACCCTTCCTCCAGGCTCAGGGAATCGTCAAGACGGCCAATATGAGGGTTTTGAAGGCACCCAGAGACTGGCCTCGTGGTCAGGTCAGAGCACTTGGGAGCGAGGGAGCCTCAGGAGTCGTGCGGCGTGCGGCAGCGCTCCCCTAAACGCCGCTGTGCGGCCGGCTGGCACGGCTCTTGTCAGCAGACTGGATTTTTAAAGAGATTTAATGTTATGGAATGTTTCTTTCCAAGCTCTTTCCTTCCAATCTACAGGTTTTTTTCTAATTAAAGGCTGGGCTAATTTGAAAACACAACGATATGTGGTATCTGTGTGGGTTTGGGGTTTTTTCGTGTGCTTTTTTTCCCCACTCCCTCTTCTCTGTTCTATAATCACAAGTGCAGCAAGATGCAAAGAAGCCATATGTCCTGACGAGGGGACTGGCCATTTTGTTACACCATATGGCCCATATTAACAGATCATCTGCTATCTTTCCACAATTGACTGTTTGCTGAAGGTAATTTATGGTGTGTTCTGGTCAAACTCGATTGCCTGTTTTCCAGAGACTTAAGCAATGAGATGTTATAAGAAGAAAAATATCATATTTTTCTCTCCTATACTCAGGTTTTTAATCTCTAGCTGCTTTAATGTGTAGTGGCCAAACGAAGAGAAGGGTCCCGCGTCTTTTGGAGGGTAGAGAGAAGGAAAGGGGCATTCTGTGCTCTGCCCCCTGCTCCTCCTGTTCCCGATAGATCTCTCCGAGTTGGGTGGACAGGGAGGATGACTCGATGGCCGCACAGAGTCACTCAGACGGGCAGCGACTGCTCCTGCAGGGGAGGGAGAGCAGCCCATCCTGGCAGGAGCTTCGGTGGTGCCGGTGCTGAGGGACAACCCACCGTAGAGCTCATTGCTGCCTTTAAGCCCTGCCAGCAGCACAGCTCCAAGTGTCGCAGCTGTAAACTCAAGGGCCTGCAGGAGAGGGAAGGAAGCAAAGGTCAAAGACAGAGGTTTGAGAGCAGACGTCAGCCCTAAGAGTAGGAAATGGCCTGTGTGTCTGTCCCGTCCCACCCTAGGGCTGTGGCTGGAGGGAAGGAGCTTCCTGGAGCCTCGAGCTCCTGCCCAGAGGGAAAGGTCCATCTCGCTGCTCATTCCCCTCGGGATGTCACGTGTCCAACCAGCAGCTCCCACAGATAAAGGGCAACGTGTGAGCCATGCTCGCCGGTAGCTCACAGGGTTGTTGCCAGCTGCAGACATGCGTGCATCCCCCAGTCCTTGCTTTAGAGGCATCTTGAACGCATCCTCATCGGACAGGCCTTGCAAGTTGCATGACTATTCTCTTCCATCCCCTCACAAACTCTCAGTCAGATGTTAGGGTGCCCAGAAGTGGTATCTGTTTCCTGCTGGGAGCTTTATTTCATCTTTATTTCATCAGACAGCCACTTTCCGGCAGCGCCCTTCCCTCCTCCGTATTAAAGCACCTGGGTTTAAGGGCCTCTGGGCCCTGTCATGCTTAAAGGAGCACTCAAAGTAGCTGCACGTGGTAGACGACAACGTGGGAGGAGGAGCTGCAGGCTCGGCTGCGCATCCAGCTGCCCGTGCAGAGCCCTGTGGTTTTGTGCTCCCTCCGCAATGAGACCTGGTAGCTGGGCTGTAACACACCAGCAAATCCCTGTCAGAACGCTGACTCCGGGACATAGGTGTGAATCCAAATAATTATTTAGTAACGCTGCCAAATAACAGGCTTGAGCATTTCTTTAGGATTAGCTTCTCATAAAAGCGGCACTGGAGCATGTGTGGGGAAGCGAGAACTGCTGGGGAGAGCCACTGAATACTGTTGTGCCGAGAAACAGCCTGAAATAAGCCACTTACTTACAAAAAAGCAGCTGTCACAGCCATGTTTACTGTTAGTTATTGCAATTAAACAAAGCCCCTAAGACTGCATTTTTACTTGCAGATTACCTTGCTCTTTGTTGTTTTTTCTTTTTTTTTGGGGGGGGTGGGGTGAGGAGGCAGATCTGTTCGTTGTTAAACAGTTTCAGAAATCAGATGATGAAATCTGGCTGGAACTCAAGCTTTTTTTGACCATACTCCATAGAACAGGATTCATTTTCCATACAGCATTGATTAGCATCAGCAAAATGCTGGAATCCTCATTTTCATCTCTCTCACTCATGCCCCAGCGTGCTCATCCCCAGCTCCAAGGTGGCTAAGAGCCTGCCTAGCACTCAGATACTTGGGCATCTGCTTCACAAATCTGTGTTATCTAAGAGAATGAGGGCTAACCTGCTAAAGGAGAAGGAAATCAGACTGGTGCCCATTGAGCTGAGTCCTCCTTGTTATCCCAGTTCTGCCCTTGGAGCCTTGCAGAATGAAAGAAGTGCTTTTGCATCTCAACAGCCGGAGATTAAACAGATAGAAAAAAGGCACAACACCTAAAGCAACGTGATCCTATCCACACACAGCAGCTAATGTCAAATACCAACTTTGTAACATCTCCAAAGAACTGCTTTCACTGAGGCTTTAGTCTGATGCTTTCTTTTTGAATGGCTTCGTCCATCCTCCCCTTGCTGCAAAGTTTCTTAATGAATTTATTTTCTTTTCTTCATGTGCTGAATTCATAGGAGATCTGCTAGATTAAAAGGGGTAGTCTTAGCATTGTAGTTTTCCAAGTATTCCTTAGGCTTCCTACAGAGAAACAGGCCAAATAGTTAGGCCGGGGAAATACTGCAACTTTCACATTTCTTTCCCAGGGAATCCACGTTGAATCCTGCAAATCGAACGCAGGCTGATGCTATGACAGCTCCTCTAACCTCCATTTCTCTAAAAAATAAAAGAGAAATTGAGATAGATATTTCTGCAAGCACATTTTTCGAGATACTCGATCCAGTTATAAATTCCCTCTGCTAGCGAATCCTTTTCCCGGGACAGTCCGTTTGAGGAACTGACGGCAACCTCGGCCCATGGACTGGGACTGGAGATGGCGGAGGGAGAGCCGCGGGCCTCTCCGCATGGATATTCAGCACTGGAGGCGGCCAAGTTGGCCATTGCATGTGAAGGGGAAAAAAAATCAGACATACATAAGAATCTCTGTATCAGATGATGGTTTTAGCTCTGCTGTTCAGCATTCCTGCTCATTCCAAGTGTGCTTTGTGGCTCCAGGCTGAAACCCTTTCCACATAACTCAGTAGCCCAAATTCCTCTCTATTTGCACATGCATTTAACCCCATGACCGCATCCCAAGTCCTATTTGGGAACCTCAATGAAGGTCCATAACTTAGGTAACAAAAAATATTCCATTAATATGCAGTACTGGATATGGGTCAGTGTTGTGTGTCCCTCATCCATTGACATGTGTTGGCAAAGAGCAACACCCCACAGGTTTGTACTGGGATCGGTTTTGGATGAGTTCGGCACAAAAGAGCCCTGCTGGGGAGAGACTCTTTTTGGCATGAGGAAGGGGGAAATGATGATAAAATCCTAAGTACCTATGTAAACAAAAGCTGAAAGTTAAAACTACATCAAAGTCTTCCAAATAGGGAATAACTTGGGAAGATGAAACACTTTGGACAATCAAGTGGGATTAATGGCAATGCACTAATGATAGAAATAGGTACAAGCTGATGCACTTGTTATTTTAAAAACCCCAGATCAAGATCAAAGATGTATTTCACTTCCTGAAAGACAGAGGGCTTTCAATACTAGTCTGAAAATAAGGATCTTGAGTCTGAGCTCCAAGAGACGAGGGAGCAACACAGGGCAGCAGGGCCCCCATTAAGCCAAGAACATTTTTATACCCATGGTTCTGTTGTTCAAAGTAAGAAGGCAGAGGGTTGGTTTGTGCCCTTCCGGGACGAGGCCAGACCCCTTCTCCTTCCAAACTGGGCCGGGCTAGGGGTCCCTTTGGGTCCGCACGGCTCCCAGCACTCCCGGATCATGGAGCGATCCTGGCACCGCAGAGACGGCTCCGGGACCCGGCGCAGCCCCCCCGGGGGCCTCTGGCTATGTGATAAGCATCTGTCATCTCCAAAATGCACGTTTCATATTTGACTGCAAATAAACACCCTCCTGTGTCAGGTAATAAACTGTTTGCCGCAAAATACTGCTTGTGTTTAACTTAGTTGTTAAGTCTTTGTCCCTCAGAGCTTCATCTTTGTAGAGGTGGCCAAGGCTGGCAATATTGAACTATATTGTTACCGGGCAGAGCCAGCCTAAGCCAAAGAATTACATCCCCACCATCCAATTGGGGTGCAGAGGAAACCCAGATGCACAAACACTCAAGCTCCTCCTAAGGAAAATGTGAAATGGTACCTGTAAATAGTCTCATCTCAGCCCTTTAACACTATGGACAAGTGTAGACAATTCCTGCAGCAGGGAAAGCTAAAGAATCATCCCTGACTTTGTTTCGATCAAGTCTAGTGCTTTAACAAAAATAAATAAATAACCCCACAAAAAACCCTTGCGGAGGTGCCGGCCCCTACCCAGTGTGTGGCTCCACGGGACCAATTTCCTGAGCCACCTGCTATGTGCTGAATTGTGCACACGTAAATGTGATCTCCCCA
>JAUBOD010000136.1:0-29898 GCA_032353885.1 Nothura maculosa
AGCTTAGTAACACAAATTCTTACTGGTTCTTTCCTAGCATATTAAAATTTGTTATTAAAAGTGTTATTTCAGTCAAATTAATGAAGGTGTTATAGATTTTCATTGTTTTAACAGAGCAGAATTGGCTTCATTGTGGTTTCTAGAAAGAGTGTCAGTTTTTAGTTTTATCTTTCATGGATTACAGTAGTACTTAAATTCTTATTTTCTTATGTTTTGACACTAGAGAACTATTTTTTCTTTGTTGATTGATAAATATACGGAAAAAAAGACAATAGTTTCATTTTCATTGCACTGTGGAAAAGAGAAAGCTCCCAAACAAAGGAATCTTGTCCATGAATTTTTTATCTCTGGAGACAATTTGGTTTTGGCACCTAAATCTTTTGTGGTGTCTCTACCAAAGTAGAATTTGCAGTTTCCCTGGAAACAAAATTTGATGTCATTAAGACAAGACCTTGACATTGAAATAAATCCTTATTCTTTCCTCAGTCAGCCTGTATTTTGGCTTAAGAGTCAATCATAGTTCTCTGTGAAATGACATGAAGCATAAAACAAAATACTGAAATTTAAACTGATAGTTTATGTTTGTGAGGAATTTGAATTAGCAAAAACCTCATAAAATTACAGATTTGTTTTTAGTGGTTATATTCCACACTTTCTGTGTCTTGAATTCACTTATTGATGGACCAGTGATATGGTTAGAGCACAGAAGACTCAAGTTCAGCTTCTGTCCCTACCAGAAGCCTCATGTAACTTTCAGCAAATCATCTTATTTCTCCTTAAAGTGTATGATTTTTTTAAATCAAAACATGCTATTCGGATAGATGGAATGGTTGAAAAAATTCCCAAATATGAAAATGGATTATTCTGTCAATCCTGAAACCTTTTGGGTGAGAGTGAAAGAAAGAAAAGCCTCCTTTTCCTATTCCATCAGAAACAAAATAACACCATTTATATAACATGTAATTTCCTGAGAGTTAGAGGGACCTCTCTCAATTCCCTTCTCATCCTGGGGAGCTGGAACACATCTTTTTATCTTCTAACGTACTACACACTGCCTTGGTGTAAATGACTTCCAACGATGTTCCACTGAAGCCATTCTGCCGTACATGGAATATTTAAATGTCCATTAACAACAGGAAAGAATAAATATAATGCTGACTACAAACAGTGGAATTCTAGACCTAGTACAAGTAGCACAAGGGCTTTTTTGTTTTTCCTTATTGACTGTAAGAAAATACTCCATTTTGTATAAAAACTGAAAGCAAGACATCTAACTTCACTCTTCCCAAAGCTACTGAGGTGCTGGGACATATTGCCCCATTGCAGCATCCAATACGGAAGCAAAGTGTGAGGTGAGATGTAGCTGAGACAAAGAGAAACCTCATCTTAGGAGAGTTGTCCAAGAGAAACACATGTTCCTTAGGAATGCAGTGACCTTTCGTAAAATTAATGTTTTCTTTCTGTGATTTTCCTCAAAAAAAAAAAAAAAAGATGAATTTTTCATGTGAACTGAAATACACATATAAAATAAATACTTTTATTTTTTTTTAACCAAAACAAAAGAAAGAAGCTCTTTTTGGGCCAGTTCAAGTGGATTTTTTTTTCCATCACTTCTTTCCCCTCCCCTCCCTTGAAATTATTCAGTCTGTGCTTCAGGTTCTAATCTTTAATGTGACGTTAATAATACTTCATTTCTCTTGCTCTTTGCCTGCCTAGTCTATTTAGAAGGTAACCTTCCAAGAGTGGAAACTATTTCTCATATAATTAGAGGAATTTATAGCACTCTCATCTCAGAGAGGGCAACTAGGCACTACTGTAACATAAATAATGAAAGTATATCTATGAAGAGTGGATTCACACAGAAATTTCCCTGGGACAGTAGATAGTATATACAGCAACTGCTCTGGGAGGCACTGAGAGCTCTGAAATGGGCCTGTTGGTTTGCATCATAAATCATGTATTGCTCTGTCCTCAGTTTTTTCTTTCAATTATTATTACTATTATTATTGCCATCTTGGAAGATAATTCTGTAGCAACTACTCCAGTCTTGGTAGGGGACTGATACAGCCAGGGCAGTAGTTGTGTTATTATGAATAATAAAGCAAGACTCTAAAACTGGTTATTTTCCAATGTCCCATTCTCTTTTGTATTTAATTTATAAGAATGCTCAGTCCTAGAGATCCTTTTTTTTTTGTTTCTGCCTTTTAGTATTGTGGTTGGCTCTTGGTTCTGTTAATTGTTTAACTATTACCTTTAATAAATAATTACCTCATCACAGTGCCGATTAATTAGTGTGTTCCAGGAGAGACAAGATAAGAGTTCATATTTTAACCTGAATAAAATGTGGATCATAAATTCTTGACTGAAAATGTACGTTTTCAGCATTAAAATACACAGCACATCAGGTGCTGAAATTAAGGTTCCTGCCACATCCATGTGTATGGTGCTTAAGGTAATAAGCACGTGCCCACACTCATGCACAGATGCACATGTCCGGATTCAGGATTCTGGATGCTCCCCTCTGTGGGATGATACATACAATCAAAGTACAATGCCTTTTTTCTTAACTGCAAATGTGTAGCAGCTGGCTCTGTTTATTGTATAAATTAGCAAACAGTTTCCAGCAGGAGTTAGGAGGTAGCTCAACCTTTTAACTGCAGCAGGGGAGAAAGGTGGAGATGGAAGTACGTAGGTGGTGGAGAAATTAAGTCACTGGTCACAAAAAAAAACTAGAGGCAGAGAGCAGAGCTCAAAACAAGGTGAAAACTCCAATCTCAAAACATATTTAAATATAAGCAGTTAGATGAAGCATATGCTAATATTGCCCTAATTTGAGAGGGGAGTTTGTCACAAAAAGAGGAGACAAAATGGAATGTAATTGGAACAGCACAGACAGAAACTAATAAGCACTGAGCAGGCCTCCTCAGTGGGTGGGTAAAATAGACTATTTCATTGCAATAGTCTATTTCATTGCCTTTGATAACGGCATTATGAATGCTGTTAGAGATACTGTGGATCTCTAAGAGAGAATCCTAAAGAAGTTATCCGAATTTGTAGCACATCCAAGAGCTTTCCTGCTCGTCACTAGAAGATACCTCGTCATCTGTTGGTCTTTGCAGTGCCACCTACTGAAAGAGCTAATATACTTTTTGCAGAGGCTCTTAGTATGTGCATATTTGGAACAATAAGTGCTTAACATCTGGTTAATATATTAAGGTTTCCTAACAGTTATGTTCAGGCCTGTGTTAGGGAAGCATATTAGCTTTTAAAACCATTCCCTTTTTGCAGCCTTTTGAGACCTTTATGCAGATCAAACCTTTCTGCTACAACTCCAAAAGCTGTTTAGTCTTAACTCATTCACAACAGAGGTTTAACTGTTAATTGAGGACTGCCTGACCTTGCCAGAACTGGAAAATCACTATGGGAATGTATGTTGTCTGTTGACAACACTTTGTCTTTCTGTCCACTTTATTTTATATCTGCCTGTACACTTACTGATTTACCTGATATAAATATCTAAAATAAACACATGCAGCTCATTATCCTTCCCTAAGAGCAGCACAAAGAGCATTGAATGGAAATGGTTTTGAATATAGATCTACAAAATCTAGATTCTTTAGTACAGATTAGAAATGATCAAGAAGCCCAACCTGAAGTGACTTTTTTTTGGAGACAGTAAGTCACGATATAAGAAGATAAAGGCAGCTTGTGTAAATTTTATTGGATGAAGGTGACCTGCAAAGTTGACAGCTTAGTCATGTCTTCGGCTTGTTTAGAGTAACCTCATCTACAAAAACAAATATTTATATGGATTATTTGCCTTTATCTTTAAGCAAAATCAAATACTGTCTCAGCTTAGAAACAGCAGCAATACCTAGATTGTTTTGGACTGTGAAATCACAGTGGGTGACGAGGCTAATTAAATGAATTGCAGAGAACAAGCAGGTGTGAATGAAAGTGTCTGAGGGACGCTTGTGAAGATAGAGCATTTTGAACAAGCAAAGCAGAGGACATCCTCTGTGCCTACTTTGAGCACTTCGTACTGAAGTCCAGCAAGGCAGCTCATGAAACGTGAGACATGAACATATTATGGGCACTATCCAAGTACAACAGGAAGTAATGCTTTCTACAATAGTGCAAAGTTAGTGATTTGTTGTTATCAACCTGTCCCAAGCTAAGATAACACCTACACAAGACAGGAATATTATGTCTGCTGAAGGAGGCAGATGTATGTGCAAGATAGGAGCATTCAAAGGAGCATTCACCACCACAGATGTGCAGCACCAGCTAGCCCAAGGTTGAAAGGACAAGCAGATAATGTAAATACCTGGAACACACTGGTTGCTACCTAGCCAGACTTATCTATACAAGTAGTCCAGAAATCAGGAGATCATCAGCAGCCTTTCCTGGCATGATGGCACATCACACTGGTATTAAGGAACATTATTTCAGAACATACTCATTTATTTAGTTACTTCTAACTAAAGCAAGGTCAGAGAGTGAACCAAAGCTGTGGACCACTGGTTAGTCACTCTCTGCATAGTTGTTAACACACTTCCAGACTCTAATACAGTCATTTCCAAAAGAAACTAGGGACAAGATAGAACCATGTAAAACAAATGTGGCCCTGAAAAATTTTAAAGGACACATCTAGTATGAAACATACATCTTGTATGTTTCAAGACCTATGTCAACAGTATTCCAGGCTGCAACAGAGAAACAAGAATATGGATGTATGTGTACGCATAACAGGAACAGAGAAGTTTGCATGAATTTGTAAGCCGTTAAAAAATGGTGCAACAGACATAAAATTAAAGGGAATGCAGGTAAAATTATTTTTTCAGTTGTATGAATTTAGGCAAATAGAACAGACATTTAAATAATAAATTAAAACAATAGGTGTTTGTTCTAAATGCTAAAAACAATAAAGTAGACAAAGACATAATAATCTTATTATTATATTGAATTATTTTACTAAAGTGCTAATCTCTCGTTTGACAGATATTATCCCTTCTGCAGGTAAAGATAGAGTCTTTAATTCAATTTTCATCTAATCTGGTTCAATAACAATTTCAGTCAAAGCTGGAAGACAGAGAAGACCAGAAAAAGGAAAAAAGCCTTGTTTTCCCTCTTTCTGTCTAAGAATGTAATATTGTACATGGTAGTGAGAGATTTCTAAAACTTTACACGAACTGGCAGTGACATTTGCTTTAAAATATTTGAATCAATATTTCTTTGTCTGTATATGTGGCCAAAATATAATTTGACATGATGTTGGAAACCTTTTTCTGTCTGATCTTATCTTCCCTGTGTCTTTTCATTGGAGGAATCAATGGTGTTTTGAGGTGCTTCAGGGCCTCTTGAACTCACGCTTACCCTTGTGACTGAGGGTCTGTGGGTCTGGTTTCACACTTTGCTGCTGATTCCTTGGCTGTGCTGAAGAGCCTGCATTTCAAATGGAACAGTGTCCAGGACCAGGAGCAGAGCTCTCCCAGCACAAAAGTTGAGTCACGTTGTCTCTTTCTTGGCCTCTCACCAGTACTAGCTGGCTGTTGAGTGCTATTGTATCAGGTAAAAATTACTCACTGATACCACCTCAAGGGCTCATGAAGCCTTTTTCCATCTCATCTGTTTTGCAAGGTGGAAAAAAAAGGAGATGAAAAGCAGTAGTTGCTTCAGGTTTAGAAAAGAAATCTATCCAGTTCAAGCTTCAGGGTCTTAGCATCACCACAGTAGCTTCTGAGAGCTTTAAGTTCAACTAAGAGTAAAGCAGTAGGAGGATGGGTAGTGCTATTCTTGTGAAGTACTTAAAAGCAGGGAAAAATGAAAGAAATCTCATCCTTCCTGGGGTCTGCTAGGTAGGGAGTATTATCAGGAAGTTTTGCAAATGAAGTCCTGGGAGCAGAAGGAAAGGAAGGAGCAGAGTTGATACTGTGAAAGGCAGTTTTTTGATGACAAATTAGAAATTCTTTTGAGCACTTTTCACAGAAAAGGAGGTGATAATAAGGTGATACGGAAACTAAAGCTTCTGCATTTAGCTCAGCACTGTGCATCTCCCTCTTGAGCTGCCAGAGCTTCATGTACACAGAAGTATCTGAATTCCTGCTCTGGAATGGGTGCTGCTGTGAGGTGCTCCCCTGTGGGTAGAGTGGGGCAGCAGCTTGGTTAAAAAAGTAAGTCCAGGTCACATCCTCACTGACCATCTTACTAGCTCCTAAGCTCTTAACGAGTTCTGCAGAACGGTTAGATATATCCATAGATCTATATGGATATATGTCCATATATCTCCCCAACATCCGCTTTACGCTGGTGTGGATCCACAGATGCAGGATGCCTGTTCTATCTTTCTTTATAGAAGTGCCAGCAATTAAAAAAAAGAAATTATATCTGAACACTGCGTTCTGCTTCATTTAATTATGATGCAGTTTAAGTCCTGCAGGTTTGGAGTGTATGAGAACTTAAATGAGCAGGTTTGTGTCAGCACTGCTTGTATCTGCAGCACAGCTTCTCCTGATGATATTTCTCTTCACAGTGAGATTTTAGAGCACTCTCTAATATCTTAAGCAGTAATAGGGTGCCTAGATACCAGCTATCTAAAAATATCTAAGATGGCCTGATAGACTGATTAGGCACAAAGAGTGAAGTCACAAAGAAAGAACAGAAACACAATGAAAAGGGTCTGGAAAGTGCTAAAATAAATGAAGCCTTCCAGAAACTTCAGTTTGATATGAACAGCTTAAATCCAGAAAGTGTATGGAAGACTGAAGAAAACATATTAAAACAACAACATTATCTTAAATATTGAACTCAGACTGTAAATACTGACTTGTGAAAAGAGGTAAAGAAATGAAGCAACTGGATTACATTTTATGTAAAGTATAGAAAACCTGACAAAACAACTAATATAATTTTGTAGCACTTTCTTCTTCCAGCAACATTTAACTGCTGGAATGCAAGACAGAGCTCGTTCTTTTCTGGGTATTTTTATCATAATATGCAAATACGTATGTTTCCTATATAAAGATAGAATACCATGTACTTCTTTTATTCCGTAATAAAGTAGTAAATGTTCCTGATCTTCTTGAAAGCAGAACCATTTGTAATCAGCTTTCATTTTATATATAATATATGGTACATTGTTGCTCATATTAAAAATAAGCTTCCACCTAAACATGAAGTGCTTGTACAGTACCTACACACACAGGCAGACCCCGTCTTCATGAAGAGTGATGTGTATGGAGGCTGATTTGCTAGTCTCTGTGGCAGGGTCATAGCATGTGGTCTATGTCATCCATTCCCTTCCGTCCGACGTGAATCCCAGAATCACATTCATTTTCACAGAGCTCAGCAGCCCGCCAGCACACAGACTGTCTGGGATCTCCACAACCAGAGGACCATCTTTCAGTCAACAGCTGACTGGTTTCTATTTGCTGATGAAACAGGAATATTCAGCTAGTGCAGGTTGGCAGATCCATCTCTATCCATAGACAGATATATAAATGTGCTTTGATCACTTATTGGTTCTACATAGCTGTGTTTAACAACACATTTATAACGGTGCTTCTTAACTCAGTATCTGCCTGTATGTCTGATTTCATTTTAGTTGTGACCTGTTGTGCAAACTCTGGAAAGTCTCTGTCTTCTTCCTACGGTATTTTTTTTGTGTGTGTCCTTTGGGTTGCACAAAGTCAAAACGCACAACATAAAGGACAAGAGCTACGATTTGACAGCTCAGCTGAGGGGAAAGAGAATGCAGAAGATAAATATATCATTTTGTCTTCTGCTCAGGGTTGCTCAAGGATACCAAGAAAAGAAAACTAGCACTTCCTTGATGGAAGACAATGTGCAGAATCACTGAAAATCCAGGTCACCTGCAGATGATAAAAAACCTTCAGACACCTTTGCAGCAGTTAGCTAGAATTGCAACTTTACAGCATTTAACCAAAAATCATTTCCTTTCCTAAAATCACTACAGATAAGAGAGAACCAAGAGACTTTAGAACATGAACAAATATGAAAAATATGCTTGTAGAAGATTAAAAACTTTGCTAAGAGCTGTACCTATTTATATGAGTAAATTTAAAATCAAGATTTTATATGAGTATATCCTGAATGTTTCTTAAGCCTTTGGGGACGGACTAACAGTGTTTCTTTAAAATCAGGACGCACTTGTAAGCTGCCTTGGGAAGCTCATCTTTGCCAGGAAATAGCTAAGGCAAGAATATGCTCTTTGACTGTGCAGCTACAATCTTCTAAGAGTGAAAATTTGCACTTGTCATTTACCCTCTGCAAGGCACTACTTGTTTCAGAATTCCACATAGAAATTCCAATAATTTCCAATTTTATAAGTTAATAAATAAGTTCCAATAATTTCTCAACCAGTTCAAGAAATTCTTGATGGCACATTGGTGGTCCTACTGAACTTTAATGAATGTTTGTGTAAATTTGAATTGACTTACTAATAGTGTGTGGTTCCCTTGCTTACCTTTAATAGATCTGACTATGTCTTCCCATTTTATAAAATTTCCTCTGTTTAATGAAGTGCCAATTATCCATTATTCTATCAACTCTGACAAAACTAGTATTTTGTAAAGTAAAATATCATACAGGATGTGTAGTAAAAAAATACTTAGAGGAGACTATTAATAAACTGAACATGCACCTGACAAGCACATGATTCATATTTACTTTGATTTCAAATGTATACCCCTTTATAGTCCAACAGGTGTTTAAATACATCTTAATCAGATCTGGAAAAAAAAAGAAAGCTACTATATCTGGTATCTAAGTATTTTTGTAAATTCATTTAAGATATTATTAAAGCACAAAAGCCTACATAATTAAAGCCTGAGCCTACATAAATCTTATTGAAGTCAAAGCTGAACTAATGTTCCTTGCAGGATCAGAGTGAGCATAAAGGTGTCAGGCGTATACCTAAATTCTAATTAGCGTTCTATGGATAACATGCACAATTATGTTCTACATGTTATGTATAGAATATTATACCTGATAGGCTGGTGGGTAGCCTAATATCTATGTAAATGCATATGTGAAGCTATATATATATATATTCATGCTATACCCACACATGATGTGTAGATGACCTCACATTTTCTTCCATGCGGGCTGTGTAGCACAGCAGTGGAGCCCAGGGAGTTTGTTGTCTCCATCCTTGGAGGTTTTCACTCCAGATAGGATCAAGCCCTGGGCAACCTGATCTGTTTCCAGAGCTCACCATGCTTGAGCAGGGGATTGGAGTGGAGACCTCCACAGTTCTCTTCTGAAATGAGTTATCCTGTGATACACTTATGTATAGGTATATGTAGATATACTTGGATATACATTAGATATATTAGAGCAATTAATAGACTAGACTAAATGGGATCGTCTATGGTAGTAGGATGCTATAAGTCATGCATAGAATTTAGTTGTAAGGCAATGCAGGGAATGTTTGTAAGCTCTGCTGCTTTCCCATCATTCCTATAGGTGCCTGAGCTTGTGGGTAATTTTGTATGTTCAAATCATTTATTGAAATCAATAGGATTTCTCAAAACTGAAACTAGGGCATATTGGTCAGTTAGGATCTCATTGTGAGCTTGATTCTACATAAACTAAACTAAAGAATAAGGACAGAAGGACTGAGTACATTGTTTACACACAGAATATTTCAGAAAAACACTATTAATAAGCTATATCAAGAGTGATTATTTCATCAAATGTCAAGATTATAATTTTTTAGGCAGAAAGAAGATCTGTACTGAACATTTATCAAGATGTACAGTACTAAGAAGGGCTTCTGGGTCACTGAATGCTCTTTGACTGATAGCTGCCATAGAGTCACTTTCATAAAGTGATTGGACCCATCTTAAAACTTCTTCATCTGAAATTTTACATGTCGAATTTTGGAATATCTTTACTCTAACACTAAAAGTAATCTGCTTCAGCTGCATTAAAAAAATAAACAGAATTTGCATTTTCTCTTCTCCTGAGAGCAAGATCAATAAAAAGGCAGCCAGGCAATACTTATGAAATGCCCTAGTTGTCTGGTTCTTTTTGTTTGTTTGTTTTTTGTTTTTAGTATGCATGCAGATATTAGTAGAATAAATGAAAAATTATCATCGGTCACATTTTATCAGTTCAATTAGTTGGTCCAATCATTTAAAGATCTACTTCAATACTTCAGTTTGTATTAGTTTATACAGTTTATGCCCTAAACATTAGCTAGCCAGAGGGTGGTTGCAAGAATTACTTAAAATCATATAAATATACAGATATATGTATAAAATCAATTACCAAAGTTATTGGCTGAAGACATAAGAATAAGAAGAACAGCTCACAGTTAAATCATATTGAGGGGGAAAAACATTATGCAATACGTTTATATAATTACTGGATTCAGTCTTACGACAACAGGACAAAATCTTACTCATGAGAGTAGTGCTGCATTATTTAACTGGAATTACAGAGTGCTGATGTGATTAAGGACCTAAAGATTTGTGCTTTCATTCTGTGAAAAGAAAGATTTGTGAATTTTATTATGCATTACATAGATTTTTATAATGAAAATACGGGCAACATTTATTTAGAAATGAAATAACAATCTAGATTACCAGTCTTACTGATTTAAAAATAGTCTAAATTGCACGTTGTTAAAAGCAAACAAAACTTAAAAGAATAAGCTACATTATGAAGACACTGTCTCTTTTGCTAAAGAAATCTACAATTACATTAGTGTAATTCTTTGAAAGTTAATATGAAAACTAGAGTTGGTCAGAAGTTGAACTTAGAAGTCTGGACCTACTTTTTGGCCTATGTGGTTCAGAGAACACATATAACTTTAGAAATATTATGAGCTTACGAAGAACTTTCAGAAATTCTCATCATTTTTAAAGGCTTTTCTGCAAGCTTTTTGCTATAGCTTGGAACATTTATCTGTTCCCAGTGTGACAGACAGAGCTAAGCAATCCACTCAGGTGAAACAAGAATTGCATCAAATTAAAGTTAAATTGGGAGTGTCATTTAGACTGTTGCGTATTATCCCTTTCACAGTGTGTTAAACAGCACAAAACTTGAAGAATTCTTTTGCTTGTTCTTTTTCATATGGCCTGTCCCCTGGTATTTTCCACCTGGAGTCAGTCTCATAGATACTTACATATAGTGATATTTAAGTGATCTTAAACTGTAGAGCAGAAAACATTCTTTGCACCCTACAAATATTTTGAAAAATCTGAGCATTTTTGAAGCAAAGTTTAAATTCCCCTCTTCACATTCTATTTTACAGTAAGTGAAAAGTCTGACAGAGGCCATGTGGGAAAAGCAGAATAGGAATTTTGGGGGTGGTCAACTCTGAGGTTTTAATGACATGACATGACATTGACATGACAACCCTTCCATGTTTCTGTCTGCTATTGAATCCCAACCATGAATGAAATTTTTGAGTTTATGTCAAATAATAGATACTAGTACCTCAAAATGTCAAGTTTAATTTTCAGAGTAGCTGAAGAGTACTACTAAGTGCTTGAAAATTACAAGACAGTTGTCTGTCACCCATCTGACATGCCATGGTGCCATGGTACATAGTGTAGAGCAGACTGTTCTCCCATGATAGGTGTAAAGTAACTGCCTATAGTTTAAGAGACCAGTTAAAGATTAGGATGTGTTTCAGAAACTTAACATGTAGATGTTCAGGAACACATTTTGGGAGACTACATTCTTTTTCCTTTTCTTTTTGTTTTACAAAATCTTTCCTATATCCCTAGATAAAGTTGGAAGAAAATGCATTTGCCATAGTATTTTTTATCTGCTCCAGAAAAAGCTTTATTTTTCTGAGTTCTGTATGTCTTTCTGTCTTTGAAGGCCAGTTCCTTTATCGCTAACCTCTTTCAGCTATCTTCAGATAAGAAGGCATTTAATTATTTCTTCATTTAATCTGAAAAACAGTTGATCTAGCAAGCTATCAATTTCAGTGAAGTGTGTGATTCTTGGTAGATCAAATACATTCTTATTAGTACCACCCAAGGTAGATTATAGAAAACACTGCTGTAATCTTCATTTTCCATCTACAAAACAGAATATAGCTCTTGCTCTTATTTGTTCTTTACTCCTCTTTGCTTAGAGTTGAAGCTGTGTGGGCAAGATACTAACCTTCTCTTACGTCTATAAAATGGGTGCTTATTGTATTAATAGAATGTTACTAAAAAGCAGTATACAATCCATTCCTGGATTGAAATGAATTAACAGGCACCTAATCTCAATGGCTAATTATTCTTTTAATTAAAGAACTAATTAAATAGCTAGTGGTTTGACTACTTCATCCAAGTGCACTTTAACATTGCTCATACTTCAGCAGAAGGGAAAAGGAGAAGAGAATAAAAAGCAGAGATGATGGCTGCCTCCTGGGAAGCCTCCCATCCTTCTCTCCTGGGGACTACACAGTGTGGTGTGTCAGCTCTGCCTCTTTCTGAATGAATGCACAAGGATCTATTCATATGGAGAGGTTATTTCTGACAGACAAGGTTAGATGCTTCCCATGTTTCAAATACCTAGCTCATAGTAATTCCTGTATGCTTCGTAATAGGTGTCAATTCTTGAGAAATGAATTTATTTTGTCTCTCACATGAATGTTGCCCACGCACTGACTGCCGCTGGAATGACAGTGGTTGGAAGTGCTGGCTGGTGGACCACACAATTAACCAAGATACAGCTAAGACAGCAGCAAGGTTACAGTTATCAGGGTTAGCATACTTGATATATTTATGGAGAAGTTTTTCCAAAAAGCTTGGTGTAAGTACACATTGCAGAATGTTACCACCTGAAGACCATAGTTATTAATATGCCTACACCCTCAGGATACGTGATTCACACAGTTTGATTGTCACATTCTGTGTCAATATAACATATCATTTACTTGGCTCTTCAGGGATGAGCCCGAAGTATTTAGAGCAGTTAGAACTTCCACAGGGCTCAGTAATGCTCTTGGATTCTTCCAGGCTCAGATAATTCTCTAGGGCTATTTGCCAATTTTCAACATCATAGTTTTTTTTGCTCTGACAAAAATATGTGGATTCTTCTAAATTACTTTTTAAAACTATCAGTGTACTTTTCAGCTAAACATTTTGATTTCATAAGTGAAAATTCAAAACAAAATGGCATTGTGAAATGCTAAGCACAATAATGGCATTTTAAAAAGTTTTAATTGGATTTTTTTTCTAAACTGAACATGTCACCATCTTCATTATACTATTTGCAGTATAATTTCTTTGGTATGTCAGCATTGTCTTATTCAAAATAAATGAAGTCTTTTTAAAGACTAAGTACCCCTTATGAAGCACAAACCTATTTTTGGCAAAAGAGCTCTTTGTGACAAGTAAATCTTTATTTTTTTCATTTTTTCATTTTTGGTTATGGTTGGAATTATGTTGCTTTGTGTTTTGGTTATAAAGCCTGTAATGATGGTGAAAGCGTTAGATTTTTTTTTTCCCCTGAAAATCAATTTCTTACAAGAATTTGTGAGAATATACTATTTTATTCATCTAAGCAATTTTTTGCTTTAGTGAGTTCCATAACCATGGGTTGGTTTAGTTATCTTGGTAAAGTTGCATGCATATATGTTTGTGGGACTTGATATGTTGTAGATAAACACAATACAATCCTGTAGCTGAGAAATATAGATGATTCAATTGTGTTTTTACAAATTCCTTTTGTCGCATGCCTTAGCTTATATGATTTCTGCCAGTGCTTTCTGTATATTTATTGTAAATGTATTTGCGTAGAAGCATACTGACAAAATGCTTAATGAAGGTAGAGAAATATAAAAATATCCTTCACCAAAAACCTCACTACCAGAGAAAAATCTGTCCCTCTCAGGATTTACTTCCACAGGAGTCTAACAAATCTTCTCTACTTAGCAGAGTGAATGAAGGGCTCTATTTAGTCACTTTAGAATAAGTGAAGCTGTTATTTACCTTTAATCCTGCAGTGTATATATGGTTACACACTCACTAAGTAAACAGACAAATGTGCATATACATCATACAGTAAAATCAGCATAATGGTTGCAGCATGTTCATTTCTATCCTAAAAATGGTGAATGCTTAAACTGTAATTTTATTCCATTCAGGATTTATTTGGAATAGAAGGCACGGTTAAAGAGCAGTCTGGACTCCATGATAAAAAGTAGGACATATATTTTTTAAGATAATATGGAGTCACAACCTGCTACTGAAAGCAGAGAAAGGTTGAAAATTTTAAGATTACATTATAAGTTTATGTTAAAACTTTTGCTTGTCTTCAGTCATTCAGCAATAACATATTGTTATTAAGCAAGACAAGACATATAGTGCTTGTATCAAAATGAGGTCTCTAAGACTTAACTGGCTCTTAGCACTGGAGCCTGGGAGCAAATAATTAACATAGAGATTAGTGTCAAAATAAAAGCAAGTGTTTAAAAAAATAGAATTACAACAAAATATAAATTGATATTTATCATGTCACTTCTGTTTACAGTTCATACTGCTCTGCTAAAATTACTTCAAAGATACCATATTAATTTTACAGGAGATATGAGCTATCTTTTAAAGACACCATTTTGTTATCTTTCTTTTATTAGATTGTTTTTCTAACAGATCTTATATTTTGATGCTGTTTTGTTAAAGTTATTTTATAAAGTAAGAGCTTATTAGATTCAGTCCTATGAGGGCTGCTCATAAAAGTAAAACCAAGCAAAAAAAAAAAAACTAACAACAAAAACAAGACTTATTTCCATTATTTGTCTGAAAAATATAGGGGATATTTCCTTTTCTACATTAATTCATTGAAATGACAGATTATTAGAAATAAAATATTACTTACCGTGTGCTCCACATCTTTGAACATCAGTGGTCACACACAACAGGCAAAGTCCTCAGCTTCATGAACTTCAGACCCAACTCAGCTCCATATGGACTCTTATTCCAGCTAGGGAAGCCAAGGCAGAAAGAAACATTTAGCTTTTTATGAAAATTTGCCTTCAAAGGTCACTTCACTGAAACAACCAACAAAGTAGCATGGCTTAAAGCAACCATTCCTCTACTAACAGAAAGCACCTGCTATTGTAATGTGTCCTTCTGGAAGAGGAAAGAAGAAAAAAAAAAAGTTAAAATAAAGCATATACTGTGTCTTGATGTCCTTGGAATTGACTTAAATTGTCTGAAAAACACAATCTACCTGTAGTAATAGAGCACTATTTCCATATGTGATATCACCTGCTCCACACCTGAAATTCTGGTGGGTTTAAGAGAATAAAGAAGACAAAGGACCTAAAGAGGAAAAAGAAAAAAAATTAAAAGAAGAAGAAAGAGAGAAAGAGAACAAAAAGAAAATAATAATAAAAAAATTACCCTTAATCCTCCTTTCCCTTGAATATTAGTCTCCAAGAGAAGACTATTCCTGCCTCTGAATTTCTGCAACTTTTTCCACCTGGGCTCAGCCAAGCTGTGAGCAGATGCATCTTTCCAGGGTATCCTAGGTGATGCTGATATGAATAGCTCCAAGAAAAAAAAATGAAATATGTAACAAATGATGGTTTGCTAGTTTGTTTCTATATGTTCTCATTGTTTCAACAAAGCAAGCACTCCTGAAAATAAAGGAGCTCCCTCCAAGGAAATAAGCCTATTGTGCTCTCAGTCCTTGTGCTGTATTCTCATTCTCTGAACACTTGTGTCCAGAATGGATAAATTCTGTGACCCGAAGGCCTCGGTAAATGAAGTTCAAGCTTTCTGTTTCGTCGTTAGGAATGCAAGGATTTCTGTCCTGACCTTCATCGGCATTCAGATGCCTTTCTAACCAGAGACTGCCTGTTGTAAATAATGTGCTACACTTTGTAACAGTTCTTCACTGTAAAGAGAATGTCACATGGGAATGGAAGGAGATCATTAGATGTATTTTTACTTGCAGCTTAGAGAAACACAGCTCTTAGCATCTGAGAGATAAGTGTAATAGTGTAGTGCACCATTTTTGATACTCTACAACCAATGAAACTAATTCAATCATTAATACAGCTATTAAAGATGCTAATTCTTGCAAAAGACATAAGTTTATTTCTTTTTAACTCATCAACTCATGTCAAGAAAGAAACTGATGGAAAAGTTAAATAATACTAAGTTTGAGTATAACTTAAAAAAGAAAAAGGTCAACAGAAAACTCCTTGGAAATAAGTGTGCCCCAATCTTTCTTCTCTAGAAGAGTGGGACTCAAAGAGACAGCTATGTTATCTTTATGCCATATCATTAGGAATCTAAAATAATATTCAGTGTATCTAAAGACACTAAGGAAAGAATTTATAAGTTTGTGATCTTTTTGATATGCAAAAGTGTCAAAGCTTTCATATGTCATCTTGACACAAATACCAATGAAAAACAGTGTTCTTACATCCTCATGTATCTGTATTTTATAACACTTGAGTTTTAATAAAAGATTCCAAGTTGCTTATTAAACAAATATGTGTTTCCCTAGCTGCAGATACAGATATACACAAATATCTCCAATGATTCTAAGTTTCCACTATATTTTCAATAAAATGAAACATACAGTTATTAACAAGGCAATATTCAAGACTTGTGCAAGTTTATTTTCTGGAATCTCCTTACTCTAACATCAGGTTTGTTATGTGTTAAGAGGATATAAAGACTCTTTAGAAGACATTGTGGCTTTTGTACTTGCGAAAGAAAAGCTTCACATTTTTCTGTAGTCAAGGACATGAGAAAATCTATAATGATAAACTAAGTGATCTTGTATTAAATGAACCAATATTATCAGGTCTACTGAATGGTGCAGAGGTGTTTTTTGAAACAGATTGGCCTCTACAAACTAATTGAATAGCTAGAATAATTATAAAATCTGATTATTCAATTTTATGGATGATCCAGGTCAGAGTTGAGGTGCATTAAGATCAGAAAAGCTTTCATTACTGCTGACTTCACTGTGGCCTCAGGTAGACCTTATGTGAAACTCAGATAACAAAATGCCTTTGAAACAGTTCTGTGCATGGAGATGAACTCAGCAGAAGAGAGAGCTTCTGTCAGTCACCAACTTTGAAGGTAACTAACTCAATAAGGAAGGTTATGACATTTAAAAAAAAAAAAAAGATTGAGTTCATGATACATAAAAAGTATTTTGAAATTTATCAATTCTTATTGTCAAAATCATCTTTTTTAAGTTAAAATGATCTTCCTGGGAAATCTTGTTTTTTGCCTCACATCACATTGAGCAGAAGCAGGTATCACAAGCTCCAGCTTATGAAAGATCCAGCATTATAGTGAAAGCTGCAGGGATCTATGCATTATTTTCTTTAAAATGAACATGGTTAGCTTTCAATAAATGGAAATTAACCACAATTTGGAAGGGCAGGAACACACCTTGCATGCAAAGAGCAGTTTATATGATTTATAACCCTGACTAAACTATAAAAGAGAACTCCAGCTGTGTTGTATCAACCTTAATCTGAGGGTACATCTGATAGCAATTCCCCAGTTTACAGCTAGTAACTAATCCTTTAGTCTTTTCACGGCATTACCGATGGGATAAATTGGAAACTGGAAATGTAATTTCATTATCCAGGATTCTCAAATATAACTAAGATTGAGGGATACATGATGTGCAGTGAGAATTTTGATTAGCTTACATTCAGACCTGATTAAAACTACCTGTTATTTCAACAATCTTTAAATTCTGTCACCTAGGTAGAGTAATATGTATATGGAGTAAAAGCACAAAGATGATCTGCCTATTCTTGATATGAAGAAATTACAGGATATTACAGGAACATAGTGAAAACTTTAAAATATTTTCAATTCCTTTCTAAAATGATTTTATTTCACAATTTTTCATGCCAACAACAAATGTAAACTCATATAAATTTAAAATCCATTTTAAGCTTATAACTGGAAATGCATTTAATATACGTAGCAATTATAAGCTTCTTATGGGGTACTTGGGATTCAAAGTGAGTGTATCTATGCATATCAACATACATGTACCAAAACAACTGCCCTTCCAATGCAATCTTATATAAAATACAAACCAGTAAAAATGTTGAGGCTGTACACAAACTTATTTCCAAGACATATTCTCTAAAATCAATTATTTATATCAGCTAAACACATAGAGGTTGGCAAACTTAAAATTCTAATTCTCCTGTATCTAAACTGGCTGTCACAAAGAGTACACTATATCAGGAGAAAAACACTTTATCCAAACTGTAATATGTTAGCTAGTATTTTCTTCTCACAGTTTCAAAATTTGTCATAGATTTCATGTCATCTACCTCTGCTTCTATACTACCTTGCAAGATTTTGAGAAAAAGATGAGTTAACTTCATGTTTGCAAGATATCTGCATATCTATTTACATGCACACCACTATATATACTTGTGCATGCATATGATGTACAGCAGCATTAGCAGAACACTGATAGAGGCTTTATGACTGAGCACAGTGAAACAGCTTCTTGTCTCCCATCTCCCGAATTTCCTCTGCGTGTTCTTCCCTCTCGCCCTTTCTGTCCTTATGCCCTTTCCAAATAAGGAACTCATTCCTTGTTAGCTTTTCCCTTGTTGGTTCCAATTTTGCTACATTTGGGACCAAGTCGATATTTCTGATGCTGTTACCTAGGTGATCTCAGCCTTATATAGTTTTACTCACTGGTATTACTAACACAGCTACCTTGGTAATACTGATTAGTGTTCGTGATACCCTTACTTGGGTACTTGGGTACAGCTGGCCATGCAAGATTGTATTTCCCAGAGCTCCCCTCTACTCCCCACTAATTACGTGAGAAGTTTGAATGTTTCCCACGGAATTCCTCCTCGTGGAGCTGGAACAATTTGGGAAACCAGGTCATTCCTCAGGGTGCCATCTGTAGCTTTTGTCAGTGTCTCACTTTTTGATATCCTGCAATTCCTGTTCAGTAGCTTCTCGTGTTCTGTTCAGTAAACTTCAGGCCAGAGCCTGGATACCTGAATAATATCCTCCTGTGAAGATGAAAAATTAGTAAGTCAAAGAACTGCCTGTGGTTATCTATCTGAACTCCCCTGAAAATTTTCTCAAGAGCAATTAACTACTATTTTGCTAGATTTAGCTTTAGGTAGCAACATTCTGCTTAGGTAATAGCATTTTGCTCTTTTCTTTTTCTCTCTCTCTCTTCCATAAAGAATTAGGGAAAAAAAAAAAAAAACCCTCTTCTGCCATCACTTCCTAGTATAATAGCATCCACTAGTTTAAATGTGATCTCAGGAAAATTCCTTGTCCTCTTTATTAGGCAGTGAACAGAGGGAAGTGATTGCAGAGGTGCTCTGTGCTGCTCCCTGGATGAGTCCCCTTCCCAAACAGTGTGGGATAACAGGAGATCACTGGCTCTTCAGTACTTGGTGACAGACTTCACACTGCACATGGCTGTCTGAAAAATAAAATTACTCTTTTCCTGAGCAATAGCCATCCTCAAGAGGAAGACAGCTACTTAAAAAGCACAATACTGCATTGTTTCCAGCAACAAGATGGGGACAAGGTCAGTCTCCAGCTCTAGATGACTGCGGGATAATCTGTCCTTTTACACCCTATACTCCATTTTCAGGCTGGATCAATTCAACTAATTTTGAATACAGCTCTCAGTTCTCTCTCCTGCTACCCAAACACAGCATCTAATGCCAAATTGTAAGTATTTCCTCAAGATAAAGCCAAATGGCAAAGAGTAGCAACAGCTGCAGAGAACTGAGATGCAATATGAATATGAGAAAATGATAAAGAAATAGAGGAGGAAAAACAAAAGAAAAAGAAAAAAAAAGGGGAGGAGAGTAAAGCCACAGAAGTTAGAAATCTAAGAAGGGATTAAAAAAAAACAAATAGAAGATGATTCTCAACAAGCCTTGAGAATCATCAAGAGAAAGAAAGAAAAGAAAATCTTTCCAAAGTACGACAAAAACATACAGACTAATATTTAATCTATAAAGAAAGAAAGGTCTTGAGCAGAATTACTTCAGATTAAAAAACAAACAAAAAGTAGATCTGTTTCTGTTGGGGGGGAGGATATAATTGCCTTGTTCATCCTAATGATTTCAGCAATGTTTGTTTAGGATTTTAGGGAAAGTATAGCAGGGAGTTAAGGTCTAGATGAGGGATGGAGGGCTGCATTAATTTACCCCAACATGTATCTATTAAATTTATTCTGAATTCACAAGATTCTGACCATTTTCGATTTAAACTAGTGAGCTCAGTTGCTTTTAAAGAACTTTAAAACTGAACTTCAGCTACTCAAGTCTTACAAGTCTTAGAAAACAGTTTAATCAGCTGGATCTTGAAAATCTCTTCTTAAAGAAGTCTTTCAACTCTTGTATCTATACCTTCTCTATATCTTGTAGACTTTCCAGTCTAATGTTGGGTGATAGATTTCCAGTCTAATGTTGTGAGCAATATAATAATTATACAATAGAGGTATTCTATACCAAAGAAAACTTGTCAGACCACATAGCTTTCAAACTAAATAATAAAATATTAATTTTGCATTTGGCCTGGGGTTTAAAATAAAATATTAATATCTGATCTGAAAAAGATATTGATTAATTCTGTGTAAGTGTTGTGGCAAAAAAATATTTAGTATTTGATGCTTATTTCTTATGCAAACTTTGTTTTGCAAGAGGGAAACTTCTAAATGTTAAAAATGAGGGATATGTGAATGTGTACTTCAGGTCAAATAATTTCTTTTCAGCCTTGAAAGGTTTCTTTTTCCTTGTTACAATTTCTGAGTTCTTATGGACAAAATGTTGAAAAGTGATAGCCAGATTGGACAGTAAGTCCTTGTGATAACTTGTGATAAATTGATCAAATACTGCTCAAAGGAAGGAAATGTGGTAAGTTGGACTACTTGCTCTTGCAAGATTCACTGCCCTGTTTTGCAAACTTAGGAACAGAGGTGGTGTGATCCTGCAAGCTGTGTAGCTCCACAGTTGCTTTCTTTGCAGAAAACATGTGGTGTATCTTGGGTTACCCGCTGGTTTGCAGGCTGAACCAATGGGTTGAATGAGCTTCTGGGGGCTCTTCTGGAGCCATGTTCACAATGCAGTGTTCAAGATCCAATACATCTTGACTATATCCGAAGACTAGTCCTATTGAAGTTTGCCCCTGAAGACAAGATAATAGGTTCCAGTCGTGCATCCCGATGAATTTCATTCTTCTCCCTTACCAGCAGCACCTTATGTGTGAAAATGGAGATAAATCCAAGTGGGACTTCTTATGCTCTGCCATAAGAAGTTTAAGAGGTTGACTTGAAGAAGCGTGCTGGTCTCATGTGGTTTTTGCCAAGTGGTTGCATGGTCCATCTCTGCTGTCTCCCCGGCTGCTCATCTGGAAGCACCTGAACTTGCACGTGGATCCTATTTGCTGAACGAAGAGCTAAATCATTAACAGTGTATGTTTAAAATCTTACAGGAAAACCTTAGCTAAGAATCAATGTGTATCCAGTCTATGATGTGAATTATAAGCTGTGCTCTCAGAACATGGTAATATTTACTAAATAAATATTTACTTAGAAAAATACTCTGGGAGTGCATATGCAGCAGCATAGCATCAGGACAGAATTTGCATTTAACTCGCAAGACATCAGATAAAATAGAAAGAAAATTCTTATTCAATGTGACCTGTTACTCTCGATGTCTCTGGAATTCTGAGGAAATGTTTAATGGAATGTCTATAATCATACTTCAGAACACTGTGGACCTTAGCACAGCCATCAGGAAGCCTAAAGTTGGATGACAAAATATGAATATTCAAGCTCCTAAAGACTTAAGAGTTCTGTTATTTGCTACAGGGGTTTGATTTTGCAAATGATTACAATAAACAGAAATACAGGAGAGCTTGTAAATTGCTAGAGCTTTTACATATCCCATGAATATTACTCATAATAATAAAATCAATATGATAATTTTAAAATGAGGCAAGTGGTGAAATAAAAAGAAAAAAATACAGCTGTGTTTGTACTATGTGATTAAAAGTAATAAAACAATGTGGACATGGTTTGCTGAGAAAAGAAGTCATGTTTTATTTATATCAATGCTCTCTTGCTTTAATAAACCATGATTTATACAAAAACAACGCCCCTTGTACACATTTATTTATATTTAAAGCTGCTTCCAGGCCAGTTGCTCTGTCCGGGGTGCCAAGTGCCATGTGGAAGCTATTCCAAGCAGTTGCAACATTGCTGCAAGAGGACACGTTCTTCCAGCTTAACCTGAACTGCTGCAGGCAGCAGCGAATTGCAGGAGCCGCAGCTCCTCCGGACATAATTGAGAGCCCCGTCACAAATATATGGGTCGTGTGTGAGAGGGCACAAAAACAACATTTTTTTGTGGCTTGGCGCCCAGCCTGCTTGCCTGACCAAGCAAAGAAAGTTTGGCTTTCAAGGAGGACTAAATCCTGAAGGCTCAAATGGACACTGCAAGGAAATTACTGTCATTTTTATTATACCTAAGGGTATTTTTTGTTATTATTTCTGGAAGCCTCTGCAATGAGGATGCTGTGTTGCTGCAGAGAGGAGCTGGAGGGGTCCCCACTGGGGAGGTGCTGGCCGTGAGACTCGCAGCTGGCAGGGCCAGAGCTGACTGGGTGGCAGCTGCTGTCCCTGCTCCCACACGCGTCCCATTCCCTGCAGCCAGGGCACCGGGTGGCCCTGCACAGGACTGGCCTAAGAGGTGAGCGATGGGGCGCAGGGCGCACCCAAAACACAATGAAAACAGGTTCTCAAATGGCCTCAACAACATCAAGGAATGCTTTGTTTAAAATCACAGAAATTAAAGAAAAGGAAAAGAAAAAAAAGCAAGTGGAGTGTTCTCTCTAGCTGCTGGCAGCAGGAAAGGCTGGGGAGTGGAGGTTGCTTGGTTGGATCCCTGATTCAGTTGTGGTTACAGTTGTGTCTATAAACAGAAGGCATCTTCAAAATGTTAAAACCAATCTAATATTTCAGGCTTAACCTGGAGATCTATGATCTTTGTTTTAAATGCAGAGAATAAGAAGAAATTCCTTTCTAAGCAAAGATTTTAAAGATGTTCAGTGTTTGGTACTTAGGTCCAAATTTGGGCACCTGGTGTAACATTCTGAGTCTCTGAAATATAATACTTCCATTAGCTCAAGGTTTAAAAAGAGTCCCCCCAGATGGCTTTTTATTTGACTCTAAGATATGAATTTAAAAGCTAAACTCTAGACTTATTTTACAGGCTTCCTGAGTTTGGCTTGAAGGTGCAGCTGCAGTCAGGAAATGAGGATGTAAAAATAGCATGTTCTTACTCAAGGATTTGGCCCATATAAGTATGTATCTCTTCCAGCTCATAGCTGCATATTTCATTGATTAAAAAAAATTAAAAAGACACACAAAAATGTCGCATAGCTGCTCATTTATTTCTGTTAGCGTGTACTTCAGGATAAATGTGCTGAGAAGGAACACACTGGACTCTATGCTGCTTGAGTACATCTTAAACTACATTCTGATTTAGATCTATCTGAGGTATTACCAGGTAGATGTTGGAGACGTTGGAGATTATTTGTCTGGTTGGTTTGGAGACTGTTGATATTTTTTGGAGGAGAGGAACTGTCAGGCTTGAGTGTGAAGGCCCCATGGACACGAGTGGATTCCTCAATGGCCAGACTCAGCTTTTGAACTCATTAAAAATGTGATTAGGATGTCCAGAAGTATACCTGGCTGCAAACCAGGGTAAAATCTCTCTTTCTTGGCTTAACTCACCCTCATTGATATCTCAAAATGAAGGTGAGGAAAAGGAAGGGGAGAGAAAAAAAGACAAATGGAAAAGTAAGATGGAGCGAAGGAAGTAAGAAGAAGGGAGAGATGGGAAGAAGAGGGAACACTTCATCCCTTCTGAAAATGGTCAAGTGGTGCATATGAAGAAAAGTCTGGCTAAGATTTCCAAGTCAACCTTAGTTCTTCTCTTTTCTATTTACTGATAGGTATTTTACCACCTTAATGTTCACTTAATGGAGGCTTTTTCTGGATGCAAGATATTACATAATAATTAACCACATCTTAAAAAATATCTGCCGTTTGCAGATCCCTAGTGTTCTGCAGAGAAAATGATAGTTTCTTCTGACTTGTTTACATGCCCTAATTAACATAATAATAGAATACCCAATGGAAATGTTGCTGTCATGTTATACTGTTTTTTAAATTGGTCTTTAATTTAGAAGAGTTTTTTGAAGGCATGAGGAGAGTTCAGCTGCAAGAAATATTTGTGCCTATAAGCTACAGAAATGTATAATGCAATGTATAATTTTGTAAAATGATGGTTGATCAATCCCTATTTTTTATTGATGTGATCTAAAAGATGACTTTTATGTTTATTTGAAAGTCTTGGATTTTCCAATTTTTTATTTCACAGGAGGAAGTGATAATACACCTCTCAATGACTCCTATGAAAATTAAACATTAATTACAAATTAATATATGCAACTGTGAAATTAATCATAGTTTATTTATTATTTGTTTTCAAAAATGCATTTCCTTTGACTGTCTACATTGTAGAGATAAGAGGTCTTATTTACAGATAAGCACATGTAGACACATCTGTAGAGATATGTATTTTTAAGGTTCAGACTGAAGTCTCCGAGAGGATAAAAGCTTTTTCCGGAAGGATTGCAGCCCTAGGCACGGCCGTGCACATGGCAGACAGCAGGCCCAGGAGTGGGATTCTCTTGCTCCGTCAAGTAGACTGGGGCACAGAAGTTCACTGCGCGCTGGCTTGGCCAGCCCTGGAGACTGTGGCCAAGCAGGATTAGCTCACACTGACCCATGTCTATTTGCTTTCGGAAAGCAGGACCTCAAGCAGAGAGGAAATACAGGAACAGGGTTTCCAGACTTCCAGCCATTCATCTCAGCTGTGTTATTCATTTGCTTTCTTTTAAGTCAGGCTCTAAGTTGATACGCCTCTCACAAGAATGTCAGTATAATTTTTTAGCATCATATTTTAGTTATTAATACTAATTAGTCTCTCCACTGTGATTATGCAAGTGATATTTGACTCAATGCTATGAAATACACGGATGTTCCTATTGCCATATGAGAACTTTATGATTAAAACTATTGGAAGGATGCAAGAATAGTCACCATAAAATATTGATTCATCAATTAATCATCAGTAAATCTTAGGCAATAGCATTACTATGTTCTGCAGAGAGTCAACACAAGAGAAGAATTTTTATACTTATGCCTGTGATTTTTCTGTCCATTTTTCACTTGTCTGACTGTAATTAAATCAAAAAGGCCTATCGACTGTTATTATTTTATTAACATAGAAAGATGTTGAAGTCAAGGTCTATTTTCAGCAGCACATACCTTGGATTCTGGGAACTTACACAACAGCAAATAAGTTTAGGATATTGACAATACATATGTCTACCTTATTTCATATCTGTCACATTGCTTTAAATTTGATTTTTATGATTATCTATGACCTTCATTAAATTACTTTTTACTGCTTATTTTGTTTGGGTATTGTTCATGGAAATAGGTCAGAGCACATAAATTCCATGGTATAGGTCGTGGCTTGAGAAATCACTGCCTTCTTAAATGCCCAGTATGTGGAAAAGTCTTATTCATAGTTTATATTTGGACTCTGTTAATTATTTTTGGGATATGCAAAATTCAAGGAAAAGGGAATTTCAAATAAATCCAAGTATTCATATCTTTATGTACTGCTGCAGTGGAAGGGATGCATTGTATCCGTGTATTCCTGGGAATAGCATGTAAGTCCTTTCTATGATCACCCTGAGGTTGTTGCAATAGACTTATTGCTGTCTTGTGCTTATCTCATGTAATAACTGCATCCAACTTTAAAAGGGACCTGTTCAGTGACTCCAATTCTATAGTTGCAGTATGAAGAGAGCCCAAGTGATGCAAAGGGAGCATCTGTGAGTGTCACTCTTGCGGCGGGACAGAAAGTGTGCACAAGTTCCCTCAGCACTCTCTGCAGATCAGACAAATCGCCTTGCAGTTTAGTTTCCCAAACCTGTCCATGATATTTCTAAGCAGAGATTACACAGCTCAGTCAGGTCTCTCGGGTACCCAAACAGCCAGCGACAGCGACCAGGGAAGCACTGGGGAAGTGGCTGCCAAAAGCTGAGCTGAAGGGGTGCTCCTGGGTGAGCTCCATGCTGGGTGCTTCTTTCCCTTCTCCTTTATCCACTTGCCATTGGTCTGGCACTGTAAAAGTACAGGAACAAATCTCAGAGAAGGGAATGGATCCTTAGATCACAGCTTTATTGGAAGGATGCTAACTACTAGCCTACTGTTCTGTGCACGTGCGTGTATCTAGTAAAACAAATTGTGAACTCTTTGCTCTAACATAGCACTATGTCAGGTCCCCTGCAAGGTGCCTGCAGATGTCTATGGCTATGGCTACACTAGTGCAAAATACACTCTAGAAGAAGTGGATCTGAAGAACAAAACATTGAAGACTGAAATAGATGTACATATATATATACATATATATATGTGTATATGTATTATATATATATATATGTATTTATTTAGTATTCACTTTTAATGAATTTATTTTAGGCCACTCTGTGGTTTGAATGCTCATTAGCAGTTATGAGTGTCTAAGGTTGCTCCTGCAATACATTTCTTCATCACCTGAAGGGTCTCCAGAAAGCACAGTTGCCCAAGATTTCTGGTGGGGACAAGTGGGGACGCAGCGGTGCCCTGCTGCACTGAGCAGAGGCAGCGAGGAGGCTCTCTTCAGAACTGCACTGCTGATCCCGACTGAAACACCATGAAGAAACATTTGTGGTGGATTTTAACCCTCCTGGCAGGGGGATTGGCCAAGTGATAGAATCCCATAAAATACTGTACCACTGGTCCTTGCCCAGGCTGCCATGCTCTGCAAGCAGACCCATGTGCCACTGCCAAGTCTCCTATGAAACCATCATGGTGTTACTTGGTGCCTGTCATGCTTGCACTGAGAATACCTGCCAAAGCTGGGATTTAGGCGTATGCTTTGTAATCCTAGCCTGAGAATCAGGCCCTGAGGATTTGCTTTGGAATTTCATTCAGTGGGCAAGTTCTTCCTGCAGCAAATCAGTGAGCGGAGTGGAAGGCAGACATCGTGCCACCTCTCCAGGTAGGGATGTACAGCCAGTTAGTTTCATGCTGCACCCTTTTTTTCTTGCATTTTCTTGGACTGTAGCAATGCACCTTGGAATTAGGTCACTTAAACTGCACCAGGAATGTGCAATGAGTCCGTCACGTAACTTCCTCAAAAACTTCACCTAAGTAGGTGAGCATGCAAGGGGAACTTCTATAAAGTTTGAGGCTAAGCTTTGCTGGCTATAAATAAAAAGAGACAAGTTGGAAAAAAAAATAATAAATGAAAATAGCACCGAATGGGAAATAAATCTTGTGTTGGCTTTAAGCCTGAAACTAATGAAGGCAAGCAGGGGTGTGCTTGTGTAACCAATATGTCAACAAGGGAAAATACACTTGCCTGAATTTATTTTTTCATAATAATCTGGAACTTGTTGTATCCTCACTATGAGTAAAATCACTGTATCCAGGCAACACAGAAATCTCATCTTGCACTCTTAGCACATGAATAATATACAATACAGTATCAAGATACACAGTACAAATATATTTTTAAATATATCTGTATTTTAAAATATTTCTGTGTTAAGTCACAACAGCTTCAACAGCTTCTTGCCTTTGGTCCTCTAGCTGACATCATAATTAAACCCATTTTTAAGGCTTCTTTTCTTATCTCTAACTGCCAATTGTGACATAGAGTGAGTGATACTGCATATATGCTTATTTATTATGTATTCATATATACTTATATATTTATTGTGATACTGAGTTTAATCTGTTGTGAAGATCATTTGGTTGTATCATTCAATGTCCTTTCAGGTGCAGTTTGTGAACCCCAAAGTCTTTAGATTCACTTTCTCAGACAGAAAAACCTTAAAACATCAAAAACCGCAGGAAATTTCATGACACAAAGTCTGTCTTTAATTGCTTCCCAGTGGTTGTAACTTAAAAGTATATTAAAGCAGGAGCCACTGAAGTTCTCAAGCTAATATTTTAATTTAAGAACTGAAAACTCATTAAGGAAATATATTAAATCCAGCAAGTGAAAGAGGACAAGCAGATTCTGTTTCTATCTATAAAGAATCCTATAGCCTACTGCCAGATTTTTTATTCAAGAAGTTCATTTTAACCAATAAAAGTAATTAAACGAGCATGGGGGAATAAATGAGAATGGAATAATCGTTGGGTTAATATTAAATATAGATCAGAAAATACAACTCAGACCCCAACAGATCAGCTATTCTAAAGGTCTAAAAACAATAGCATGATCATGGTTCGGTATCCTGTTCAGCTCATCATGGTTCAGTATCCTGTTCAGCTCAAGAAAAAAGTCTGTGAAAACAATATTATAAGGAAGACTTTATTGATGCTGACTCAGCATGACTGTAGTAGTGGGGAGCCAGCAGACAGAGAAGAACATGATTTTGTTTTGGCAAATTGCATGCGCTAACAAAAACGGGTGCTTAAGAGGCTCTACTGTTTCTTTTTTTTCTTTTTTCTTTTCTTCACTGTGATCAAACCTAGAATATATTCAATATTATGACAACTGAGCCTGTGACTGTGAGCATATAGGTACAGACAGTAATACACAGATATTTATGCAGCACTAAAATCTATTATCCTATAAGTCTCTCTATTGTATATATTATCTAGCTTTGCAGTATCAGCTCTCTTTTGAGCTTTAGCAAATCAAATCTCAAATACACTGATCAGGTCCACTTTAAGTAGCTGTGATTTATGATGTTCAGTTGCTAAATTCAGACACTGTATTCAGACTTTACATTGTCATTTGATAGTCAAGAGCCTACAGTGATACCAATAATTTCACACATTTCCTCTCTTACAACAATTGGAGATTTTACATCTGAAAGCTTTCCTTATCAAAAGGCAATAAGGAGATGATGCTGGATTAGAAGGCTGTGGTCCAATTGGTTAAATTGCTGGTTTCTTCCAGATAAAATTAAAATAATTTCAGCTATCATAAGGAAAATGGTTTGAAAAGCAGTCAAATACAAAAAGGGAAAATATAAGAAAAAACGGGGGAAGAGAGCTACCCAACACAGCTCTGTTAGTCACAGCACACACTTCTGAGTCAGTAGCTGCCACCAACGGGACTCCACTGCAGAGAAGCAGTTGGCTTTACTGATGGCTGGTACTGAGAAGACAAAATGTTTAGAAATGTGAGACAGAGTTAGGGAAGATTCATTTTTATATTGTTTGATGCAGTAAAGACTCCTGGTACTTCCTTTTAATAGATTATATTTCCTTTTTACATAGATATAGTCCCCAAAATGTATCTTCTTTACTTTTCAATTATATTTTACCATTTCAGAAGAGGAAGGAAGCAAAAAATATCCTTGTCAGTCTAACCTGTATGCATAGGTACTATGGATATGGTCTCTATCAAAGAAAAATATTTCTCAAATATGCACACATATATAATACATAAAAATACATATACATATCATTAAATAAATACATACATATAGTAAATAAATAAGTGTATATGTGTATATACATGCACACATAAAGTTTGAATTTTACAAAAACCCTGAGTGTTATAAATCTTTTCCCACCCAAAATCTGCTGCTGGATGAAGTAGCCCAACACTTCATCATACGATGTGGTTGTGGACTCTTATTTACAAATAAGTCTTCCTGTTCTAATCAGGGTCGTGCACATCTTGTAGTCTAGCCAAACTTTGTACTAATTTCTTTCCTTTCCTTTCCTTTCCTTTCCTTTCCTTTCCTTTCCTTTCCTTTCCTTTCCTTTCCTTTCCTTTCCTTT
>JAUBOD010000136.1:34411-47812 GCA_032353885.1 Nothura maculosa
AGCTGTGATCTGTTTAAGCTCGGACTTTAGCTGCAGTTGCATAGGACTGAAGAGCAGCTTTCCCATTTCTTCATTTGGCATGAGGGTACCTTTTCAGTGTAGCAGTTCCCTAGCTTTCCTTTCGTGATGCAGCCACGAAGGAGTTACACCTCCCTGAAGATTCCAGCACCAAAGGTGACAGTCTCATATCTGCCCCTGCCACCCTCTGCTGTGCATCAGATGCTCGAACCTTTTCCTCTGCCTTTAAGGTTAAACTCATGCACACTGCTGCCCGCACTCGGCTGGTGTTTGGAAAGGGGGATGTAGAGTTTTGCCACCAAAAGACGGTAAAAATCAGCCAGTTCTGTGGAGACTTAACAGAATAGCTGAAGTGGCTGAAGAGCTCTTGTGGAGAGGCAGAATTAGACTCCCTTTGAGAGCCAGGTTTAAATATTTTATCAACAGAACTATGGTTTTCTGTAAGGATGATGTGCTCGAAAACCATATCGAGGTTGTTTCAACCATAGCTTCAACAAAAGGCTGCCTCCATTCTGCCCGTAATGAGACTGAGCCCTCAGCCATGATTAATTTAGTGCTTTTTCCGAGAAAAATCATCACAGCTGTTTCTCAGTTCCAGCAAAGACAGTGTCAGAACATGGGCACTGCCACCCCTGAATAGCAGGAAACTCCTGCCAAGCATGGAAAAGGGACAGCTTGAATTTCCACCTGTGAGCTGGAAGTGCAGATTCCTTGCCTGGGTTTAATTAAAATTAATCTGCAATAAAAAGGGATTTTATTGCAAAGCTTCAGAGTTGATGTTTCATTGTTCTAATTTTGCAGCTTTAAAAGACTGGCTCATGTATTTTGCTGGATTTGTTTTGTTTTTGTTTTTGCTATTTTTATATACATATATATATCTTTCCTGGAGGGAGGAGAGTCAGTGAAATTGCTGTCTTGAAGCTATCTACCAATTGCCAAGGGCCTGTGCTTTATTTGCTCTCCAGTGCAGTGGCTGCTGTTTGACTCGCTGAATTCCAGGCTGTTTCCTGGCAGCTACTTTAAATCTGGATGACCAAGAAGGCTGCAAGAATGACATGGAGTGAATAGCAGCAAGTGCTATTCCAGAGCTGAAACCTATTCAAGTTTTAAAATGTTTAAAGCCTGAATGCATTGGGAAAGTGGCTAATTAATCTTGGAGTGCATTTTGCAACAGAAACAAAAAGTGCCTATTTTCAAGAAGCTGCTAAGCCTTACTGCATGTGGTCTAGCTTGCATGTTAAATAAAGAAGGTTTAAAAGTTTTGTTTTTATGTTTTGTTTTCTGCTATTTAAATGAAAGTATTGTTAAGTTTCGGTTTCAAACAAGAGTGCTGGATTTTTGTGCTTAGATATCAAATCTGATGAACACTAGTGCATTACTATGTCATTAAAAATTTTTTGAGACCTTCCTTTCAACCATTTAAATTTTACACAATCTAGAAATGGCACAAGAGATACAAGAAATGCATTTGAAAACATAACAGGATGCTATTGAGAGTTCGTTCAAAATTACCCTGCACTAGACAGATCTCTCTAAGAACGACTTGGTAGCCAACATGGTAGCTGCGATGTGGGAAGTTTCCTCAGTGTGATCACAGTGGGAAGAAAAAGAGTGTCTGGAATAGGAACACTGTTTCCTTGGTGCTTGCAATAATTAAGTCATTCTTTTGTTTTTTCACTGTCCTCAGAGTAATGGTGAATATAATTTCATCTGCTTTTGTTTTTAAAATGACTTTTCCCTGGGTGATTTTCTTAGAGGAAATCTTCTGATAGGCTATGTTGAAATAAATGTGGTAAACTGTTGCTTTGAGATTAGGAGAAAGGATTTTCTTTCTTCCTTTTTTTTTTAAAAAAAAAATATATATTTCCTCAAGTAGCCCTGTGATGTTTTCTGCTATGGTCACTTGCTCCTTGCATCAGCTCCAGGTCCTACCTTACAAGGTCTAGGGTGATGCTTCCAACTAAGCATGGAGAATGCACAAATTCCCACAACTCTGACCTGAAAAGAAGAAACAAGGACAACTTCGGAAGAAAAATGGGACACAAATCCTGTCTGTCTTTTGCGCAGGCCAGTGTATTTGAGCCTCCAGTATGGGTGACCCATGTGTCTAATCAGTCCTGATAATGAGGACTATTCTTCTGTTTTGTCTGCTTAGCCTAAGTAAATAGTTTGAATATTTTGTGCTTTTGAACTTGGAAGCATAGTCTGAATATGGCCTTCCATGCAAATGCTCTAGAGATATGCATGCTCCCAACAGGGAAGACTTCTACTGATGGAAGAAAACTTAGGAACAAAGTCAGGACTTCTTGATGAACCCATAATCCATTAACTGTGTGTGCATGAAAAGCCATCCTTCTGATAAAATGCCCTTGTCAAGAGACTACAGCTGGGAGGTGATATTTCCCATAAGAAGTGTTGTCTAACCACAGAGAGGCATAAATTTGCAGGAGACAGGAGGGCAGTTCAAAGTGGGATTTTGAAGGGCCAGAAGATGAGTAGGATGCTGGAGAGACACCTGTAAAAGAGGATGAGGAGATCAGAGGAGTTTTTGGTGCAGGGAAGACTGCAGGAGCTGGCTAGGGCAGAGGACAGGCTGGCAAGGAAATGCCATGGGAAGTCTGGAGAGGAAACTGGGCAAAGAGTCGCTACAGTGCGAGGGAGTGTCCTGCTTCAGCCCTTTGCCTGGAGTACAGGCTGTGCATTTTGGATTCTCTGTGTTATTCTCATCACTTCCCCACAGAAGAAAGGATGACTGAGAGCAAATGAAAGCCTTTGTGCTGGACAGGAAGGAAATCCATTTTCATTTTATGGGGATGACATCTTTCAAGTCCAAGTCCATCAAACTTTATCTTCACCATATCTGAAATCATTGTAATAAAAATTCAAGTTTCTTTTGCATTCAGAAGTTGAACTCACTCTCCTCTCTGTAACAACAGAGGAAGGAGCAGTCAGAAGACATCAAGCGTACAAGTAAAAGAAGAGACCAAGGAAGCCAAACCCGTCTTGCGCATCCTTCCACGCACGAGGATGCTGCAGCATTTCTGTATGAGTTTGACAGGCTCTGGGAAGCGAAAGAGGTCCCGAGGGGCCGCTCTGCACATCATTTTTCCTCTCTCGGTTATGTGGGGAATCAATGGAGAAGATAATGCTGCTCAGGCTAATTATATGTGAGTAGCTGGAACAGTATCGCAAGCCCTGTGATGCTGTATTCCTCTGAGTCAGCTTCAGTCGTTGATATTGTTTTGAGCGAATGTAAAGCCAGGAGGGCATTTGAGTGAGATAAAGGGAATTCTGAGATGTCCTGTGCTCAGGTGATAACCGACTCTTTGCATCATCATACATGTACTCTCAAACAGCTTACTTGTCCTGGCAAGTCCCAGCAGCGTTATCTTGGCATTTAATACAAAATTGGCTATTTTGATCTTCCATCTAGGGACTTCGAATAACAAGAACTAATTAAATATACCTGTGATGTGAGATTTACAAGCATAACGATTTCTTGCTTGCATTTGACCATTGTCTAGGGGGATGCTTTTTCTCTTACTGAAAAAAATAAAATTATCTGTAATTAAAAATGGCACAATTTAAATGACTTTTGATGACAGCAAGGTCAAAGAATAATATTTCTGGCAGCTTCATCAAAGTATAAAGTCATGGGACTAACATGCAAAACTAATGCAGTCAAAGTACCAAACTGCTTACCAGTAATAATGATTTAATATTTGCCATCTATTTAATTTTGTTTGTGTTTATGCAGAAAGAACAACTGCATCTTTTGTAAACTGCATAAATGAATATATAACTTTCAGCTCTTATTCACAGGATGTCTCTGGAAAGTACTGCCGCCCTTAATGTATTTTAGTGCCACAGTCCAGTCTGTGGGTTTACTCTGTCCTCCCATCACAATTTTATTTGTCCTCTGCTCCCTCAGCAAAGCACTATAATAAAATCTGTGCATAATTGTCAAAAATTCAAACACTCCTCTTTTATTCCATCCTTCTAATAACTAAGCAACAGTGGGTGCTAGAATGGATACAAAGAATATTGAGTCATTGGAAGGGATAAGAAAGAATCCCTAAAGAAGTCCCATGGATATATAGGATTTTTTTTTCATTCAAGCACTATTGCATAAGAAAATAAAATTTAAAAACTGAAAATAAAAATACTTCTTTTCCACATGAAGGGAAATCTCTCCTTTTTATTGATTTAGGGTAGCTGGTTTCATACAGGGGTAGATCAGGAAGGCTCACAGGATCTATTCTGTTGGTAGAACATTCCCCTAAGCGGTGAGGAGCCACTGCAGTAGGTAGCAAAATGGGCATGTTATATCGAACTAGTGCTGTTGCTTTTCCTAGGGAATTGAAGTTTGAAAAATTAATAAGAAACTACTACTTATTTTTCATTGTCAAGATTTCTTCTATGTGATTTTATTCCATACAAGGAATTATATATTGCATTATTTAGTTTTTCTTAATTGTGTTTATTTTTGAAGTCTAGGAAAGTCTTTTTTTTTCCCCTAAAAACTGTAGAGATGCCAATGATGTTGCATATGCTCTCTTTAAAATTAAAAAGGTGCAAAACAGAATTATGATTTTCAATAGATCATACAATGAAGCGCCATGTTGAAAAATAAATTATATAGAATTGAATGAAAGATGACTCTAAAATAATTTAATTGCTTATACACTTACATAGTTTGTTATCTTGGACAGAATTTTAGCAAAATTGTGAGAAGTCATGGTTTGCCTCAGATGGATTATTATATTGCCATCTTTCTTTAAATATTCGACTAGAGTTTTGCAATAGCAGCTGCTAATCCATCCTTCCTGGATAGATTTCATAGCATTTTTTTATCTCACATGTATCTATTATGGCTCAGATTGGATGAAAGATGGGCAAAGCTGCTTTAGTCCAGTACTCACTGTGGGGTCAAGATTAACTGAAACAGCTGAAGCTTTAATTCATCCAGGTAACTCCTGGGTTGGGTGGCTCCAGGCAAGGCTGGTCAGCAGCAGGGCCGTGGGAGCAGAGGCTGAGGGCAGATCCCGAGTGCTGCAGCCCTGCGTCGTGAGGCACTGACAGGCAAAACCACCCTCCGAATATGGAGGCACAGAGAGGTTTAGGATGGAGGAGCTCTTTGGGAAGAAAACACCCAGCTTTTGGGGTCCTGCTGTGTTTGGGGAAACAAACAAATCATGAATATGGGATCCAGTCCAGCATGGCGGGCCTAGCATGGCCCAGGGGGCTCAGGCGGAGGCCGAGGTGCCGCGGCGCTCTGAGGGCCAGTGCGCGTCCCGTCACAGCGCCCGCGCCGCAGGGCTCTCCCGCAGAGGGAAAGGGAAGGTTTCCATAGAAACTTCTCTTTTATTTTAAACAGATTTAAAAGAGAAATTTAGTGAAATGCAGTACCAGGCTTCCAGAGCCAAATTTAAGCTGTTCCTTATTGATTGCTTTACAAATGAACATAAAAGCCCGTAGCCTGGAACTGACAGCTCGAGACAGGCGCCTGCCAGCTCCCTTGTTCCCTCTATCAGTGTGTAACCTCTGCTAGGTGATGGTGACAGTGACATGTACTTCCCGGCACACCCCACGCTGCAGAGGTCACCTGTTTACAGCACCTTCTCCACCCAAAGGCTCCGGAGACCCTCCTGGCTAGTCCTGTCCTGCCAGGGCCTCCTGGAGAGGACAGGTCAACCCCAGAGAGGTGACCAAACCTGCTGGCATCACGGACACAGCCACACATCCCAACTCCTCTGGAGATAAAATAGTAACACATCTCTTCAACATGAAGTTTTGCAGGTATGCAGGTGAAAACCAGATCTGACCTCATGACAGTTCATTTAGGAAACTTAGGTGGTGATCTTGAAAATGTTTTTCCTTCCTTAATACATCCCGCCCATGCCATTGTGGAGCTTTTCCTCACTGCATCAATGACATAATCCAAATCCAGCTAAAATTACAAAATATTTCACAGCAGTTTAGAGAAACTGGGAGTACTCTACACTCTTCTGCGCATGCACTGTTGTCATTTTATTCCATCAATAGACATGGCACATATAAAAACATATTTTTATTAAAATAAGTGGTCCTAGATGATGGACTAATTATGTGACTCAAAAGCTATGATTATGTAATCCTTTTTTGACACAATAGGAAGTTTTTGTTGCATATTTTTCCTAGTGCAAAGTTTTTTTAAAAAAAAAAGCTAGTGGGCAAGCTAGTGTGCTTGCCCGTGTAGCGCTGGTTCACATCTGCCCTGACAAAAGGGCACTTTGAACCTGAGCCTTCACAACCGGCACAGTGAGCTATGGGCTGGCAGGGCAGATGGTTCTACCTCTCAGCTGTGCCAGACTGAGGGATACGTCTGTCCGTACAGCCACCGCTTTGTAACTTGGCACCACTGTGCTTCCACTATATTCTTTCCTTCATCTGTTGAAAGCACTCTGAAAATGGGAAATATTCACATTTTCAGTTAAAAAAAAGTCTGAATATTTCTTTTTTTCATCTTATTTTAAACATGGACTTCTATCCTGAAAGTCTGATGCCAGGTTTCCTATAGGAGAATATCCACAACTAAATAAAAGATAGGGCAACAGTATAAGGGAGGCTCTGATGGCACGTGCTAACTGTATTCCTCTTCGAGAGGAATTAACTTACCTGTCTTTCATGAAAACAGCCACATGAATTTAAAATTACAGAAAAGAACGGATTGAACTGCTAATGTGCTTCTGCCTTTTGTCCTGTGTCAACTTAAATCTAGATTTCACATTATGAACTATAGAACAGGTTGGAAATCACATATGCTGACTCACTGTGAACTGTTATGAGTAATTTAATAGCTCAGTCATCTAACATCATAGAGATACATTTGCAAAAATGTTGAAATCTGGAAAGAGGAATGAACTGTAGCAGAACATAAATAAAACACCATTGTGTTTTTCTAAGATGAACATTTTGGTATTCATCTGATACCTGACAATTTGTAGAAAACTGCTGCCTCAAATATTGAAAAATAGTACAAATACAAAATAAGCTTTTTTCCCTTGAAATGGAAAGAGATTATTGTTATATTATTATATAGAATTAATATTTAATTAGAATAAATATAATTATTAATTCTATTACTATATTATTAATGTAATTAATTTAATTAAAATCTAATTAAGATAATAAGATATTATTATCTTATTATTTAACCCTTATATTATTTTATCCAATTTTTGCGTGACTACAATTCTAACCCTTTGAAAGAGATGGGTTTTTTTGTTGTTAAGAGCAAAATTATTTTTTGTTGAAATAAAAATCTTAATATTTTTGGCCATTTTTAAAAGTTAAGCATCAATAGAAATGGGACATAAAGAAGACGTGAGTACCTTGCAGTGAGTGCAGATCACTTCACAGCCTCTGTGCCAAACATTAGACATCTAAGAATGGTGTTGGTTTCTGGATTTGCTTCTTTAACTGAAAAAAATAGGAGAAAATTACTCATCCTCATCTCTAATGGACATCTCTGTAATTTGCACATTCCTCACCAGTTTAAGTATAAGCCTGTTTTCATTACGTCCTTATGTCAGGAGTGCTAGCTATATTTGAGATCCATTATTGACAGATGTTCCTCTGGAAGAAGAGTCATATATGTTTTATATATATAAATAACGTCCTTATACATATATATGTATATGTATAAGGATGTTATTTTTATATAAAAATAATAGCCTGAGCTGTAGCTTAATGACAAAAGATAAGTAAATTCTCTTCATATGGATTGTCATAAAACGATTAACATTCATCATCAATTGGATTTATTGAACGATCTGTTCTACCAGTGCGAACAGCAGTGCACAGAGAAAGGGCAGCCTGGAGCCTTACAGCACTTACAGCCCCCATGAAGGCCAAAGCTTTGGGGCAAAACAGACAGAAACACTGACACTGTTACAAATATATGACTTATTTCCAACGAGCACCTTCTAATGTGTCCTGGGGAGCTCCCAAAGCTGCCATATCTTCATGCTGTCTTGGTATGAAAGAGGATCATTTTGCATGTGCTTGTAACATATTTGCATATATAAACTCATGTAAAGTCAGAATATTTTAGAGCACTTTCTATTGATTGTCAGCAGTAGCATATTTGGTTGTTCTAAAAAAAGCAAAAAAAACCTTGGTCTTTTAGAGAACAAAATTTAAGTATGACACAAGAAGGAACAGCAAATAGAGAAGGATTTTAAAAATCTGTATTCAGATCATGTGCATATATGGTTTAGACAAGAGCATGTCTTGCATTGCAAAGGAGGCTTGTTTGTATTTTTGAAAAGTTTTGTCTCTTAGAACAGAAACTGCCTTTGAAAATGTCTCACAAATTTGTTTTTCATGGGTTCTACCCATGCCAACATTCCTCACACAGAGAGGTATGATTAACCCCCGGGAAGGAAAGAGAGGAAAAGTAGGCTAGGATTATGGAAAAGTATTAGCAGCAATAGGGAAGTTAGTAGCACAGCTAATGTCCTGCCATTCCTGGATTTAACTTGTGCTATCGAGCTTGTGCTATTTTCTTTAGAAAATGAGCGGATGCTACTATGAACCTTTGCTACCAGAGATAACCTTATGCAAACACTCCACATACTAGGACCTGAATGAATGGCTCATAAAAAAAAAGTAGATAAAAGAAGAGGTGTTTAATTTATTTAAACTCAGACTACTTGAAAAAGTTATGTCGTCACATTTCATCTGCAGTTATAGTACTCTCATTCTGCTAATCACCGCTATTGATTATCCCTTTTTCCTTTTAGTTGGATGGGAAGAACACTCAAGATGTATTAAAAATGGCTCCGAAATAATCTTTTCCCTATTTGCAGAATGTGCTGACTTGACGGTTTTTGAGGAAGTTCTTGACACGAACAAAGCCATTGCAGTCACACTCCTGCAACCTAAAATTTCTTTATTTCTGCCTCTTAGTTCAATACCACTCGAATCCTGACCCTATGAACAAATTTCAGCATGCTATTAAAGTTACTATATATTAAGCCACGCCCGAACCATCCTACATTTCTTATTTGCTTTTAGATATTTGTAAGACAAATTTTCTATTTGTTTTTGTTTTTCCTTTGGTCACTGAAGCTTTATATCATTTGAATATGAAAGACAGAAAATCTGCAATGAACTGAGCTGCTCTTTCACAACCAGAAAAATATCCTTTTCAGCGCAGTCACATATATGGTGATGGCAAATGACCAGATTATATCTCTAAATAGTCCTCAATGGTCATTTATGATGACTAGGTTGGTTTGGAAGCAGTGCCCTGAGGAAACGAACCTGCAGTGAACTGCAGCCCTTCGAACAATATTGCTCTTCATTGCGGCAGGTTTGCTGAATGATGGTCAGGAACTGAGATGTATAAATGGACGCTGGTCTGTGTTGAGTTATTAAAGAAATTCTTGGGGTGTGCAGGAGCCTAAGAGGAGCAGTGAGGCTGCAGAGCATTCCTTGCAGAAGGTAACTGTAGTGTCTCACAGAGATTAAGCGAAATGGCTTCCCTCCAAACCTCATTTCTTAGAACAAAAGTATCTCCCTCCAGCACCAACACTTGATTATGCCCTCAGATATGCACAGCACTGCAAAGAGAAATAATTAATGCATGGGAAGGGCTAGCAGCAGCTCCATGGCGAACTGCTGCTCCTCCGAGACAAGCCACAAGTGGGGCGTTGTGCCAGGTACGCACAGCATTGCTGCTCCCCAGTATTTCCCCAAATGCAGAGTAAGTCTGACCACAAGTAGCGCTGTGTTCCTACATCTAGATTTTACAAGATGCCCATCCAAAAGATCATGAGGAAGATTTTTTGTGCTGTACCTCATTCTGCATGTAAATGAATAAGTGATGCAGGAGATCTCTCTGGATGGGGCTTTGTGATTACACCATCTCAGCAAACCAGGGGTTCAAATACTAACTTCCAGACACTGCAGATATATAGTAACTTAGATAAATAAACTAAACAATAGAAATAAATGAGCTTTGTGCTTTCTGTATTGCCCACAAAGACCTGTAAGGCAACTTCAAACTCCTGCTTGCATTTGCCTTAAGTCCAGAACATAGCTTGCTGCTCGTCAGTCTAGCAATAGAGATGTTTATTTTTCAGTTCTGTTACTAGGAACAATAAGCTTGGTTATAAGCTCTACAGATAAAAGTAGGCCTTTTGAAAGTATTAAAAATGGATATATCATCATCTATGTATATATAGGGACTACATAAGAGGAATATACTCTGTCACTATAGTAAGTATAGCAGCATTATATAAAATAAGTTTTGGAATATAATGGAGCCTGGTTTCCATTAGATTTGTCGTGTGGTTGATCGACATTTTAATTTAATTATACTAAGGTTGCAGCACAAGCTCACCCCCTAATTAGACATCAGAGAATACACTTGGGATGTAAACTGTGAATTACCTAACTGCAAAAAAAAAAGCTTTTAATTGGAAACTGTTCATTATTAGATGTGGGAGGATGAGCAACAGGCACTCAGCTTGACTGAATAGGGGTTGCTGTGCTAATAAATATATATTTACAGATAAAGCTTTTCCTGGGCTTCCTTCAAAAATTATATTCTTCCTGTGGACTTTTTGATACTGGTAAGAGTGTCCTGATGTTACCCTACAGTTATTCCTTTAGTGAAAATATTAATAAGGTCTTTGTCCTCCCCTATTTAAAGCTATTTGCTTATCCTAAATGGGTAGGAAATCTTAAAACATCTCCCCTCTACAGCACTAAGCTGGTCATTGGCTTCAATGGCTATTAATGGGGCTCACAAAGATTTTGGGAACCTGCCCACAGAAAACTCAGACTCATGCCACACAAATTTTCTTAGGATTTTTTTCCTTAGGAAACAGAATTAAAACTACATATGGCTTGCAACCACCCAGCACACTAGTATTTCTTGGCATTGCTTTGGGATAGCTCTAGTGAGCATTGCAGGACTGCTATATTTACATTCCGAGTCATAATCTGGCTTGATTTTGTGAGAAAGTGTGCTTCTTGCTCAGAGGTATTATTAATATTTGTGTATTAAATATTAATGCATACATGTATCTTTGCATGGCACTTTCTTGATATTAAAAGGAAAAGGTCCTTGTCCTCCAGAGCTTACAGTCTAAATACCATTGTTGTAAAAAAGCAGGTTTTGCCTGATGAAATTGAGCATACTGTGAAACTATTTCTCTCCTTTGGAAATGACCAACTTTTCTGAGCAGGGCATTAGAAAATTAGCATCTTTCCTTCATGAAGTGGGAATTTTATTCTTGATTAATGGCATTCATTTTAATTATAGCTAAAGGTTTAGAGATTTTTCAACCTAATTATCTGTTTGCATATTTACTCATTAAAATGTCCACATTACTTGCTGGAAATCCGTAAATAATATTGCTAGGAACCTTATTTATTCAGGAATCCATATGCAGTAAAAAGAGGGTAAATATTTATTAGAATCCTTTAAACTCTTTGAGCTACAGCAATGTTGCATTTTGTTGAGCTAAAAAGGTGAACAGCTTTTCCTTTCCAATATGCAGACTGGTAGGCTGTAATTTGTATTACTCTATGATAATATTTTGCAGCTCAGATTCTTTCATTCATAGACTTACACAGATGGATAAGTATAATTTCCTGCATATTACAGTTGTGAAAACTGAAGCAATAAGGGAAGTGAGTTATTGACTTGTATAAGGTCACAGAGCAGGTCACTGGAAGAGCAAAAATAGCTGTGAGATCTCTCAGCAGGACTGTTCTGTGCATAAATTTGGTCTCTTGCAGCAATTGGGTAGAAAACATTTATTTTTATCGCATATACTATGTTATTTTCACTGTTAGTTAAGAAAATGCATTTTTAATATCACCTTGCTTGAATATCATCTCACTTGTTATGTGTTAGTGGAATTTGCAAGCCGGTTTTTGTTTTCCAACAATTACAGCATCAGAGAACTCTAAATTTGATGAAAAGGATTTCGAAACCTAAAAGGGGATACAGCCTGAAACATTTGTAATAGAAAGTTAAGAACCACTTCCCCTCTATTAGCTTTCTAATAGGCCTTACAGGCAAGCCTTGGCACGCAACCATTTGCAAGCAGTTAGTGCTGGAGTCTCAGAGAAGACCTTTGCACAGTGTGTCCAATTAAGCGATAATCTTAGCACGGAGATTTTGATTTGGACAATGAAAGAGAGGAAGGGAAAGAAAAAAGAGAATATTTTATTTGCATTGGATGGAGTGAAGAGAAAGGAAAGCCCTGAAATTTGTCAAGAGTAGGAATTTGTCAGGAATTGGTTCAGATTCAGTCACACACTTCAGACGTGCAGTTTTCTAGGATGATACCTAAGGGCGATCTGGAAGAACAAAGCTTGCAAGTGCAAAGTGAAGCCTGAGATGCAGTACAGAGCTGCCACTGCACTCCCTTGTGTTTGGGATCATAGCAATTCCAATATCCATCCATATCTATCACAACATATCTTTAAATATCCAAACTCCTTGTTATATATAAAAGTATTTCTGCAGTAAATGAAAGAATAATTAGAGAAAATCTTAGACATCTTTGCCCACATATTTATTTGTCCATAGAATAAGAGCAAGAAAAACAGTTATTGGGAAAACTTGAATTTATTTGTTCTTTTCTGTTTTTCTTCATATAACTTCATATAACTTCTTCCTTATTCTTAACTTTCAAAAGCCTGGAGCACAACAAAGGCTCACATGTATCTTTGCACTTTACAAGCCTTTGCTAGAGAAGCAAATATTTGTTCTTTCTGGTTTTTGAAGGGTTCTGAAACATAGAAGAAGGGCTGAAGTTTTTTGGACTTCAGCCTGGATGTCCAATTTGATGTTTCTCAGAACACTTTTGCCAATAAATAATTAAACTAAAATATAACATCCATATATCTATTTAACAAAAACCTGCACATTTTCTGAAACATACATTTGTCTTTGTAATTTGGGAAAAAATAATTAAGAATGGTATTTTTTGTTTAAGATGGTACTAGTACTTGTTACTCTTTGATGCTGGCAACCAGTTTGTATCCCCACCCTTATTTATTTATTTATCGGAAAACAAACAAACAAGCTAAATACTATGAAATGTGTCAAAAGACCTGTATTGGCTTCTGACTTCTTCTTCCTAGCAACATGTTATGAAAAATCATAAAAGGATGAGAGAAGAGTAAAAACCTTTATATTCACTATGAAAGTTTCCATCATTTTCCATGCTTTCCTTGTGATTGACAGCTACTTTCAGGTGCATATGTGCAACCCTGGCAAGAGTTCAGCAGTGTCTGTCTTCACTTACTGAGCATGTGCTCCACACTCAGCTGTCAGGAACCCCCTGTACAGTCAGGAGGAGACAGACACTTCCA
>JAUBOD010000136.1:60764-90753 GCA_032353885.1 Nothura maculosa
CCCACCAGCAAGTTGCACTTAGCCAACCTGATTTTCTTTATCTGTTCAAGTGATGGTAAGGTGCCAGAAGTTCTCATTTTAAGGCACAGGAATCCTTTTAAAATGAATGCCTAAAGGTCTAAAACTGTCTAAATAGGTTATTTTGGAAATGCCAAGGAACAGGGAGACTTTCCTATAAGAAAAGGAAAAGTTCTCTACAAATCAAATATTGATATGAGAAAGTTAAATACTTATTTGCGAACAGATGCAGTTCCACGAAGATCCAGTTTTCTTCATGTTTTCTTTACCTTAGGAGTGTGGTCTCACTCATTCATCTTTTTATGCCAGAAAGAGAAAGAATTGTTTGAGAAAGAATTCACCTGAAATAGATCATAATTTACTCTTACGGTGCGAAAAAAATGAAGTACGAAAAGAGAGCTACCTTTTTTTAAACAATTACTTTTGCTCTGCACACAGCAATTACTTTTACTGTCAGCAGGAATAAAGTTTACTACAGTTGGAAACTGTAAAAATGTGTTTGTGCTGTACCAGCTATGAGTGAACCACACCACACTTTAGAAGAAGCTTGTGGCTTCTGGTCTTAGCACTGGCTGAAACTCCTGCTTGGAAGTGGTTGCAAAAGATTGCAGTGATGCAAATGAGGCAAAGAAATCCTGCATATGGATCCCTACATCTGAACCCCCCATGCGGGATGCAGCATCTCCTCTCCTGGGGATCTGAGGGGACCCTGGATACCCACAATGGGGATGGGGATTAAGAGTCAAGTCCTTGGAGTGCTATGAGTCATGTCACAGTGCAGCCTAATAGCACCTGCCATTCCTCTTTGCAGAAGAAGCACCTTCTGTGAGCATTTTACAGGGAGGGCAGAGAGAAGGAGGGAAAACCATGGAGAGAAGAATACCAGGAGTAGTGTGTGCAGTTCTGGGCTCCCCAGTATGAGGGATGTGGAGCTTCTAGAGAGGGTCCAGCGGAGAACAACAAAGAGGATTAAGGGACTGGAGGATCTGTCTTACGAGAAAAGACTAAGTGAGCTGGGCCTCTTTGCTCTGGAGAAGAGAAGGTTGAGAAGGGATCTAATTAATATGTGTAAGTATCTGAAGGGGGAAAGTAGAGAGGAAGGGGCCAAACTCTTCTTGGTGGTGACCAGCGACTGAATAAGGGGCAATGGGTGTAGGTTGAAACACAGGCAGTTCCATCTCCATATGAGGAAGAACTTCCTCACTGTGAGAGTGGAAGAGCCCTGGAACAGGCTGCCCAGGGAGGTTGTGGAGTCTCCTTCTCTGGAGGTCTTCAAACCTGCCTGGACACTACCCTGTGCCCCGTGCTCTGGGTGTCCCTGCTGGAGCAGGGAGGTTGAACTAGATGATTTCTGGAGATCCCTTCCAACCTTACCCGTTCTGTGATTCTGTAGCCATGCATATTGTTAATTTGTGGTATTTTAGTCCAGAGTGAACTAAAAGAGAAGTTTGTATTGTGCAAAAGCATACCTCTGAACAGCATACCTTTTAAAAAGAGAGGCAAAATTGTAATGCATCCCTCATATGCAGACTGCATCTGGCTCAGTTTGATGTGCAGTTTGCTTTTATTGGTGCCTTTGTCTGAAAACAAACAAATGAAACCCCAGAGTTGTAAATTTTCACAGACCAGGGCTAGGAATGAGATGGCAATGCTATGTGCCAGGATAAATCAGGTGCTACTAACAGGATTTCAATACCAAAGGTTAATAATATCATCACCAGGAGTTCTTGAAAGAGACCTGCCTGCCTAAAGGCAACTTAATTTTAAACACTGAGACAAGTCAATCAGTATGCACCTAAAAATATGCACCCCGGGATGCAGTTTGCATACATTACAGCCTTGTTTCGCACTCTGTCTTGTGAGATTGTAAATTCTTTTGTTTGCACACATTTCTTTATAGCATAAGGGATGCTAGTTACTGGTCATTGGGTAGAAAAAGCGAATTTCTTGTGGAATAGCAGAGGCGCAAATAGTCTTCAATGCAAAACCATGAGCTTCCTGTGCTGGTGTTGAAACATCTGCCTGGGATATTCATCAGGTGGCAGAGGGACGTTACTGTGTTGAAAAGGTAGATTTCAGATTACCTGCAGCCTGAGAGGTGAGAAGCTGGGCTGATTTTCCCATTTTGATATGTTGTGTTATGTAAACCAGCAGCATCTAACATTTAGAGTGGCCAAGGACAAAGCGGAAAGGAAAATATATTGGTGTCAGTAAAGTCATTTGGGGCTCTTGGGAGTACTGCCCTGGATCGTGAGGAAATGGATGTTTATGCCCAAGTGCCAACAGTTTGGGCAAGGTTGTGGGAAGGAATTAATCTCAGAAATTTAACTTTTTTAAAAAATGACTCTTCTGAGCTCCATGTGTGCTTTGATTTGTGCCTTGTGGCAGCCAAGCAGTGCAGATGATGCAGGAAGTGACCCACTTTCACTTGATGTTCTTGGCTGCACTTCACCTAAAAATTCATTTTTTTGTCCCAAATATGCTGTGATCAGATTCATTATATGGATAAATAATTGCATAGCCTGATAGGAAAAGTGTTTCTCTTTGTTTTTATAAGGGTGGCTTTCAAAAAGATATATTAATTCTAGTCATCTGCTTTGACTGTCAGACTCAGAAAGAAAGTATTTCTCCATCTTTTGAGTCATATGGGGCAAAAAGGGGGCTATGGAGGATGAGATAGTTACCCACTGACTCCAGGAAAGTGGTACAGCAAACATGAGCCCTCTGAGGGGGTCACCTTCAAGTGGAGGCTCCTGCCTTGAAGTCAGTGGCTGCCTTGGGTGCCCAAGGGCCTGTACCCATGTCTTCGCTTTGCAGAGACATAGTGACACAAAAACTAATATACTGCAACACATTTTTTTACTTATTTTAGGAAATTTAATTTTGCTTCTGGGAAAGACATTTGATTCCTTTTTCTGCAGCAGGTGAGATCCACATGAGGCATCTGCTCTATCTGCACAGTTAGAAGGAAAGATGATCTGCTATTTTGCAAAGCTGCAAAAGAAAAGTTTTCTTTGACAGATTAATGCTGATATGCATAAAAGGAGATAAAGTGGGGTATGGTATGAGATCTTTGACTCAATTTATTATATTGCATCGCCTTTTTACCTCTTCTACTTCAGTTAGATTTTCAGCCTTTTGTAAGTCTTCTGAAAAGCAGACCAAAAAAAGATTTTTTTACGGGCTGTTTGTACATATCCCTTGCTACGTTAGTTGAACTAAAAACTTCCTTCTCTATGAATTCAGTTCTTCTTTCTCTGATTCCTCAACCCTCTTCCAGGTTGTTTGTACATTAGAACGTGTATATGTGTACATATAGAGACATGTGTATATAGCTTTTATAGGCCTGTATTGTATTTCTTTTTCTGTATTTAAAGATTTTAATTTTTCTTTTTGGCAACAGTACTTTAAAAAGTATGTTGTTGTAGCATTAAGTCTCTGTTGGTTTGCATCTGATTTTATGAGCAGTCATCAGAACAATCTCATTAGTTTCAGTAAAACAGGTGGAAAATGTTGTTAGTAACTTTTGATGAATTTTAATTTTCCAGACTTAAAAAAAATATATGACACATGCATAGCAATCTGATTACAACAGAATTATTTATGCATGTAGTTGGGAAAAATATTCCTCTGCCTTGAGTTCTGACACAGGAGTCAGGTCTGTGCTCTCTATCCAGCTGCTTTCTCCACCACAAGCTTCACGACCACCCATGGAAGTTTGCTGGACGTGTAGATCCAGGGCAGCGTGTGGGGCCAATTCCTGCAGTAGAGCCAGGGGATAAGGCGAGTGGCAGCAGGCTGGTGTGAAGGACACGCTCCCTGCTGCTACCCTTATCTCAGAAGATCAGGCTCAGTTCAGCTTCAACTTGGAAAATCAAGCATATGACACAGCTCCTTGTCGCTTATAGGGGATGGAAGGAAATACAGGCTAGGTATAAAAATAAGAAGCAAATGTCACAGCTTTTGTTTTTTTTCTTTCCCACTATGAAAAATATTTTCTTCTTGTTTGCAGTGAGCAACTTGCAATCTGTAAAACACTGAAAAAGGATTTTACAGATCCTTTTTCCCCCTCAGTTTCCAACAAGCAAAACATGTCAGTTTCCAACAAGCAAAACATGTAACCCCATCCATGCTGGCTGTACGTATGCAATCTGTGCATGAGAATTATACCAGCAATTACCATTTAGGAGTGTGCTGCATGCAGATGCCGTGCAGAGCATGGGAAATGTATCACGTAGTTCTGAGAAACACAATAAGACTCCATAAACAAAATAATTCTAAATTATTAATTATAATCTAAATATAAATTACTTTAGCCATGCTGGAACCAGACAATCTAGGCATCTCTGAGTCTTCATTCACATGTAAAAAGATCATTTATACCTTGTAATGCACCCTTGTACAGATAATCATGTTGGAATATGGTATGAAGGTTTTTGAACAGCTCTCTAATAGCCATATTGTTGGAAGACAGCAATATCATTAGTAGTCCATGTAAGTATTTCTAACCATGTGCAAATTTGCCTTTTATTCCATGCTAATCACAGTTTTCATCTTCCTTATCTATTGTAAGAGACAATGACTGCACTTGAAATGCTTCCCAAGCCGAAGCAGCTCTGCCCATAAAACCTTCCTCTGCAGAGGGTGCCAGGCGATTTTGAGTCTGTGTTGGGTGAAAGTGACACCACGGGCTGTTCCAGTAACCACATTTTTGAAGCCAGGGGACGGTTCAGAGGAGAGCCACAGTGCTGGGAATCCTGTCCTTTCAGATCTGGCTCTCTGGTGTGAGGCAGTGCTGTGTAGGGCAGTCTCAGGTCTCATATATCCACCCGGAATGCTTTAGGAGAGATCCCTCACCAGAGGCTAACACAAACTGCAGTATAAAAATCCTCTCAAGAACAATAGCTGAATCAAACAGAAGCGATATATATATCACTTTCACTTCTCCAGGAATGCAAATTGAAGAAAATATCCCTATGTGCCTTCTCCTTATACTGTATCCTTAAGCCTCCTTTCCAGGACACTACTGTTACGAGCCTTATTAGTCTGATCTACTCTAGCTGCTTTTATGGTTTAAGTAAATGAGCAAAATTGTTTTCAAAACCTATAAAGCTCAGGTGTCATGAAGCCCAAGAGCCTTGAAAAAACACCTCCAGTGAAGTCTGAAGCAAGTTGGCCTATTTAATTTTACAGTAAAAACAATTAAAAATTAAAGGTGATCTTGCTAAAATGTAGAGTAACTTGGGCTGATTAGATCTAGCAGAGAAGAGCACAATAATAAGTATTCAGAGCATGAACCCAAACATATCCACGTTAGGCGCACAGATTTTTAAAAGGGAAGGTGACTAGCTGCTGGAGCAAAGATAGCAGGAAAGTGATGAATTGTCAGTCCCACGGTGTTTACAGGTCGAGACGGAATGCCCTTCAAGGAGATGCACTTAAGGCAGTCATTAATTATGCTTATGTTGCCAGCCTCATAAAGGTAAGTAAGGTAAATGAGTGAAATAAGCCTATGACATTGAGAAGAGTCCAGTGGCTCCTTCAGACGTTGAACTTTCTCAATTTAAACCAAGTCTTTCTGGACAGGATGTAGTACATTTCTGAAAATAGTGTAGGCACCACAGAGTCAGCTAAGTGACGTTTTACAGCACATCATGCACAGGGGCATGCATAGAGTATACAAAAGGCACCATGTTCTGAGTTCAGTTGCATTTCTTATGAACCTCAACTTCTTGATGAGTCTCAAACAAATTTTGTTGTACAAAATTTTCAAAAATAAGTACGTAGCCACCCCATAATAAAAATGTTCATTTTAATTTGAAATACTGAAAAATAAATTCTTCTAGAATCTAGTAGAAAGCATTTTCATAAATTAATAGTGTTCTAGGCAGAAATCCAGGGGACTATATTTTCTGCCTGAACATGTAATTTAGGAATTGTAATAAATTTCTCAATTAAAAATACTGTGCATGGTAGTGGACCATTATCTGGATCATTGAGCTAATCTGAAGCAACATTCTCAGGGGCCCCATATGTATTTTTACATACATATCATTTGCTTTCCAGTAAAGGACACTAAATTTATTTTCAGGAAAGAGAGAGAGAAAGAAAGAAAGAGAAGGAAAGAAAGAAAATACTATATCTTTGCTATACAATGATAAGTAAACCTTAATTAAATGCAGATTGTATTGGTTGTTTGAGAGAACATAGAGGATTACTTTCATGACCTTTCTCTTTTGTGCAGAACAAATAATACTTCATAAAAAGTAAATAAAAAGGAGAATAAGAGCCAAAATAAATACCATGCTTAAAATACGATTTTAAACTGTGAGGTGAAATGTAGCGATAATCTGTACTTAGTCATTTGAAGGAAACTGGAGTACGCAACGCTTAAAAAGTAAAGCAGTTGCTTTGTCTTTATCTGCTGTTGCAGCAAGCCTACAAGTGTCACCCTTGGGTTCCTGAGCGTCACAAGTTCTTGTCTAGGGCAGTGACTGGTGGAGGCACCTTGTTACACCTCCAACTTAAGATATTTGGCTCTTCAGCTCCAGGTTTAGCTGTCCACTCCAGTGGGCTCTGCTGAGCCCCAACTCAGTACCACATGTATGGCCAAGAGGTACAAGTCGATAGATTCGACTTATTGAAATATGCTATCTAATACATAGAAATATACAGAAAACAGAATATAGAATATGCTAGGATATGCTACATACTTACTCCCATCTATCCATTTTTAGCTAGTCTATTAGCTGGTATTATTAGCTGGTCTCATGAAAGATAGTAAGCTGTACTTTCCTTAGCAGCTGCGCCTAAAGCAATATTACTTTTCCTCTTCTGAATGTTCAGATGTTATGTGTAACTCTTTAACACTAATTTGTAAAGGACAAGGCTTTATTTGTGCTGTATTTTATTGGGTCTGTTTTAAATTTTACAGAAAAGTAATCTGTCCATCCAGACCTTTTTTTTCCCCTACTTTTTGTGGCTGTTTTATCTAAAACTCTTTCTCTTTTTTCTACAATCCTGAAATCATATCTAATCTAGGAATCGCTTTAAGCAGTACAGAGATATAGTCTCTTTTTAATTTCTTGGTAAACTAGTATTAGATTAAGAAAAGGAGATTCAGGATAGCTCATTTGGGAAAGCCCTGGAACTAAGCAGCGCTGCAATAGTGGCCTTCTTTTCTGTGTAGCCGTGTTGATACTGACGTCCCTGATGCTTTGCTAGAATTAAAATACAACAAGTGCTCATCAGTGTATATTTCCAAAATCTGTTTCTTTTGGAAAATACTATTATCTGTATTCTTGCAAAAATTCCTGCTCAATTTGTTTTTTCCTACACCTTTTTGTTAACTGATGTTTTCTATGATATGCCACTTTTACCCTTTATCACTATTTTATATATAACAATTTAGCAGAATAATGTAATAAATAAGATGCATTTTGTTTCTCTTTAGCTGAAACCAATGTGAATTCCAAATTGATTCTTCTAGACTAATTGTATGACTCACAGCAAGACTTTGTATTCAACAAATGCAGCGTAAAATGTAAGGATTCTGTAGGCAAAACTGAAACGTAAACTGAATGTTCCACCCTGCTGACAAAATTTGCTTATTCATCTTAAAATTATGAGCTGTTACACCTCAACAATTCTCTTCTACACAAGAAGAGATACCTGCAATATTACATGTGTTTGTAAATTTTCTGTCAAACATAACATAAATTATATGGGCCTTTTGTTTCCGGAGTGCTGTCTCCTAGAGAAGTAATAAAATATAGAATCTTATAAGACAGAAGACAGCCTGAAGCCTGGCCCACAAGCTTTCAGAATGAGAGTTTACTGATTCATGTGTTAATTGGTGTTCACATATCATCTCTTTGTCATTAGGAATCCAGTTACTTTATTCAAGCATAATATTGGGAAGATTATCTCACCATATCATCTCACCGCATTTTCTGTTGTCACAGAGTACTTCTCTTTCCTGTGAGAAAGAGTTGCCAGTTAGAAGGCTAGATTATAGATACATATGTAGAATCATAACATTTGTTATAGTTCATGCGCTAACGAAATTAAGTAAGAAATGACTGTACATACTTCTTAAAACCCTTCTAAATACAGTTGTGCCCTCAGAGAAAACCAGATTAAGCCATTTAGTGTTTTTTAATACTAGGTCATAAACAGCCATTTTTCCTTTATGCTAAATTAGCCTAATCCATTAATCCTTACACAAAATGTAAATGTTTATATTAGACAATTGAGACAAGGCTTTCATACTCTTGCTCTTTTTCTCTTCATATAAATCTGATTTATTATTCAATTATGTCTAATTTTTTTTAATACTGAAACTCTGTTGCTTTAATATCCAGATATATTTCCTAGATAATCCTAAAGAAAAGCATTAAGTTTTCTTTTGGTTAGCATTGGCTCAGCAAATGTTTATTTGATTAAAATGTGAATTGCTATCTATTTTTGATTCTTCTGATTGGATAGCAAAATATAGACATTATTGATTGAAGGTTTAACGTTATTTCTTGTAGTAGCAGCCAAAATATGTTAACTTTGATTGGAGTATTAAGTTCAATTGGATTTTTATTAATTTCCCAAAATGCAGAAAAAGAATAGAAACTAATATCTTAGGGTAGAAAAGTCAAAAATTCCAGCATGGTATCTTGTTAAGCCAAAGAAAGCTAGGGAGAATCATCTCAGAGTCATGTAAGATGATGTATTTGTTTTATGAAGTGAAAACAGATGGGGATTTATTTCCAAGTTAGGAGGAGAAGTTTAAGACTCAAACAATCTTGTTATGTGGGAAAAAAGAATAGACTGAACTCACTCCCAAGAAAATATTGACCTGCTGAAGAGACTCAGCTGAACAAAAAGCCCGGCAAATGACCAGCACTCTAGGAAACATGACCTGTGGTAGGCCTTCCTCTATTGACTAGAAGTAATGACCTGATGTTGCAACCAGAGATTTGTGGACATTAGGAAGCTTTTCTTCTGTTCCAATAGCTAACAGCTGGGAGGAACTGCTCCTGTGGAGTCGTCATTACTGGAGCTCTCCAAGAATGGGCTACGCAAAGAACGATTTTGGTGCCGTTGATACTGACCTGGGAGGGAACAATAGATTTTCTGAGTTGCTTCCTGGTCTATTTTATATGGTTATTCAATATGTCTATTCCAGCACAGAATTATGGAAAAGGAAGAGAAAGTTTAGAAAGAACCAAGAAAAACCTCCAATTCGAAGTACATGCTTTTTGTTTTAAGTACTTTAAGATTTTAAAAATTATGGCTTTCTCTGTATGTCTTAACTTCACCCATCAGACTGCAGGATTTAGCCTCTGCTGGGCCAGCTACACTAAGACCAGATGTCACTACACTTTCTTTTTTATTTTTTTCCCTCTACAATTTCTTGTGTCTGATAGAAACTACCCAGAGAGGCATAAAGGCATTCGCCATAAAGGCATTACTTTATCTTCCCTTATATCACTCCTTGAAACTTACTTTGGCTCTGATGCTTACACAGTATTCAGCAAGTTACGCCCTGGAAGGTTGTGACAAAAAATGCTATTTTGCAGTTTCCAAAGGGAGAACCATTTCTTCCTCTCCTCTCTTCATATTTATTACTTGCAGCGTGACAGTATGTCTTTAGATGTATGAAGAATCTGAGAAATCTCTCAAAATACTGTCTTCCAGGCCAAATGCCAACGTTCCAGCAGGAATGCCCACTGCTTTTATCAATATTGCTATAAAATCTGAGCCTCAGCTCACTTGAGGTTATTTCTGTCAACTGATTTATATTTCTAGTCAAAATGTATTGAAAGCAGAAAATGCAGCTGAATGGCCTTAAAAAAGGTAGACAGCAAATTGGAAGTCAGAACATAGGAAAGCCTTTCTAATCCTAGTTTTTTTAGGATTGTATTACTTTCCTTCAGCAGTTTATTCTCACTTGCTTGAACAATGTTTTCAGGCTTCCTTGATTTTTGCACTTTAAAGGGAAGTTGGTTTTTTTGGTAACATTACCTTGAGAAATTACATTCTCCTATACTCTATAGCAGTATATTCAGTGCTTAGGTCTCAGATTGCCTGCAAATTACAACTGTGAAAATTCTGAACAAATGAAACAAGTGAAGGGGACTACCGTTCCCCTGCCTCTCAGGGACTGGCGCTGGCCTCTAAAACAACCCTGCACATTTTCTTATTTTATTCTGCTCTTGCAGGCACACTGTAGGTTTTCAATCCTTATACTGTATCCCTACAGCTCTAAAATCAAAACTGCTACCATCTCTATATGTATCATTTACCACATACCCAATTAATATGTTCCCTGTTTTCTAAATCTTTTGTCCCCATAGATATAGGCAGAAAAGAAGGTCCCGGAACTGACAAAGTCCCTGTGCAGGTGACTTGTTGTCATGCAGGTCAGCAGCTCCTCTTCACATATTTTAACCGAGGACAACTTCTTCCATACAGTTCTGCTAAATCCAAAGTAAAGATAATACACATGGTCATGAGGCCTCCTTAGAACATGAATTTTAGAAGAATTTAGAAGAATTTCTAAAAAAAATGGGAGAAGAGTGAGGAAAAAAAATGGTTTGAACAATTCACTGATATGAATTAGATGTGTTATATCACTTACACACACATGGTCTTTAGCAGGAAGCCAAACACCTATTCTTTCCTGAGGCAATGGGAGCATGGTATCAAGGAAGGAAAGGAAGAAGTATCTTTTATAACACAATTCCTCTTTTATGGAAGTCATGAATTAAAGCACTCCTCAAGACTGAAATTCTGATTAATGGCCTCTATTCACCACAGATGAATGAAAAGTAGATAACTGTAAGTGAGGAAATAAAGACCTGGTTCTGTTAGTCATGAGTCATGAGTCTGCAGTAAATTTCTTTATGGCAACTTGATGTATTTTCCTCTTTCCATGGGGTTATTCATATCACTAAAAGGCAAAATACTGGATCAGTCTCTTTCTATATACATTCCAACCTTGTATAGAAGAAGATCATCTCAGAGTCACCTTACTTTGACTTTGGATGCTGCCTTATTGGGACTGATTATTAGAAATGCTTTCAGAGATACGGAAATTGTGGGAGACCTAAGAATGTCTTTGAGAGAGCATCAACCTTGACATAATCAAGAAGATATTTCTTCAGAGAGGCTCTGATCAACAGGCTCATTATCATGAGCAATCTGCCCCCTTTGGCTACTTAAATGTGATTTGCCAGGTGGTTGAAAATTTGATCATCTGCTTGAGTTTTTTTCCTTTTTTTTTTTCTTTTTGACCAACTGGTGTGTTTCTTTCCATACTTTCTATATTAAGCTGGACTTTGGTGGCATGTATCCAAGTTCAAAAAACACCAAGTCCCTAGCCCATGAGAAATATGCTCCTATATTGGAAAAGGACTCTATTTTTTAATCTCTATTTTGGGGTAATTATTTGTCAATAATTTTATCTCCTAGATTTTCCAATATGAAATTGTCACCCTGATTTCTGTTCCAGTAAAGACCATGAACTTCTTGCATTTGATAGTCATATCAGGACTGGCTTTATAGTACCAATCAATGGGATTTTTCACTTAAAAAGATTGGAAGATCCTGTCTTTGTTTGTGTTGAGTCATTCTAATATACTTAATATAGCTTTAGATTAGAAAATAATGGAACTTTTCAATTCTGACTGAAATGCTTTACAAATCAGAGTGTTTGATAACCTCGTTCCTTCTGGCAGGAATCTTGAACAAAATGAATCAAGAGAAAACCAAGTCAATAATTCTGAAGAGCATTAGCACAGTGGGAAGTTTTGAAGCCAAACATAATTCCCCAACATGCAATAAACATTCTTTATGATAGCTATACACCAATTTTTTGAAATGATTCTTGCAGTTTACTGTGTTTTTGTGCTTCTCCTTGACTCTTCTCATATGATTCATTAGCACTAAACCAATAACAATGATAAAGACTACTTCACAAATGATACATCTTGCTTCTCTCTTACACTCTTGTATTTTCTCTTATGCAAATTCCCTGTCAGACGATAAGCAAATCATTGACAAGTGAATCAAGAAAGTCACAGTTTTGGAGCTCTTTTTCTACATATGAAAATATACACTTTTTTTTTTCCAAATCACATCTTGACTGACTTTCACCATTGGGTTTTTGGAATATCAGGTACATCAAAGCTCCAAATGACCAGGTAGCTGCAAGGCAGGCACACTTGAGTAACAGGGAGCTGTTTCACTTCCTTGTCAAGCAGTTAATTGGCTGCATAACTCAAGCAATTCACTGAAACATATGCCTGAGCCAAACTTTGTAGAAGTGTAAGATTTGTGTATCTTGGGAAAAAATATGTAAGCAAAATAAAGTGAGAATTGCAATAACTACTAGAGTTAAATTAATTCAGAGATTAATTTACACATTGTAGCGAAGGAAACGAATTTTGCTTAATTTAGGAACTCTAAGTTTTAGATTGTCTATAAACTAGAACAGTTTCACTTAAGGAAGATGGAGAATATGTAGGAAAAAGAGGAAAACTGATAAAACTAGATAGGTTGGTGTATGTTATGAAATAACACATATTTCATAAAAAAGAGTCTCAAGATGTTTTTCCCACCATTTTGCTGTTCAAATAAATTTACCTTAATCAGGAAGATAAATTTAATCAATAATATTTGCATAAAAGTAATAAAGAAAAAAAGAATTTTGCAATAAATAAAGTTGTAAATGAAATTTGCTGTAGAATGGATTTGTAAATCATAAAATAAAATTAGGAAGGTACTGAATAGCTTGTATTCGTTACCATTCATCTTTCCACAGTCAGCATATAATAAATGACCAGCTAATCAAAAATTATTTACTCTAATGGCCTTTATTTCTGTTTTGAGGAAGATGCTTTTAGTTTATCAGCTTGTTTTAAGCCTCTAATTCTACTGGCAAAATGACTGGAATCCTTTTAGCAAGAATGCTTGCGTGCATTTCCTTACTTTGGATTAGGCAGTTGACTTCAATTACTATTCCTGTTGCAGCTTTCAAAGTAGAATATGATCTGTTGTCTGCCTAATGCTACTGGAGGTGGGGCTGCAGTCGTTTCAGTTTGTTCACCCATTGGTGAGACATTCCATTTTGGTGTCTTTTGTTAGATTCGGAGCAGAAAATGACTGGCATTAAATGGCAGCATTTTATAAAGAGATGTTAAGAGCATACATTTCCATTCTTTGAAAGTTGCTAAGTTGCAGAGTATCAAAGAACTTGATGAATGCTCACTTTGTGTGGAGAATTATAGTGCTACTGCACCCCACATCCTTCAGCTGCACAACTCAGGCTCTAACATGTTTTCAGTGAAGTCTTTTCTGTGGCAGCCTGATAATTTCAGATTCATCGACTTGGTATGTGTAGTGAAATTAAAGATTTTTGTAAGTCTGCATTTTATCAACATGCTAGTTCTTCTGATGTAGAGCAGAAAAATAACATTCTTTATTCCCACCACTTGTAGGTTTATAGTAAATGACCATTCATTTAGAACAATTAGTTCTTATATTTTAATCCTAAAGAAAGTAACAAGAAATAAGATGTGGAAATGCATCAAAACACACAATAAATATCTAATTTTGATTACTCAGTGATGCACTGATCATCCATCTCATTTTTGAAGTGCCTCTATATTTCTCATAGTACCTCTATAATGAATAAATTGTGAAACTTGTCACTGTACATAATGTATTCGCATCGTGACTGTAAATCCTTGCATCGCAACACCACATTTATCATCTGTCTTGTCATATTTACCGTAATATTTCTGACTTGGGCTGTGATTATACGTAGGCGCTCATCACGGAGCCCTTTTGGATTTATGAAGTGGCAGCCTGGGTAGTGAAACAGTGCAGTTTTCAAATTCAAATATTGAGGGCTGTCTTTTTTTCTGCTTTGTGCAGATTTGGGCAATAAAGTCTTTAGAAGGCATTTTGCAGCTGCACAGGTTGCTGGTGGCAGGAGCGGGTGCTCACTGCGCCAGGCTGAGGTGAAGCACTTCCCAGATGAGTCCACAAATTATCTGCTGAAATTTTGGTGAAAATAGAACAAGCATAAAAGATTATTAAGAAGAAAGCAGTATTTCTTCTTTTCATGGCTGCTGCCTCGTAGGATCAGAGGATACCACAGGCTGGCAGGGAGCTCAGGAGGCCTCCTGGCCCTGCCGCCCGCTCAGCAGAGATCAGAGCGGGCAGCTCCACTGGGTCCCCAGCTCCTTCTGCTTGGGTCTTGCACAACCTGACTGGGCAGCTTGTTCACTGCTTCACTGATCTCACACAGCAAAAGGCTTTCCTTGTATCCAACAGGAATAAAGTTGAGTTTAATTCTTGTTTCTTAGAGTTTGTTACCCATCTAAGTACTGAAGCTGTGAGTTTGTTTCTTTTCAATTTAGAAATGTTGCTCTTTGTGGAGAAGGAACTAAATATATGGTTAGTGCTGGGAAACTAGAAAATAAGACACTCTGGTGCAGGTCTTTGTGCTTAAATGGCAAGTCTGCTGAGAGATCTCATTTCCCATTGCAGAAATGGCAGAAGCAAAGCACTTAGCCTTTTATAAATCATTTTCCTTAAACTTTGCCAGGATTTCAAAGTGGCTTTGAATAATTCAATATAGATCGATGCCTTGAAGAGTTTTGTATATGTTACATGTTGAAAAGATTCAGACAAAAAAGCAGATGAGCTTTAAAGGGATTCACCAATTACACTCGCAGCAGTGCTGCATGATTATCCTAAGAGCATAATATCATCTCATAGGTGAACTATGTTGATGGATGAATTTAACCAAGTATTACTGAAAGGCGAGAACACACAAAAGGAACTAGAATGTAAAGATAAAGTTAGTAACTATAAAAGAGAAAAATAATGGAAAGGAATGCTTAAAAGCTACTAATACATAGGTAATTTATACTAATTGGCTGTATTCTTATATATGAGGACTATTTAATTCAGAGGGGTATTGGCCTGTTTCCTGTGCTATACTATCTTTTGGCAGTGCATTGAAACACTGGAAGTACTTGAAACACACGGGTGTATTCTTATCTCAGTGCGTAGGGGGAGAATGAATTGTGATTTCTTGCCAAACACCTGCAATGTGTGTGTGAGCTGCCTCTGCCTGTGCGCCCCACCTCATGGACAAGCAACGTGGTGAGCAGTTTTCTTGTCCATTGGTTTCAAATGTTGAATGATTTAATGATTCTGCCAATTTCAACTTTTATAAGTCTCATTATGGATATTATGCATGTTTGTGGTCTTCATCATAATCATACATTGGCTCAGTGACTTCTGATAATTTATAATTGCTAATTGCTAACCAGGTGGCATAGGACTGTAATAAACCACTTTTGTTCATTAGAGCAAGTAGTCTCAACTGTCATTGCGTTTTCATCTTTCATTTATGAGCTCAAAAATGTTGGAATCAAATACCATATTCCATATTTTAATTGTCCTGATTCTACAACTAGTAATGACTAAGCCATTTTCCAGATAGCTTTCAGAAATTATCAAATGTTTGCTCTTTTTCTTTCAATCTCATTCTGTATGTATCTTGTTTAAATGAAAGAGAAGCAGGTTTTCTCCAGTGAGATGCACTGCTGGAAAAGTCTACAGTTGGCAGGGCCTAGACAAACCTACCAGCTCAGTGACAGACTCTGTTTTGCTGGAAACTTTCTGACATGATCTAATTTCAATTGCTACTTATGATTTACTATTATATTTCTAATTTCTGATTTATATTTCTCCATGTTAAAATTCATGGTTTACAAAAGCTTCTTGTATATCTGGAGGAAAGAAATAAAAGTTACTGCATTCACAATACCAGATCCTTTAGGTGAAAGGATCCAGCTTCCTTTAGGTGTTTGCCTTAAAGAATAATGGAAATTTAATGTGTCTTTCCTATCCCATAAGGTTAGGACTTGAAAATTCCACCAGAGTTAGTGATTATACCTGAAAATATTTTAATGAAATTAATTACTTATGGAATCTGTGAAAGGGAATAAAACTGCAGAAGAGAGTAGCATATCTGCTATCGTTCTGCAGGATTGGTTCATAATGCAAAGTTAACTGTTTTCCACTTCTGACAATTTCAGTGCTGTCAGAGGAAAGAGAAGCGTTTGAACAGCAGTCCTGGACCCTCCAGTTCCAGGAATGATCAGCCACTGGCGTTTGAGTGGAACTGAGCGACTATCTGTAGGCAGAAATACTTTTAAAATATTAATTGTGCATTACTTATCAAAAGACAAAATGTTCACCATCAAATCTCTAACCCTTTTGGTTTGTGCTTTATACCAGAGAATAAAGAAAACATCCTGCTTGGCCAGAGGCTGGCACGAGGCAAGTGTCCATAGTCCTGGGCCAAGTCTCTGCCTTTCTGTGCCCGCAGGAACAGGGTTTGTCTTCTGCCCTTGCTAACTGTTTCGCTGCTTGTACCATTTAAGGGTGGCACTTTCACCTACAACCAGAGACACACAGTAAATGAATTTTAAAGATGTTCTGTAAAAGAAATCACAGTAAACAAGGAAGGACACATATTAATGAGCTGAAAAGCTGGAAGATATAGGTAATTGAGTTCAAATCCTATTGTTTTGATTTTTAGCCCAGATAAGAGGCCTTAATTTTGCATCTGAGGTTTTTTTTTTTTTTGTGTGTTTTCACTATTCAGAAAGTGGTTATCCATTTGAAAATATCTCTCATCTCTGAGCAAGAAAAAATTGCACCAAGTTACCAAAAGCACAGAAGTTTAGTTCAATTCTTTCCAAAGAGAAACTTTGCCAATTTTAATTATGTCATAACCCTTCGTAAGGTCTCCCCCTAAATCAGAAATAGCTCTGATTCTTTTAGAGGTATGGCCATGCCAGAAATAGGTTGCTTGCATTCCTACATTTCTTCCATTTTATTTGGTAAAAAACGTGTTTTGGGAGATGTTGTGTTTCCATTGCATTCCAGAGGTATGAGTGTTTAGTTCATAACTTTGAAAGTTCCTCTCCTTCAGTAGCCAATAACCCCATTAAGTGATACACAAACAGGACACAACATGGAATGCAGTAGTCTTAGGTTTTGCAAAGCTAGTGCATAATCATGAAGAAAAAAACTCTTTTCTTCATATTAATTAACTCTGTCATTTTATTTTAAAGTACTGTGCTTTACTTTGCCTGAGTTAACATGCCCCTTGATAAGTATATGATTGCTTTTACCAATAATTACTAGCAATTACATTTTCATGTTTGCAACAGAAGTTGTTAATTTGTCAGGTGAAACAAATTACCAACATTAGGCTTTAGGAATGCACAGCTGAGCTAGGGCAGGGAGGTCACTTATTATAGAGCTTGTCAGTCTTAAGTGCAAGGTGAGGGGGTATTTAAGAAAAGTTGCTGAGCTTAACTGGCTTTTTTAGGTTGTTCTTTTTTAGTGTCTCTGAACTGCTGCCGTAGAGAGGTTGGAAGGTGAGTTTCTATCTGTATTTTCTTATTTATATGCATGTTTATGATTTTTTTCAGGCTTCTTTTTGAACTTTAGCTATTGTTAGCCTTATATGGTAGCTTATTTTAGAGACTGCTGTCTTCAAAGTAAGGTACTTATTTTACTTGCATTAAAGTAGCTTTCTAATATGTAATGTGTTGTCTTTGTCTACTGGACTGGATCTTTATGTTGTATAGAGATACTACAGGTAGTAACAAGCTCTCAGGTTAAACAAAAGTTTTTCTATTGTATTTTTCTAAGGAAAAAAAATTCCTTGGGCACTGAGCCTCTAGTGGGTGTCAATGTTGTTATTTCATTGTTCCATATAATTAAAAGCTATTGCGGCATAGGAGTTTCTTGCACTCTCTGCCTGATAATTCAAAAGTGTATCACTCTGGCTATTTCTTTCATCATAGCAAGAGGTAGAAATCTCTTTAAGGTTACTGGTTATTGATTATTTTGAAAAATCAGGCTCTTCTGATGTTGTCTCTTTTTCTTTAAATCTCTTCCCTGTGAGTAGAGATGACTGCTCTTCGGTGCTGCTGGTTTTCCTGGCCAAAACTTTCCAGTGTGAGAAATGCTTATAGGCTGGTGATGCACATGATGGTTCTTTGTGCCTGCGTATATGTTAAATGCATAGAGATAGCATATGGCTTGTTTTCCAGATGTGCTGACTTATTTAATTATTGCTAATACTTAAAATATGTGCAGACAAAGGCATGTTTGTCCATTCTCAAGCTAAATAGTTTGGAAGCTCATTGAGGAATGGTAGTGAAGTAGTAATACTAGATGGGTGAACTGGTTCTGAAGAAAACCTGGAAGAAGGTAGATTAGATTGTCTTAAATAGTTATTTTAATAACTCGTCTAGTGTTCTAGGTGCTTCCAGGTGCACTTCTTGCTCAAAGGGGATTGCAGGGCATGCTAAGCAGCAGATGACAGTGAGGGTCCCATATAAACAGTTTAAAAACAAAAATGGTCATTTCTATGTGAAGGGCAAATTGTGATCAGAACGTGGAGGGAAAAATAATGAAAATAAGCAGGGAGTAATTCTGAACTGTGTATGAAGTCTGCAGTTTAGTAACTTAGTGATAGCTTCTCGATATAGTTCCTTTGAGAGGAACCACCCTTGAATAAAATCTCTGTTCAAGCCTATGAATTTCTCCTAATAGTTGAATTGTTCACGAAATTCAAGCTGAGCTTCTGAAGCTGCACTGGGTTTAAAAGACTAAAGGAAATTTCTAGAGCTAGACTAGGCTTGCAGTTGAGTCAGTTTGTACTGTGTCAGTGTTTTGAAGTGTGTTGCCAAAGGGTAGTGTTTAATCTAGTTTTAGGCCCCCAGAAACAAGATTCCTGTGGAGCCACAGCTTTAGCATGTTGTAATCTCCCTGCTTTTCCAAATCCCTACACCTTCTGTCAGCTTCCACACTTATTTCCATGTTGAAAATTGCTTTCCAGCTATTTCTGCACCTGCCTTCAAACTTCTGTGCTAAATTGCTTGCATAATGTATATGTGGTGAAATGATCTTTTGCCATCTCGAATGAAGGCACTAAGAAAACCAGCACCAACCAGAAGCTGCTGGGTCCTGGCACACCAAGGCCAAGGTCTGCTGCTGGTCCTGATGACTGTTGGCAGCTGCTATAGCTCTAGCTACTGCTCCAGAAGGGCACAGATTTTCCTGTGATGCCCTGCTATATAGGCCAGCCCTGCATAGCTGTGTGGTGTGAAATGCTTGTATTTAGGCACCTGAGAGTGTGCTCTGCTCCCAAATAGCTACATCTCACTTGATCATAAGGTTGCATCATAAGTTATCACAAATCATTTATTTTAATCAACTTGATCATAAATGTATCTCACTTGAGCATAAAGGTTGTTAGATGACCATCGTGACTGAAAGAGGTATTTTTTAGGGAGCTCAAGTCTAAGCTGTTATTCGTGATATGAAAATTTTTTGTTCTTCTCTGAAAGTAATTCTGTATTTTTTTTTGCTTCAGTTTTGGTGGTGTTGCCCTCTAGGAAGCAGAGTACGTTCATACTTTGTGTCGTTTTTGTTGAAACCTATAATACATTTACAGCATCAATGACTCTCCTTGTAAGGATCAGGTTTAAATCCTATAATTGGTGTCATTTTATGAATTATTAAATGATGATTGTATTACAACCTATTACAACTGCTTACCGAGGAAGAAAAGGACCCATTGATTGAAATTCTTTCTGACATCCCTCTTAGTAGGTGCCTGGATTCTCCTCTGTCCTGAGCTCTGCCTGTCAGAGACATCTTTGTTGCAGAGTTGCTTGAATATTATCTAGTGAATCAATTTTGCAGTGTCAGGCATGGAATACTAATCCCTGAAAGCTTGCAAATAAAATGGGATACAGCTACAGTTAATAAAGCTTATTTAAGAGTATACACAAACCTTATTTGCAAATACAAATGATATTTGTTGCACAAAGGTTGTTTTTCTATGTTCTGGAAAATATTACACTGGCAAATTCAAAGATGAAGTTTTTCTTTTCTTCTTTTTTTTCCTTCTCCCCTTGTAGCAAAGTTCAAGATAGTGCTCCCATCTGATAGCTGTGATTAAGGAGGGATGTTTCTTTTCCCTCAAATGTTGGATGCTTTAAAAGCCTATACAAAATAGCTCTAGTTGTTCAGAACCTTTTCTGAAAATGCGGTTGCTTTTTCACTAGACACAAGTCCCAGCAAAGGTTCCCTTTCCTTCTGACTTGTCTGATATGTGCTGTGCATTTGTGTATTTAAAGCTGAAGTGTAAGTCACTATGTATGAAAAACTATTATCATAAAGAGGAAGGGAATGAGCTATTATCGCTATTAAGTGAAGCACAGAACCCTTTAAGAGCTGGGTATGAGGAGTTTGGTCAAGTTGACTTTTGAGTTTTGTGATGGAAATGTGCAAAGTGTTGGGCTGAACATAGGGCAGGACAGTTCTTGCTGCCTGGTGGTTCAAGAAAGTGCAGATCATGTATTTATGGTACATTGGGAGCCCTGTTACTGAATGAGTTTAGGTTTTCAGTCACCAGGTAACTGTAGCACTTAGTCATGTACAAACCATAAGATTTACATTAAACTGACTTTCAGGGTCAGCAGTTTAATAAATTTAAGGAGCTACAGTTGGTTGAAGAGAAGCAAGAATGAAATATTTTGGCATAGATTGTAGGAAATCATGAACAAGAGATGAAGTGGGCATCTATTGTGCATCACTGGGCAGAAAAAGTAAGAACTAAAAAATATTGGGCTAACTGTAGAGGAGCTAGAAACTCCTCGATAGGGCACTAATGTATAGGGTAATTGACTACAAAGTCCTCCTTGGACAGCAAGAACAATGGGGCATGAGTTCCTCATAAAAAAAAGTTAAAATGTTTAGATAACTCACTGACCAAGGAAGCAGGCAATTTAGACTTAGAGCTCGACTTGAGGTGATTTTTAAGTCTACAGAATGCTAGGAGAGAAAAAGGAGGAAAAAATATATTAAATTGATTTGGCATGTTTCTCACTAAAAAGCCTCAAAAAGTAAAAAAGACTTAATGGTATGGAGTGTGAGGACAAGAACGTGTGGAAATCTATATGTACCTAGCCGTACCTGTCAGGAAAATGTGTGTGGAGGAAGGAGAATGGTCATTTAAAAAACCTCTAAGCTGGTAAATTGCAGAGCATGGAATATCACATTCCAAAAAAAAAAAAAAAAAAAAAGTGAGGATATAAAAATGAGGAAGCACATATTCTCTACACTGAAAATGTGAAAAATGAAGAAGTGGAATTATGTTATTAATTTCTGAATTGCAGAAATCACTGTCTAATTCCATCCTCAGAGTGCAGGAGAATTTTTCTTATGATATTTTCTCCAGGACTTCAAGTTAAAGAACCTGTACCCTATGAGGGAAGTAAGTGAAGCAAAATATACAGGAGCTTGTAAAACAAGGATAAGAAAAGCAAAGACTTTAATGAAGACTCAGAACTCTGTGAAAGAAGTTAGGATATTTCTATAAGAAAATATTTGTTGTGATTGCATGTCTGAGTGCAGGTAAACTATTTTAAGCATATAGGTCCTGGAGTCTAAAGATGTATGGGAAGACATGGAGAATTGAGAAGGAGCCAGTGGGTGGTAGTGGGGAAATGGTTATCAAAAGTGTGATCCTGAAAATGACAGCACTGTGTAAAAGTTCTCACTTGGAAGTCTTCAGCATCCTGAAACACATGCACCTTTTGCAAGCCTCCAGGTTGACTTGGCAAAAAAAAAAAAAAAAAAGGAAAGAAAGAACCAAGAGCATCAGGCAAACATTTTAAAAATCATTTAATGTAATTTATTCTGTGTAGTATTTTAACTTCCTGCATGTTTTTAGACCTTAGTGAGGTAGTAATGATAGTTAGCATGAATAAAATAGCGGATTGTCAAGTCCTATTGAAACATTGATGGAAACTAGGTTGACTATCACAGGGATTGAAAGCTGGCTGAAAGACTGTAAGCAAAAGGTAACGATAAGCAGCAGCATATTGAGCTGCGATGTGAAAGGTGAGAGGTGGGTAGTGAGGTGTCACAGGAATCAATTTTATGTCTGATCTAATTTAACATTTTCATTAGTGATTAGCAAATGATGAAGGTAACATACTAATAAGCTCCTTCAGAGAAAGATGTCCTAGGAGGTGATACAGAGACTGATAAAGCTCTTTGGAGAACTAGAGGGGTTAAGATCTGGAAGGAAGAAAACACAAACCAAAAACTACTTGATCTAAGGGTGTGTGTGTGTGTGTGTGTGTGTGTGTGTGTGTGTGTGTGTGTGTGTGTGTGTGTGTGTGTGTGTGTGTCCAGAAAAGATAGGAGGGAAAGGAGAAAAGGAGAGGGAGGGGAAAAATAATGCAGACATGTTAAAAGGGCATTCCTACATGGGATTGAGAGGGGAAAAGACTGTATGTTGGTTGTGATCAATAGATGCTGTGCATTTGTAGCTCTGCAAGTTGTGTATTGGGCAAGGATGAGAGCACTGTATTTCTTCTAGGTGGTCGGGGAAGGAAGGTGGGTTGATGTTTTCATGTTCACAATTTAGCGCCTTGTGGTGCTTTCTGGCATCATCCATGCTTGGTGATCTCCAGCTGTCAGCAGGCACCAGGATAAATTAGCATTAATGTGAGGTTAGAAAAAGAATAACTATTTGTAATTTGTCATTCATGTGGATTTCCAGGCTTAGCCAAAGGGGTCTGCAGAAAGTGAAGCAGAAGAGTGACTATATTCACACTTGGGCAAACTTTAATAGGAAGAAAATTTTTTGAAATATACCCCCTGGCTGTAGTGACATTACACTATTTTTATTTAATATATACTACATTTGCAGTATTTTGGTTAACTTTCCAAAGCCAATATGCTACGAACAATGTATCTTATTGCCATTTACTGCTTTTATGGGCTGCCTGTTTAAGGCAATGTCTCTTGCAGTATACCAGGTCTTGTTTTAAAAAACTACTGATAGTTCGACCTGAACTCTCAGCTGCAGGTCTTTCTTGTTCCACCAACTCCAGGAGATTTTTCTACCTAGAAATAGCAGTGAGTTGGATTAAATCAATGCAAAATGAAATCTAGTAGTTGATGTAGAGCAGCTGTGTTGCAAAAGCTGTTCTTTCACTTTGTCTTTTGTTCATCCTACTCCTTTGCAGAGTAGGATGAACAAATCCCAAAGCCTGAGTTCCTGAGGTGCTGAAATACAAGTTCTGGTGTTGTAGTGCTGCCTGATTTTCGCCTTTGTTACTTAGGATTGAGGAAAGAATTTTTGATTGTATGTTGATTTTGAAACCAATCTTGAAGAACAACATGTTGGTTTTGGAGAAGAGGAAAAAATACAAGATGCTTGGAGAATAATCACATTGGTCTGTGTGGTGAAAATCTAGGTTTGATTTGCATCCTTTGACTTATTTTTGTGTGTTCTTTTCCTAAATTCACTCATAAGAGTAGATCCTTTCTTTATAAAGCAGATGTGGGCAATAGATTTCTTTCTAGCAGGTGTCCATCTGCAAGACTACTGTGTACACACTGAATAGTATGTAGTTGTCATGCAATATAAATGAAAACCTCAGTATTTTGAGGGTTTCTTAAATTACTTCAAGTATTTTCCTATCTCTTGAAAGACCTACTACATGGACTGTAAGAGGTAACTTAGACCAAAAACATCTTGGGCTTGCATTGACATTCCTGTTCTTCACTTGCATATAGCAATGGGAAGGTTTCTGACCATCTCGTAGGAGTCCAAGGTTGAATACTACTTTTCAGGTCAGAAATTAATTGTTTCTATTTTCTGTAGAGCTTTTTATACATCTCTGAATAGAACATAAAACATCTATCTGATATATCTTCTGATAGCTGTGTAGTCATTAACATGCAAATTGTGCTGCCATGCACAGCATCCATTTTCATCTTGAATGTATGGGAAAGTATGAGCCCAGATTGTCAAATGCAGGTGCCTAAACTTAATAGTAAACATCTATAAATCAGTGTGTATCTAAATATGGATTTATAGATGTGCTTTGATGCATTTCAAAGCTGTGAAGGCTCTGCACAGCAGGGAATTGGGAATCTTTATCTCATCATGGATTGGTAGCTGGGTATAAGCTTTTACGTCTCGTAATTTTGGCCATAAGCTTCTTTATAGCAGGTTATAAATTCTCTATAAATATTCAAGGTGGTTTTTGACCTTCTAACATTTTTTTTGTGTGTTGTTTGTGAGACGATCTGTAAGGAAAACCACATTTTCAGACTTGGAGGAGGAGATGCACCTTCAAACTAAATCCTTCTCAAAACCAGGAAGATTTAACATCAATCTGCCATTCTCACTTAGCTAATTTCTCTGTGAATATATTGAACTATAAATGACAATAGAGCTCTGCTAAATTACACCGTGGTATCTTCTTAATTGATTTGGCTGATGTTCATTAGTTTGTGTAGTCTGCACTAGCAAATTTACAGTTCAGTAAATCTTTTCCTTTTTACCTAAGGGGCAGATAATGCAAAACACTTGAGCACAGGGTGTTTTAGACACATGTTCACAAATAAGTCAACTATGCTGCTTGAGTAAGCTGGAGTAGCATTAGATATCCAGAGGAGGGCACCTGTGGCCCTAGAGTCAGTATTTTCCACTCAAAGCATTGTCTACACCACAAACTTTGTTTTGGAGGGGACCAGAGGCTTTAGAGAGTCTTGTCTGTAGTGGGCCAAAGGACTATTAAACAATCATGGGTTATGCATGGTATCAGCTTGAAGATTACTTTGCTGATTTGTTTAATTATTTGGCATATTTGTTGCACAAATTGCTATCTTTCAGGTGCTTTCAGAACAGCAGCTGTGGGCTGTGGAAAGCCACTCTTATATCATGAAGGCCAAGAGCATTTTCTGCTCTAAATTCAGCCCAGCCCATTAGGCTTGATAAATATTTTGAAAAGGACTTGTTCTTCTTTCTAATACAATGCTCTGTTTCTTTGAGCAAAGTAACTTGGATTCCTTTTTGTGTCTGGGAAAAGAACTGAATGAAAGAATCAAAGAATGCAGTATTTCCAATAATAGAGTTCTCCGTTGGAGGTATCTTGTGGAAAATCATGTTAGTTATAGAAATTATGCTATTGGAGAAAGCGAAAGATCGTGCTGTCTAAACCCAAAGTTCAACTCCTGTAATAGCCCTCCATAGTATTACTGCTTCATTGCTCAGGTAGCACCCGATCATGAGCACAAACTTGTGTTATATGAAAACAGCAGTCAAATGAATTGGAACTGTAAAGTTTGCAATCAAATTGATAATGTAGTGTGAGATTAGAGAAATGAAATGTAATTTTAGGTCTTTTTTTCAAATACACAGGTAGCAGGACATTTCTGGAATTCCAAACATGGAGCTACTTGCAGGAGCTATTTCATTTTATCTGCTGAATGTCCAGGTCACTTTGAGATTTTGGTTGAGAGAGTTTCTATGAAAAGCTTCATCTGAAATGAGATCCAGTATTTCTGTGGGAGGAAAAGTAAGTCACTTAACCAAAGACAAAGGGTCATTTTTCCAAGGTTTTTGGAGAGTTCTAAGCTTTTTTCTTTCTGTTCTCCTGAAGCTAATAGGAGATTCTGAAAGCTGTGGGTGAACTTGTCCTATACCACATATAGCACTCTGAAGACTTGAATTCCTTGATTTTTCCAGGCTAGGGACAAAAATTATCTTTAATTGCAACATCTAAAACATACTTCCATTTGAAACATACTTCATTAAATTTTTGCATAGATTTTTAAACTGTAAAGACATGTTTTTTATATACTATACCCACCGAAACCTACAAAGTTTGTAAAATATCAAGTATAAAATAACCGTTTGCAAAAATATTTGACGTTTGAGTTTCCTATAAATGAGTATCTTTTACAATTGCATCTGTTAACTTCTTGGTTCTGATAGCAAAATGATAGGCTGTGTGTTGAGGGAAGGGAATGAGGCTGTGTCCTTGATATGAAAGCTGCAGATGATTAATTGATTTTTACCATTGCTAATGCTTCTTGGCGGTGGTAGCTGTATGTGGCTGTAGCAAAGTATGAAAAGAGCTCTAGCTTTCCTTTTCCTGAATTACTTTCTGCTTGCTGGACTAGTCGATGTAAATTGAAGTCCTTCTGAATTGAAAGTTGGCTTAGTTGAGGAATTTATATTTTCAATTATTAGTTGAGAGATACTAAAAAAGGGTGCTCTGCCTATAAATCTTAACTTGTTTAGCTTTTCCTCAAAAAATCTCAGAATAGCAAGCTAATTGAATAACACTAAGTACAACATGTAGTTTTGTATGATTGAATTCATTCCGGTTATCCATCTATACTCTATTTCTTGCAGTGCCCTCCTGAGTTCTTAAGTGAAATTTGATGAGCTATGATAACAGGGTCACCTTCCCAGCTTCATAAAGAAGTTGCTGAGCAACAATGTTCCACAAAGGATTACAGAACTAATCCCCTAATTTCTCTTTCCCTCCAAAGGCTGTTTTCCTTATCTGTCAGGCTGGCATGATAAAGAAAAATGGGATTTTTCTATTAACACTTTATGACATTATATTTTAAGAGATACACTGACTAGGTCTGAAGTGATCTTAAATTTAGGTTGTTTTTGTATTCTTAACACTAACAAAAAAAAAGTAGTAGAAAGGAGCAAGTAGTAAACAGGAAGTATCTGTGTGTATCCACAAGAAAGGAGATTGAGAAGATACCTGGCTGATGTAAAGGAGTGCTCCATTTAAGAGCAGAGCTCTGCTGTATCAGCTAAAGCTTGATTTACTCAGCTTCAAATTCTACAGTGAATTCTGACTGAAGAAGTGAGAATTGCACATGGTAATTTGTGGTTTATTTTCTTGTATTCAAATTGAACAGGAATGTTTTATATAAGTATAACTGAGGATGTTTATAGTAGTCAAACACATTATTGATTATGCATTGGGTTCTGGTGTTGACATAAAGGTGCTAAATAGCTTCACTAGATTGCAAATTAAAATTTGGGATTTGTAATTGGCATCAGAATACTCTCCTTCTGCACAGATATTAGTTCATCATTATCTCTTGAAATGAAGAAAACACTAAAATTGGAGATGATAGAGGATGAAGGTTAGAGCTGTACTTCCTACCATCAAGGACTGCTAGCACTTGCTAGCACTCATTTATTCTTCTTGATGTGCTCTGAGACATTCATTAGCGGCAGACTCATGACTGCAATGGTGGATTAAGTAAGAGTTTGCCCTTGATCTGTAATATATATATAATGAACCAAGCTAGTACTAGTTAATACATCCTATAGCTCTACCTGCTCTCACCCTGTTGGAGAGATTTTTAAGGGATTTTTTTTCTTCTGGTGAGCTCTTAGACTTTTCTCAGCACAGATGTTTATGGTTGCTGTTCAGAATCAGGAAAATTAAATATTAGAGTTCATTGAGATGGCAGTGGAAAAAAATACAGCAGGAGGAATTTTGTGGAAAAACTAGTCTGCAATACACAGGCCATTCAGTCAAAGCCGAATGTCATGACTAAACTAGGGAAAATAGAAGCTAAGGGCTCAAGATAGGAGCATTTACAATATTGTTAATAAAGCTGAACTGTAGATAGGAGTGGATGAGGAATGGTGGAGAAAAGAGCCTTCTGTTTATGGAAAGGCTCAAGAGGCTCATAGGAGCTCTGGTGCATGTGCCTGGTGTCTGTTATCCAAAATATACCCAACAAACCTACTGCCTATTTTATTGTCAGTTAAAAATATAATCTGTCTTTTTGGTGTCATGTCCTGTCTTGTCTCTTTCCTCTTACCCTTTCCCCTCACATACCTCACCTTTTGCAGCTCCCGTGAAACAAACAAACTTTCTGATCCTCATGTTAATTGGAATGTGTTTAATTCCACTGAAGAGTGCTGGAAGGGACAGGAAGCCCAGAGGAAATTTTATAGCCAGTTGGATCATATCTGTGACGTTTGAAGGTGGAAGAGCAAAGCAAAATATCCCTGTGATCTATTGTAAAACTAAAAATAATTCCCTTGGTTAAATGTACTATTTTCCATCCAGTACCTAAACATCTTGGACTAGTTTTTAGTTTTTCAGGTGATCAAGAAACTTATAAATATCAGTCTGCCTTCCTATCTATTGAGTATTCTCCACAGTTAAGTGTCATCTGCAGACTTACTGAGTGTACTTTACCCTGTTGTCCAGGAGTCTGCTACCTTGAAGCTGATGCACTTCATAAGGATAAAGGAAAAAGAAAAGTTTATCTTAGAATTGAAGCTGACTGCTGTAGATAATTTAGTCCTCTTACATATTTGAAAAAGTAAATAGAAATTATCACACGTTTTAGAAGGAACTTGTATGCAAAAAAACCCCAAATTTTAACAAGACACATAATTGCAGAGTTAAAGTATCATGAAAGTTGCAATCATATTTCCATATTTCACAGACTGATAACTCCTGTTTTAGGGAATACAGCATTGATATAATCACAATAATTGTAATGTTGTTTAGCTGAATGAATGGATGTCTACTGTTTCTTCATCATTATTACTACAGGACTAAACCCCTCTTGCCTTTGTTTTAAACCTAAAAACTGAAAAGTAAACTGTAATTCAAGGTTTACAGGTGACTTTTCAGATTCCCGTAATTTGAAGGATATACATTCTGGCAATATTAAGTGACAAATGTAAAATCTACTCAGACAAAATAGTCTTGAGTATCCCCGTCCTTGCTACAATTTCAAACTATGAGTTTGCTTTATTTAACTCAAAAGGCAATAAAGCTATTTGGGTCAATGATCTTTTATCAAATATCTCTTAATCCTATTTCATCTTGGTCTCAGATCAGATTTTTTTTTTTAGAGGCTGAGAGATTAATTCTGTGTGCCAAGAATAGAATGAAAGAAGTGGGATTGTCTTTTTGAGTTCCCAAGCATATATTGGAGTAGGAAAACCCATGAGGACTAGGATAATCTTGGAAGCAATCTGTGGAAGGAGAGTGATGGTTCTCATTTCAGTTTTGCTCAGCTTGTAACATCTAGCAGACTTGATAGAATGACTAAGGGAGTTTCCTTGGGTTTTGCTGTATTTCCCTTTCAGCACAGTGTGATGATCCTGGGGAGCGTCCACAGCACTGAGCCATCTGCTTCTTGCCAAAGAATTGCTGGTCTCTGTCTGCCACATATAAAGGGCTTTCCCTTAAAAATTTCTCATGTGATTACACTGACATCTGGAGTTCAGAAGAAGGTTCACCTCTTGGTCTTTCCAGCTTGCTGCAGGATTGTGTGCCTCTGGATGCACACACATGCATACTCCTTTCAGTAGGACTTTTTAAGACTTTGAAATAACCTGCTGATTTGCTAGCCTCACTTAGGCTCATTTTTAGTATTGGTCATTAAAGGTAAAATAGAAGTTTTTCAACAAAAGAAAACAGATCCCTTGATTGAAAAGGTGAAAAAATGGTGGCTGAGGGTAACTCGAAAGCCTTGCAACTATTTGCAATTACATCTAACATAACTCATTCTCATCTTGGTGCTTTTATTCTAAATACTTTGAAGAAATGTTTTAAGCTTTGAAGGCCAAGCAAAATGACCTACCTACCTCTTGAAGACTGACATTGTTATTCCAAAATAACTTGAAGGTCTTACCACCCTATATTCCAGCCCTCAGTATATTTTCCTTTTTGTTCCATTTAAAATGTGCTCTCTGTCTTCTGAAGCTTAAAAGATGTAGCTTGCTTGTGAATGCTGTTGACTTTTGTCCCTTAAAGATGATGGGGCTGTAACTTGTATATTCTATAGCTCCTTTTCAGTTGGGCTTCTTCACTTGCTTGTAAGCACCCCTTGCCTCTAGGAAATAACCATCCCTAAAGACCACAAAATTCTTGGTGAAGAATAAATTCAAAGATTCAATCTGTACTTGGATTGTTTTTATGCTATCCTAGAGGAAACAGTGATGTTGATTAAGTTACCTCCAGGCAGATTCCTGGGCTTTGGATAGCTT
>JAUBOD010000136.1:107625-119972 GCA_032353885.1 Nothura maculosa
TAGTTTCAGCACCATGTTGCAAGGATTGACTTTGGAAGAGTCATATTTGTCTTAACCAATATGTTGAATTTTCCCACGGTGGTTAGTGAGGTCCAAGTGACATCCCCAACCTCTTTTATACATACAGCTGCAAAATAGATCACTGGAGATTAAAGATTATATTTTTTTGGAGGGGTTAGAGGAGCTGGAATGGACAGCATAGCACAAACACCAAGACTGCTTCTTTTGTTCTCATCTAGTATGTCTTCATCTCTCGTGTGTCTGTCACCAACAGGAAATACCATTCTCAATCAGCAAGAAATCTATTATTTCTGGTTGTGCCTTGAAGAAGCATTTGTATCTGAATTTATATCTGAAGGAGGAGCAATTTATATCTGAAATGTGCTGTATGTTTATATGCTTATTCTTGCACTAATATCTCCTTCATTTTTGAATAGCTGGCCCAAAGTCTCTTGATAGTGGTATGTATTCCTTTTAGTGAACAATGTAGTACTAGAGCAAGAAGAAGAAAAGTTTACACCCCTTGAAGCATAGGGGCCATTATGTAAAAGCTTTATGAAAAGTTTTATTTGTAATTGTTTAGTACAAGCATGCTATAGTCTTAATTTTGCTTGAGTTCCCCAATTTCAGGACTAAGAAAAAAAAATTTAAAAAGTTTAAAAAGTTTCTTTAAATGCATTTTTTTTGCTAAAGAACTAATTCTATAAAGATACATCTAAGAATCTTGGCCTACTAGTGTTGTCCAGATATTAAATTATAAACAGGCTCAATATAAACTCTGCAGAAAATAAGCTGTTTTATAGTAAGTCAGCTCTTTTTTCCATGCCTAGGAGCTCCATCCAAAGAAAATCACAGTTCATTAAATAAGTTTCACATAATTTTAAGATATTTTAACAACTGGAATTGTAATATGCCTCCAACTATTTCATTCTAATTATTTTTATATGAAACAGGAAAATTTGAAAGTAACTGACCTTTAAGTGGAAAAACCTCTTCTGCTACCAATGTAAATTGTAAATGAAATTCCATTATAATGAGGGTAATGTAGCAACTATAGTAATTGCATTACAATGTGGAAATTTTAGCCTTGAAAGATTTAAAAGCTAATTACTGAATGCCACAGTGAGACAAATGGAACTCTTTATTTCTATTGTGCTAATATCTGAATTGCCACAAAGCACTTCCCTAATAAAAAGACCTTGTAAGTATAAACATTTCTATTTAAGTTGTAAAGCAGTTTTTGCACGTTGAACTGTCCCTGGACAGTTTCCTGCTGTGCTGCAGGAGAGAAGCAGCCTGGAGGGAAAGGTGAAATTTCTCCATCAGGATGGGTGGTGTGGAGCCTCTCATTTAGTAGCAGTAACTGAGACCTTGCCTGGAGTCCTGCACTACTGGGAGAGTGTCTTAGATCACACAGGTCCCATTAATGTACAGTGCACTGGCCACTCCTCCATCACACAGCATGAATTTTGTGTGGTTTTATTGTTCATTTGTAATTTCAAAATGTTGAAACTGGCCCACTGTATTTAAGGCTGCATAAATGAGGAAAACAAATAAGCAGCACAATCTGAATGCTGTTTATTTTTCAGCCATTCACATTTTAAAATAATCTTAAATTATCTTCAGGAAATATTACTACTTAAAATTACATGTTATTTCCTATAATGAAGCAGACAAACAGGAATGTTTTCAGCTAATGCCTTTTGAGCTTATACCCCACTTTCAGCAACAAGCGTAAGTATTTTCAAGATACTTTTAGAAGCTACTGCGATGAGCAGCCTAAATAGAAATTGGCATTTCAAGATAAGCGAAGGCTGCCCAGAAGCAGTGAAACATTCTAGTGCCCGTCTGCCTCATCTGTAAATGCCTTTGAAAGGTTTAAGATGCTCTCAGACAACTGAGCTCCTGGCATAGCTGTAAAGCTGATGATATTAGCAGGAATTGTTTTGCTTTCCTGGGTAGAAACAAGTGTTGGGAACAGTACTACCTGCTTTGGACCTGCTTTGTGACTCATCTTAAGGAACAACATGTTTTTTTCTTGTTATTGTCACCAGTAATGATAGAAACAGGGTGGCAAGGAATTAAGGCCCCATGCATTTTTCCAATACTTACAGCAAAGTCTCTTGGAGAAGGTTATGGGAGCAGCCATGTGCCATGGTTCATTGTAGACTATTGAGCAATATAAGTTTAATAGAGGCTAGCTTTGGCATATCTCCTTTTCTTGTGAAAATACGAATTATTTATCCTGATCTGGTATCTGTCTGAAGGCAAAGGGCAATAGATATCCATTAGAATATTTGAATCTGCTTTTATTTGCTCTTGAGCTTCATTCCTGCAGGTAGGTTTTGAACAGTCTGGGTTTCAGCAAGTAAAGAGTTTTCACATATTTTCTTGATTTAGTCCCTTTGGTCTTTTTTCCTCCAATGACCCATTTTCCTTTATTGCAATGTTTAACTCTTGTCCTTGGAGACACACAGACTGACTTTCATTAAAGACAACAGGAAATTCACCAATAACTTCAATAGGGACAGGAATAGGGCATTGATTCTTGACCATGCAAACACATGAACAGTCAGTATAATCACAGGTTGTTTCATCCTTTTCTCATTATTTTAGAGCCTATTTTCAAATGTTCAGAAACTGTATTTTGAATTAGAAGACTTAATTGGGCTTCTACACTACCCTGGGAGGGCTGGACTAGGTGACCTTTGGAGATCCTCTCCAGCCTATGTTATTCTCTGCTGCCATGATCAACAATGTGGCTTTTCAAACCAAGGAAAGAGAAATACCAGCTGTAGTTCCCAGAGGAGAAGATGATATCAAGGTCCTAAATGCTTTCCAAGACAGTGTTGTGGTAGGAAAATGAACTTGATCTGATATGGTGTTGTAGTTATCATCAGCCGCCTCAATTGCCTTGCTTCCCTCAGGCAAAGATTGCCCTGTGTGCTTTCCCCTGCCAGTCTGTAGCCAATCACAAAATAGGTTCTTCCCAGTGTCCCTCCTTTAAAACAAACAAACAAAAAACCTTTCCAAAGCAGACCTACTTCCCTTTTAATGGATGACTGATAGTAAATGAAAAATAGAATAGCTTAAGTCATATCATGTAATCTTGTAACCCAGCTGCTGCGGGGAAAGTATTTGTTTTTGAAGTCTGTCTTTCTTCTCTGGTTAAATGTGCAGCTCTGCAATTAATCAAATTAGGTTACCATGCAGTAGAGATAATGGAACCCAACCATGGAACTGTTGCTGAGTCCTCTTCATAGGAATATTTGAATTGCAAGTTCAGATGCATTTTCACATGAATAATCCTAGAATTTAATGAAAGAGTGAACTTGGTTACAAGACTCAAGAGAAAAGATTATTAGCTGAACAGCTTTGTTTCGTTATATGACTACTAATTTAATATTCTCTTACAAGCTCAAAAATAGACATTTGCCTGTCATTTTTTGTATAACTGTGCTCTTACAGAAAGTCCAATGACTTTTCTATCTTAACAGGTACAAAAATCCTTGAAAGAGCAGTTCTCCATATGCAGAAATATTTTCCTGACACCTTTATATTTGTAAAATTATATTTTCGTAGAAAGTTCTTGAAAAATATTATGCAATGTTAAATACATTTTATATATAACTATATACTATATATAGTAATCACAGAATAGCTGAGCTTTCATGAACCTCTGGAGACCATGCAATCTAAGCATCCTGCTCAAAACAGGGTGAGCTAAAGGAGGTTAATTAGGACTGAGTCCACTTGGGTTTTGAGTGTCTCCAAGAATGGAGACTTCACAACCTCTGAGCAACCTGTTCCAGTGATAAATCTGCCTCACAGTAAAAAAGTTTTCCTTATTTAAATGGAATTTCCTGCATTTTAGTTGGATCCTGGTGCCTCCTGTCCTGCCACTGGGCACCTCTGAGGAGAATCTGGCTTCATCTTTTTTAATCCTTAATCAGGTAATTTGCTCTGTTGTTAAGATCTTGCTTGAGCCTTGTCTTCTCCAAACTAAGCAGTGCTGGTGCTTCATGTGTGAGAGATGCTGCAGTCCTTTAGTCATTTTTTGTCCCTTTGTGAGCTTTGCTCCAGTATATCTATGTATTTCATGTACTGTCAAGCCCAGCACTGGACCTGGCGCTCCAGATGTATCTCTTCAGGGCTAAGCAGAGGAGAAATATCAGCTTGGTCACTCTGCTGGCATTATTCTTCTCAATACAACCCAAAGAAGTTACACTCCAAATTGCCCAAGGATATATTGTTAGCTCTAGGTCTTTTTCTGCCAACTCTTTTCCACCATTTATTTATATATAACTAAAGGAAATCATTAAACAAAAACAATTAAAATGAAAAAATCAACCTACAGTGGGAATTAAGCAGTTGATTCTAGTTAATCCACTTGATTTTACATTGGCACAGCTACCTCAAAATCATCTCATTTTCATGAAGGAAAAGAGTGAACTGCTGTTATTTAAAGGAAGCATGGGTGACAGTGTTGGAGATACTAGTAAAATAAGGTATGTGGGCATAGGTTATTGTGGTTGAAATGATTAGGTTAATTGTGTTCAAGTAACTTAAAATTGAAGTCCATGATTCTCTAAGGCTTGGGATAGGAGGGAAGCATGAGGAAGGTAGCTTTTTTTTTGACCTGCCGGCTCTTTGTAGAAATATGAAATGTGGCTTCATGGAAGACAGGTTAAAGCAGTTTTGATCTGTGTAGGAGGTCAAGTTATTTTAAGTGGTTAGGAGGACAGTGTTTAACTTGTCCTATTTTGTGTCTTTCTAAAGGGTTTATCTTGCAATATTGTATTTGAGGTTTTTCTGGTTATTTATGTTTATGTGCCTCCCCCTTCTCCCAGTCATCTCTGTGGTGCTTAGCCACTCCAGAGTGGAAGCAGCATATCTGATAGCTATATTGTGTGTGCGGGACTGAGCCACTGTATGTAGATAGCAAGTGTATCTTTGAAGGTCTGCTGATGTCATTTACCTCGAATACTGAATTTACAGTGATTGTGCAGATGCTTGTTTGCCCAGGACTCTCCTGATCAGGTAAGGCTGTAAGTGTCCAAAAATCCCTCACCATTATTATTAGCAGAAGTGCAACAGCAGTAGACTGCTGCCCACTGTAGCTGCAGGAGTGGATCCAGACTTTCCTCTAGCTACCTATGGAGTAGCTCTGGTTGGTATTGTACAGCTGCCATCCATACTTTTGGAGATTTGGTAGCTAGATAATATACTGGCATTAAACTTCTGCAAATAGCTGTGAAAGACTAGCTTTTAATATTGTGCAAACCTGCCTAAAGATAAAGCTGAAGTGTGTGCAGTGGAGCATTATCTTTTTGTTTTCTAGCAATATCAAAATGCACAAGCTCTGCTAAGAGCAAGTGCTGTGTAGGGCTGCTGTGTATGGCCTGATACTTTCAGCTCATTGTCTTCAGGTAAGCTTGAACTTCTTATTAAGCCTTAGTTGTCGTTCTCGCTATTTCAGGGTCTCATCACCACTTCATAGTGCAGGAAATACAGAATTTTAATTCTTAGAGGTGTATGAGCTTTTCTTTCTCCTTCTCCAGGTCATCTTAATTATTTTTATTTTTCTAAGATTGTCCTTTTCTGAGTTCTAACTTTTAGGATTTTTTGCGCTATTATGTTAGCTGCACCACTTAGTTGCTTTTGTGTACATGTCTTGATTTTTAGGAAATAAATCAGAAATGTGCTCACAGGAACTATGCCTTTGTTTTTCTGTTGGCCCTTGTATATAAACCTCCATATTTAAAGAGATCCTTGATCTGAATTATTAAAAACAAGCAAAAAAAAAGTAGCAAGAGATGACTAGTACTGATATTCCTAACCTGCAATTCTTGTTTTCTCAAGGTGGTCTAGTGGAGTTGTATGCTGCTATTGATAGAGCCATTGTTGCTCAATTGTAAGGTTACTCAGACAGCTCTTATAAAAGCAGCACAGTCATTTTGCCTATTGCCTGAGACATCATGGTGTTTCAAGATGTTAAGAGAGAAAATTGATGTGTGATAAACTGCCTTTTTACTTAAGCTGAAATATTGACAAAATACTGTCACTCTTCTTTGATACCCGTCCATTTAGTTTTTATTCCATGTCTTCAGGAAAAGAAAAGAGCAGTAACCAAGTGAAGTTATTTCGGAGTTACAGTAGTTATTTAAACTATGCCTGTTTGCGAGTTTATGGGTTTTTTTGTTATTTATTTTTGAAGATTTCACTTGGTAATCTAGATGCAAGTGGTCAGTGCCTCGGTAATCTCTTTACCTTCAGTATATTGTAGCATGTCTCTGAAAAGCAGACATAACTGTCAAGTCAAATTTTGTTTTTATCATGCTAGGCCAAAAAAAAAAGGTGCCTTTGCTCATGAACATCTCCTGTTGCTTGACAGTCCCCTTGAGTATAAAGCACTGCAACCTTAGCTTGCTGTACAGTGGTCCCATCACCAGCATGTGCTCTTTGACACCATCGAAACTTATTACCTTGGCTGGGCAACGGCTGCTGACTTTTTAAGCCCTGATCTGGAAGAAAACTAGCAGCAGCAGACAGCTGACAACACAGCATATTTAAGGCAGAGAACAGCTTTGTTCCCAGTTCGTGAGACTTTTGCTTATTTTTCTTAGCCCTTGGGTCTGCCAGCTAAGACTTTTAGCTTCTTCTGAAAGGGCTCTTCTGGAAAAGGTATCAGTAAAAGAATGACAGAAGTGGGGAAAAAAAAAGAAGAAAGGAAACAGAAATGGCTCCTTAATATTTAAAATAATCCCAAACCACAGAAGGCACATGCAGTTTTGCAGTGTGTTGCAACGACAGGGGAAATCTTATTTTGTGTTCTTGTTCTCTTGCATGAAATTGCAGGGAAGTGTGTGAAGTGTAATGAAACGTTTAGTCTTAAAAGCAAAATGTTGGATTTTGTTTAAAGTTCTGGAGTATCAAAAACATAGGAGTAAATATTTAGCTCTTTTTCTCTCCTAGATTAATCATATCTAATATTAAATTGACGTGACTGAATGAAGTAGAAAGGATACATTTATACATGTTGCTCTTTTGATGTTAATCCAATATTTAGAGTTTGTCTTGCAGTTCTGGCTTGCAGGAGTACCTACATCTAGGCTTTCCAACTTGACACTTGTTAGATAGCCTTATTCAAAACATTAGCAGTGAAAGTTACCACATGAGAAGCTGTTTAACATCCTATTCCAAATATTATTTTTCCGAGGAAAGTTCTTCTCAGACTAAGAACTGCACCTTTCTGAAGTGTTTAGTAACTGTTTGGCAAATAACAAGATATTTACTTTATGTATAGCCTAGTAGTAGCAAAGAAGGAGACATGAGGAGTTATGGTAGAAGAAAACTAGTTGGCCTGATACAACACTTGAATCTGCATCAGCAATTCACTATTGCTCTTGCCATAACCTTTGTGAGCTTTATGCTATTAGTAGTTTGTGATCTGGAAAGCTCCTTATACTGTATATACTGACAAACCTAGTTGTAATGTGGATCATTTATGGAGCATTCAGTAGCTCTCTCCACGTACTGGACAAAGACAACTTGATGTCAAAAAGATAAATATGGTGGAATTCATCAGTAATCCAGATATGACTAAATCTACAGTGTCAGAGCAGACTTGCTGGTAATGGCAGGGCAAGAAGGGGCTCTTACAGAATAGCTTTTGGGGGGAATATATCAAGAAGCATCTACCGTAAGTATAGGAAGAAAGCTTAAAGCGCGCATCTACCTGGATGACAGAAATGGACAGATGAATATTTAACTACTTTTTCAGAGTAATAATAATGGAAAGGGTAAGCAAAAAGGACCTTGATGGTAAGGGCAAACAGTTTACCAGTTCTTTACTGAAAGTGTAAAGTAAATGAAGGATTGCAAGAGAGATTAATTCATAGAAGCTACAGCCCAGAAATTCTTTTTTGGTGGCATGCTGAAATGGCAGCAGATACCAGTCAGTCCTCGTGGTAGTGCTTGCTTCCAGTTTTTGTGCCGATCATCATCAGAGGAAGAAAACAGTAGTGACACCTGGTGCCACATTTTAATAAAAACCAACTCGAATGGCAATACTGTATGCCAACCACAAAACAAACTAGGACACCACCAGCTTTTGCGTGATAAATAATCTGTAATGTGGTAGTTACAGACTTTGGATCAGATGTTAACAATTGTATCCAGGCAGCAGGGAGTGTTTGACTGCTAATTTGGCACATGAGTACAGGGCTGGAGTCCACAAGTGATGATACAGTGATAAACCCTTCTGAGTTTGCAGCTGTTCCTCATCTGACTACCAGGCACTTTGAACACCATGAGACTAAGATACCAAAGCAGTTCAGATGGTCACAAAGCAAACTCTGTGAGCATGTGAAAGTAATAGTTGTGTCTTAGTTATCTAAAAGTTTTAAATGTGTCAATTATACTAAAATAAATATGAATATTAATATGTATACGTCTTCTATCTACATCTAACAGACACAAATTGTATGCCAGATTTTTTCAGCTGTATTAAAGCTGTCAATCCATTCAGCAAAAAAGATGGAATACACTTTGCATTTCCCTAAGACTTGAACTCTAAAATAAATTCTGGCTCATTTCAAAAATATTCTCTCATTATCTACGAGACAGTACTTTTTGTGTACCTACGTTACTGGTGATGATGCTTAAGCTACGTATCTAGGCACCAGTTCAGTAAGATGTTTAATCACCTCTGGGGTTCCATTGACTTTTAAACTGAACAAAAGATAAGCTTAATTTATTTCAGTGATATGCTTTAGAGCAGGTGGATTAATACAATGAACGGCTTTCTGCCAAAAACTTCTAAGCAGCCTGCAATGAAAACCATACACCAAAAGCTGCTTCCTGTATTGGAGAGTCCAGAGAAGAACTTTCATGTCCTCAACTGTAGAGGATGGCAGGAGGAAGACAAACACGTGTAATGTCCAAGGAACAAGGTGATACTAATCCAGAATTTTGGATTAGTAAATCTGAAACTGACCTGCTTAAATCTACTATTATAATTTCCAGACCCTTTTCATGGAAAGGATAGATGAATGTGTGAGTAAAGTCTGTATAGAATTGTGAAGCTGGAGGTGGTTTTATTGGCTTAAATACATACTAAGGCTCATAGTGGGTGTGGAGAAAAAAATGATTATCCAGAACCAAAGCAACCTTAATGAGTAGGTTTGTTTACCACAATGTGTAGATGTGTAAGGACAAACACAAGTAATATGTACATGATTTCACTGTAGCCACTTCTGCTCTGCTCACTTAAATCAGATATTAAGATCAATACTAAAAATACTTGAGTAAGGATAGTTAGTGCAACTAATTGAGGTGAGATGGTTACTTAAATATGTAGTATTCAAAAAACTTAGTTAAGTAACTTAGTGTCTGAGACAGAGATGACTGTAAATATTCTTAAATTCTTGTTTTCTGTGAAAGGTTTGAGATAAGTCTAGTGTTCTTAAACTTGCATCTTCTTATCAAGGTTTAGATAGAAAGAATGTTTTCATGATGATTTGTTAGAATCATCTGAGGGAATGTTATACTACTTAAATACAAGTACAGTTAGGTCCTGGCAGAGATGCCAGTTCCCTGAGTTGCCAGCATTGGCTGTGAAATCATCCTGTGTCTTCCATAGGTTAAGCTGAAGGACTGCCTGGCTTTAGCTGGTATTTGGGGTTTTGGCTTGCCATTAACTTTCTTCCATTCAGCTTTGTCTTTCCTTTGAGGAAACTTCCATTAGGTGTCTCCAGGTCAGCCTTCAGCCTGTTCTTAGTGCCAAAGACTTGTTTAACAGAACATATGGGAGCACTGGGGAACCAGGACTATAATTATCCAAACGATTACCCCTATTTGTTGTCAGCATCTGAGATCAGATGGCCAGTCTGTGCTTGAGTAATCAAGGCATCCCTCTCCCAGGCTCCTCCTTACTGTGGTTAATTTTGCTTTCCTTGGGAGAGGGTGCTGGGACAGTAGCTGATTTGTAGCTATTCCTTTGTTGTACTGTAAGTTTTTCTTAAAGTTAGTCTTGTTTGAAAACTAGCCATATAATTGCAAGCCTCAAGCATAATTACTATGCACTTCACCAGAGAAGAAAGACGGACTTATCACACTTGCTGTTTTAGGGCTGTGGGCAATTTTTAGCACTATATATTTTTCAGCCATTAAAATCGGATGTTTTTTGCTAATAGGACAAAACTTTGTCCTACAGCTACTAGTTTCATTGTTCACTTATGCAAATAAACCATTTATTTAATTGAACAAACTTCTCAGCAGCATTATAAGAAGGTACTTCGTATTTGCCAAAATGTTGCATGATTTTAGACAATATATATAGACTACATAAGTTGTTTCACTACTAAATAGGCCAATTAAAGTTGAGAACAAAGGATCCAGGTGTCCTTGTGAAACAACTTCATGATAGATTAAAGGAAAGGATGATCCCAAATGATCTTATAAGTTTTTTTTTATATTAAAGAATGACCTGTGTGTGTATATATACACACATACATGGATCTAATATAAACTCTGAATATTTTTAAATTATTTTTCTTTTTTAGAGACAAATGATCAACAGTGAGAAGAAAAAAGCGTACCTGTTTTCACTATGCTATGCATAGTAAGACATACTGCATGCAGAAGGGAATACTAGTGTAACATTCCTAGCTATTCTATGACCTGCTTAGTGCAGAGGGATAAATATATTGACATATTGAAGCCAGGTCCATTTTGTCTAAGTGACTTTATTGAACTAGCTAAATTACTGGCTTTAGCCCAGTATGAATAAATTTAGGCCGCGATTTCACTTGACTTTCTTTTCAGAGATAGCATCTTATGCCACTTCTGAAATATGACCTATTATATGGAAAGCGGTTGTTGAAGATGCCACTTGCTGTGGGGCCCCAGTAAATTCATATTGACCCAGTAGAGCTCATGCCTGCGTGGAGAACAAAAAAGCAGCATGTGTTTGAAGCATAAAATGTGTATTGCAGGGTAGTTCTTGTCCTGACAAAACAGAAGGCCTCCATGTATGGCAGTGCTGCCTGCAGGGTGCTTGTCAAAGCATCCACCTTGGTAGAGTGCTAATGCAAACTGGTTTTTGAACCAGAAAGGAAGAATTTCATCCCAGCAGTCACCTGGGAATCCCGTGTACTTATTATCACTGTGTTGCACACTGTAATTCTATAATAAGATTAGGAAATCTGGAAAGTTGTTTAATGATTGCTTTGATGTCGTAGAGCCTCTTCAGAAAGAATATCTTAATTGCATGTACTAGAACGTAATGTGGCTGTCATTGAAAAGGGTAGTTCTTAATCCCAGGTGCCTGGAACAGAGACTAAGCTAATGAAATTTAGCGTATCTGGTTCATAAATAACACTTCTCACTAGGAAATATTGTTATTTCCTAGCAATTTGACTATCTTAACTGATACCAAGAAGAAATCTGTATCAAACTTGGCAACCTTTAAAAGTATAATTGCTTTCAAAACTGTGGTTTCATTAAAATGTGATAGTCCATGCAATTACTAAGATTTTTTTGAAACATCATTGGATTTTTTTGTAGAAGAAAGAAAAATAAAGCAATACTTCTAGGTGCTCTGGCAAAGAATATGCTTGTTTACAGAGACTTTAATCCTTATTTGTTTGTGACCGGCTTACTGACTGCACTAAAAAAATCACAATTTTACACACAGAAAATCACAAATAAAAAAATGTAGAGAGGTTCTGTCAGTGCTGCCCAGCATCATACAGCACGTTGCTCCATTACCAAAAGGGACTTGCCTGATTTAGTTGCCTGCTGTGGAAATAAGGACCAGGTTCTCTGCTCGCGTGGACTAGTGAGCTTGCCCTGTCCCTGTGAGTGGGTGTATAAAGCATTGCTGCCAAGGATCTATCCACAGGATAGCTAGCTCTCACATGTAATGATGCAAATATCTTCAAATGGCAAATATTGTAGCATAGTTGAAAATAATAATTTAGAACATGCAAAAAATTCAAGTTCCCTTCAAGTGAAAGGTCATTTTCTCCTTGGGCAGCATGCCTGCATGGTGGGCAGATACTGTGATGACTAAATACACCAAAGTGATTAAAAAAGAGCTGTTCATGATGAAGTTAGTAACCTCGTGTTTCTTTTGAAAGATCCAATTTACAGCGTGTTATTGGAACAGATGTTAGCTCCTATCAGAGACTGGAGGCTACAATAACTTCACGGTGAAATGTATCCTCATATTAATTGGCATAATTAGCTTATGGCATAACTAACATAATCAACTCCAAGACTTCCACTAGTTTTGGGAGGGAGGAGGAAAGGAGAATCCCATGAAGTTTCCTACATCCAAGCCT
>JAUBOD010000136.1:120072-131015 GCA_032353885.1 Nothura maculosa
ATCTATCCTTTGGATGATTCCTGGAGACTCCTGTTTACATTTATTTTAAGAAAATATTTGCAAACTCATTTCCACTGTTTTTTTTCCCTTCTGCTGTATTTTTTTTCTCCACTAAATTTTTTATTTTGTGTAATTTAGTTAAAAATAGGAGAGAGTATCCTTTCAGATGGGTTATTCTTTACAGTAGGTGGTGACTGAAAGTGGATGCAAAACCTTCTTTCTATTAGCAATAATATTGTAATAAGTAAGCTTGCATAACTAAGCCTGCTTTGAAAATTATTTAAGGCTCTATTGAGTTGTTATCAAACATTTGATTCATGAATCCTGTTTTTATAGAAGTAACTAATTAACCACCTCTGTCATAAATTTTAAAACCAGAAAATGACCATTAAGTTTTCTTGAACCCATTAGTTTGTCTGCAGGTAGTTCATATATAGGGAGTTAAGTGATAGAATTGAAGGAACTGCCCTCTTTTCTAAGTAGCATCAATTTTTAGTTAACAACAACGTTCTTAATCATTTTTTTTTGTGCAGTAACTTCCATAGATGTGTTGAGATGATGGTTGTGAAGGCGAAGGAGAGGATGGATATCAGTTTGTCTTTATACCTAGCCTTTAATTCTATGCTATCACTTTGACTCTTCCAGGCTGACACATCTTTCTGCAGCGGTGATCGAATGTGCAGACCTGTTAACATGTACATTTATTTTGACAAATCTTTTCCAATGATTTTGGGTCGGATCTTAGAGCACTAAATAACAACATGTAAACCTATGCTGTCTGTTCCTTGGAGCTTTTGGAGGGCCTCATTGCTATTAATGCACCGTTCCAGCACCTGAGCCTCACGATCATCCGTGCTCACAATCATTACTGCTGACGTCCTGGGTCTTGTCTGTAGTGCCCAGGAAGGGGTGGCTGTAGGTCTGCATAGATGGTAGGAGCAGCTTTAAAGTCAGCTAAAGGAACATAAACAATGAGAGTGTGTAAGTGGTGGGAGCCTCCATGGTCACCTCTGCCAAATTGCAGTAGTTAACAGCTGTACTTTTAAACACAGGGCAATATGCAGCAGCTGTTCAGCAGCTACGAGAGGGGTGTTTTCTGTTGCATGTGGCCATGAGACACCTGGGTTTTTAGTTTCCTCACCAATGCATTTCCTGCCCTGCCACTATCATCTGTTTCAGCTTATTTTTAGTGTGTGTCTCAGGGATATGTATCAAACTGTTGACACCAATATCTTCAGATATTGCTGTGCTTGAGGTGGCTTATTTTTCCTCAGTGTGGTGTTGGACTTGAGCAGTAAAACACATCTAAATATTGCCTGAGGTTATAATGCAGCTTCTAATCACAGAGGAAGTGAATTGCAATGAATTTACAATTATCATTAAAATTCATTATGTTTCATTGATCACAAAGTGCTAACAATAATAACAAAAGCTGAAACTGAAAACTAAAGGAAATGAGCCTCAGTCATTGAGACTTCCTTGTGCCTTCCTTTTGTTCTACTTTGCAAAACTTTAGTTTTCCCCTTTGTATCCCCCAAGCAGGAATGGGTATTTGAGGACAGGTTCTTAAAACTATCAGTGGAAAGTCAATGTTATCTCAGTTGCTAGGAGATAAATATTTGTTTCTCTAATGAGAGATGGCTTTGGCTGTTTCTTGTAAAAGACCCTGGTCTGTCACATTTTGCCTAGAGATAATAGGACAGCAAAAGCTTTTATGTGGCATTACCTATCTATATTGAGAGAAATAAGCGATTATTTCTCTCAGGAACCCTGAGAAATATTAACTCTCTTTGAAGATCATGTATTAGGAAAACAGTGGCAGAGTTAGAAAACTTGCAGGAAACTGAAAAGGAGGAAGATGTTCCATTGATGCAAGGCTTAAATCTATAAGCATCTGCACAGATTTGAAGATCATACATACACCATAGCCCAGAGTTCCATTTCTGTATTAGAAAGTAGTAAGGAAAGGTGTGGTAAATTATCCAGCAGGCCAAGTATTCCATTTGGGATCTCATCTCTACTCATTTCTGTCTACAGGACAACTCTGTCTAGATGAAACCTCCTCTGTCCTGTGAGGTTTCTCATCATTCACTCTTAAGAAATTCTGGGGGAGTAAGAACTGAGATTGCTTTTTCTAGGGCTCAGTCTAAGCTCTACATATTCAAGGTCAACATTGAATCAGCATTGATGAATCAGCTACATTGGATGCACTTAAAACCTGCAAAATGAGTCAAAAGGAAAAAATGTCAAAATACATTATGGTCTGTTGTCAAACAAAGCCCTTTCTGTAATATTGTTGATCCTCCAATAATATTGTTGATATTGTTGATTCTCCAACGTGTTAGCAGAGATCATATGAAAGAGGATCACTTTAGAGTTAGTGTTTCTTAATAATGCTGGCTCTAGATATTATGAGTTTGAAGTATAAAGTCTCACAGCTGATGAAGTAGAAGTTAGCTCTGTTTCCTTAAAGCTCCTAGCTGTGCTACGTTATAGGTGACTCGCAGGTTGAAATTCCTCCAGTTCATTCTGGGTAACTTGGAGAACTAGGTCAATTATGAGAACAGATGCTCTGACTGCTCCACTAGGTTTTTCTCCAGATGAATAGCTATAGAGGTGGAGAAGACAGCAATAGCTACTAATGAAACTGTAAAGCCACTGCTGTCACCTGGTACCTAAGCATCCATCTTGCCAAGTGTTAGGTTGACTCTTCGGCAAGTTTGATATACTGTGTGAACAAGCTCAACAGACCAGTTTGCCAGTCGTGTCCTTGGTCAGAATAATGCCACCACCAGTCAATGTGATAGTAGAATTTGTTCACTCTGGAAGAAAAACAAGTAATTTAAAAATCTCTCCAGAATTTCACAAAATTTTCTCATCATGGAGCTCAGCAGCATTTGTGTTGCTGTTTGTCTGTTCTCTCAATGGCTGTCTTGAACTTTGGCCAGATGTGCCATTAAACTAATACTTAGATATTTGCAGATATATACAAATATACATTTTTGACAACATAAACCCAATATGCAACTGAAATGTGATTGTATGCTTGAATATGCTTAGTGCATCATGTTTATATATTTCTCTACTGTCATATGTTAAAATCTTTGAAGTTTCAGAAACAGCAGCAGCGACAAAGCAGTTGAGAGATCATTTCAGTTTTACTTGTACAAATACCCTATTTTATTACGTACTTGATATGAGGCCTAATGTGAAAGTTGGTTGGTATAAAATACCTCAGTGATATTTTGTGTTAGACTTCTGTGTTTATTGAAGGGAAGAAAGTAATGAAGAAGTCTCTTTGGAAGAGCTGATCCTCAATTCTTTAATTTCTCCATCATCATCTTTACTTGAGATCTAGGCCACTGTTTTTAAGCAGCTCTAACTTCATTTGCTGCTGTACTAATCCTTATGGCAAAGCATTCCTGATGTATATCCTGTGTCTATTGTATGGTTGCTGCAGGTCATCAGTTGCAGAACTTTACCCAGAAGCTTTTAAATTTTTCTGAGCAAAAGCTACAAGATGAAAGGAAGGTTAGAAAAGACACCAGTGATATCTCAATAGCTGAGGAAATAATGTAATGTTGCCCCTGCTGACTGAATGTCTTCTATTAAGGACATTTAATTAATTTTAATTGGAAGCCTTTCAGTTGGCTTCTGTGATCTCTGTATAAACACAGAATAAGGCCTGTATTTTTAATGTGCCCTTTACCTTCTGTGAGCAGTACCACATTGGATGGGATGCAGGGCTTGTTTTCTATAATATACTGTTCACATGAGATGTAGGCAATGTTGATACAAGTTTTTTTTAGAGTAAAATAATTAACAGTTCTGGGATGTTTTGGGTCTATCTGGTGGTATAATTCTCAGCAGTGTTCAAAATATCTGAAAAAGCTGTTTGTTTTCCCCTTAATCTTGCATTGAATCTCAATGTTCAGAAGACATAGTGGAATGAAAATCTGGAATTTGGGAGTACTTAATTCTATGGCACCCTCATATAAGTCATCCATCACGTTCTACTGCATATTTAGTTGTCTCTTGTTGTAAAATTCTAATTTTAGCAGCGCATTTCAGCTGTTCTAGGATTTAAGCTGCAGATTTAGGGAACAATAATGATGGCAAATGATCTCAGTTGCCCGCTGCTTGGCTTAATGGTGCTACGTGACAGTAATGAAAGAGCTTGTGTTTAATATTTTTGCCCAGTGTGTGTTGAGGATGTTTCTGTTAGGTGTCATAGGAAGTAAATGAGACACTATATGTGCACTGTAGCAGTTGGTATTGCAGTGATTCCAAAATCTCAGACAGACCTGCTAGCACAGTGTGCAGCTAGTCAATCTGTCAAATTCTCCCCTAAAGCTGACGGATCTTTTAAAAGTGGTGACTTTGGAACTGGCCATCATTTGTCTTGATTCAGGTAATCCCATTTTCTTCTCTAATTTCACTTTAATAAGTTGGGGCTAGGAATAATCTTCTTGTGGAGGTGAGGAGGGAGGAGGGCAACTGAGAAGGCAACTGCTGGCAAGAATAAAACTGTATGTTTGGTGCAGTATTTTAGGACTTCTTTCTCCCTAAGACAATATTACAATACTGGTCAATCAAATTAATCATTGAAACACAGTGCTGTTTTGTCACAGTAGCATGGTATTTTAGTCCCTGCAGGCAGCATTTTAAAGGAGTGAAAAAAGATGAAGAGAAATGAAGGCTGGAAGACAAAAATGAGAAAAAAATAAGGAAGGATTTTTATAGAAAAGGGGATGGATAAAAGAGGATGTTACCATAAAAAATTGAGAAAACTGTTGATAGCTTTTTAAAAAAAAGTCTTTAGCAATAAAAGCAATGTTAAAATAACTATAGTCAATATTATAATAATAAAGCCATTAATTGCAATCCTCTTATTAGCTGGTATTTCTCCCAGATTTCTGGTCTTTACACAATACTTCAATACTTTCTCTTCTGGTCTGCATTTTATTTGAGAAAGTGCTAATAAGATTAATACTGGAAAACTGTAAATTACAGGTGCAACAAAACAACTATCTTCCTGGACAGTCTAAGTTTGCACAGGATGAGGATGCATTTTTTATTAGAAGCAGTATATCAGTATGTATGAGCAGTCTTTTTGAGTATAAAATGCCTATACAGTAAATGCTTGATTATACCAAGTAACTTATAAATATACTTATAGCCTGAAGTTAAATATTTCTATATCATTGGACTAAACAGATATTTTTAACTTAGCAATTTATATTACAGTCAGAAGTCATTAAAACTATGAAGTCATACTATTATACCAACCATCAGCACCTTGCAGGTGAGTACATGCTCTGAAAAATGTTAGAGGGAATAGATGGCTTAAAAAAAAAAGATCTTTAGTGCCTAGGCAACTATAAATATAGCCTAAATTCACATGCAAGATTTATATTAAGCGGAAACTATAATTACTCAAATATTTTTACAGATGGTTGTTTTAGACTTCTGACTACTGTAGGAAACTTGCCATTGTCTTGAGCTTTTCTATCTTTGCTTCCAAATTCTTCTCCAAAATCAATTGTCATATCGATGTTGTATGTATGGGAACAGGAGTATGTGGGTTATCTGCTATATGTTGTGTAACATTTACCAGATATTCAGCGTGCTGTAACCGCACTTGTGAAAAGTGTCAAACATTTATTCTATTCTGCCTTCCTCTCCACCTGGTACCCTCATCACAGGTTTGCCTGAGGGTTACAGGGTGCTGACATTGCCTTTGTCTTAATGAACAAAAGCGTTAGTTCTGTAATGTTAGCAGTTATATGAAGTGAATAGTGCCCATGAGGAAAAAAAAAAAAAAAAAAGAGATGTTTGACATAGGAGGTAGCTACCTCACAGATCTCTTAGCTTGTGTTAATACCTTGAGCCTGGTATTGGGTCTGCCAGGTGACCTGTATGGCTTTAGCCAGGCTGTGCTGTGATAGCTACTTGGTTGTACATGCAGTGCAGAGAAGGGTGCCCATGGCTCATTTGTATTTAGAATGAGGCCTGTTGGTGTTTCTAACACACTTTGACATTAAGAAAATGGCAGGCTTTGCCATGATGTCTGTCTGTGTCTCTCTTGTTCCACAAAGCTAGTGATAAAATACCTTTTCCATCTAAGTCATTATTTAAATAGCTATGTGGTGATAGTAGATATAATTGTAGTTGCAGATATTAGTTACATTAAATTTATCATTTTTTTTCCTCCTTAAGATGTATGTGATTAAGTGTTTTAACCAGTTTAAATGGTTTCAATATTAGTAAAAAACAGTGTTAAGACAAACATGAAAAAATAGTACTTTCTACACATTATAAAAGTACTATACTATATACCTAATTTATTTTACCTTATAACTCAGTGCTTTAATTCTCCATTTAATTTAATTAAACTACCAAGATTCAGTGGAAGTGTTGCAATTCTAATTCTCTACTTAAAATGTAATTAGGAATGAATGAGAATGAATGTTTTCTTTCAAAATTATCTATGATCATAGACTATTTGATGAGACAATCCATGGATATTCCTGGTTCATTGATCTCTTAATTCACTGCAGCATCTTCCTTTCATTATGTTTCCTTTGGAGTAAAAATGCACAAGTACAAGAGGATGGGACATCAGAGGATACATTTAGGTACACCAAAAAAGAGCATACTGGTAACATTCACCCTTGGAGAAGCACTGAAACTACTGATGCATGCACTTACATGCAACTGCAGGACCATTAGTAGATAGCACCAGGAAATAAGGGCAGAGAAAAGCTCTCAAGATCATGGTAAGTGTAGAATTCTATAAAAGAGATATTATGTTTTATACATCTACACACTCAGTATCACTGTTCCTGTACCAAATTTTACAACTATCCCTCTGAGAGAAGGCCAGCATTTTAGTTTTTATGCACTGCAGTGTATCAAATGGTCAACATGATAAATTAAGACACACCAAAAAGTATACAAAAGATAGGAATACTTGATAATGTATTTGACAATTATTAACATAACACAATGTGTTACCACGACTTTTTTTGGATAAGTTCTCTTTTATTTTTTATTTTTATTGTTTTATTGTTCTCATTATTCTTGAATGTTCATTGCTGCAAATATTTATGGACTTTTTTGCAAGACTTGACAACAACCTTAAGGTCAAATGCTCAGATGAGGTTAATGAAATTGCTGATCTTATGTGCTAGCAAAGCAGTTTCTCAACTACTTATATAATTTTATTAAGACATAATTTAGTTCGGTTTACAATCAAAATAAAAGGATCCATTTTGCACTTTTCTCTATAAAATGAGATTTGTGAAATAAAGCAGATATAGTGATTGACTAGTAATCTTCCAGGAAAATGACTTGTTTAATGTGACTTTGCACAAAAGTTGTAAGAAAGAGAAACTCATGTTTTCTCCCTTCCCTGTTGTTTATCAGAACAGAATTTGAATTAAAATATTAAAAAACACCAAAATATTAATCTATCCATTAGCTTGAGTAAGCTATAGACTTGCAAGATAAGTTTAAAAAATTCTAGTGTTCATAAGTTCTGTTGGTGTAAGATTATTTTTCTTAAATTCATATATGTATGTGTTTTTAAAAATCAAGTAATTTTTCTGAATAATTTTCAAGTTCTGTTTATAAATATCAAGATGACAGATTCATGTGAATGAACACATGAATATTCTAGCTCTCAAGTATTCTATCCTCTGCAGTATTTGAACTTGTTTGACTTGTAGATATCTGTATAATCTACTGGGAAGCCACTCTTCTGTGACATGTTTTCATAACTGACTTTTATTGCACATTTTTCCTCATGTGACTATTAAAATGTAGTTCACAGAGGCAACTAATAAAGTATTCAAACAATACTACTCTTTTTTTGGTCAGGATTCATTAGCACTTTAAAAAATGCGAAATATTTAAACTGTAATGAAATCAGATCTTTATCTGGATGCTTGAGGCAATCTAGTGATAGAGACCTGATGTAGTTTCAGTAGGTATATAAATGACATGAGTGACAGAATTCTGTGAGCGTTTGCAGCTAAATGTGTGTAATGCTTTTTAACAGGCTGGATTTTCTACATCTTTCACTTTTAAAGGAGTCTCTGTGCATATACTTCTCTGATTTTTTAGAAATATGTTCTCAAGAAACCTTTTTCATGGATGCTCCCTAAAGACGCATATAAAAGGTATTCCTGATGAAGAGATATTTCAATTTGGCGTAATCTCTGTAATCAAAAAAATTCTGAGTGTGATTGCTATAATTAAGACACACTTGGTGCCCACATGTCCTTAACGCAGGACAGTGAGGAGAGGTTGAAAACAGCTACTGCTGAGTGAGAAGGTGAGGCAGAAAGAGGTCCACACTAGACAGAATTCTTGTGGATATGAGAAGGCAAGAGACCCAAGATGAGGAAGTGTAGAAAAGATGTAAACTAGGCTTAGAAATATTAAGCTCATACTGACTAAAGATCTAATCTTTAGAGGCTGGCGTTTGGGTGAACAACAATTACTTGAATGCTAGATTTACAGGTTTTTATTCAATATTGGTTATTGGAATAAAAAGAAAAAATCTTATTTTTTGAATTGCTGAAGCACAGCATATTTCTTTTATTGTATTTATTTTTGACTCCTAACAATAGCTGGCTTGAGAGGACTATTTGATTGGTTGTGATAGCAGACTGTATAGTCATTGTTATGTTAAACTTGAATATTAATGCTGGGAGATAAGAAGGAAAAATAGAGTAACCAAGTACACTTGCAAGCTTCAAACACTAGCATCACTAGTGTTTTGCTTGCACTGTAGTTACTGAAAAAATAAAACAGATCAATAGCAAGAGCAAAGGATAGGAAGAATGGAAATTAAAAAAAAAAAAGGAATAGTAGGTAGTTACATGTCACTTCAGATGCAGTTATATGCACTCGCATTGCAGATGCCACCAAAAATACTAACTAGATAAAAGATCTCAGTTTTCTTGTGCTAAACATGAAATAGAATTTTCCTTTGCTGATACTGTATGCTCATCAATTCTGTGTTCCATCTGCAATGTACTTGCACTAAAAAGAAGCTTGTTTATTGCTAGTGTATTTACTTTTATCTCTATTTGTTGGTGAGTGGAAATTAAAGCTTTGACATGTTCCATATATAAAACTGAATAGAAGGCTTCAAAATGCAAATCCAATCATAGCACATTTAAAAAAAATAAAGAAATTGAAGGATGTTTGAGAGGATGAGGTGAATGGGGCTGGGAAAGCTTGTCAAAAGATGAAAGTGCTTTCTGGGCACTTGAACTATAAAAATTAAAAAATGGTTAGGAGCTAGATGCAAATGTTCTTTTTCTCAACACAAATGTCCTTTTAAGGATATGCACTGGTCTTTGTTGGTGTGAATTTTAATTAACTTCTCAAATCAGGAAAAAAGGCAGAGAGGGCATCAGCTCTTCTCTAATACATCTGGACAGCTCTGGACAGGAAATGGTTTCCCCATTCTGTAATTTTTTGGAATTTTGTAAAACTTGTGAACATGACAGTGTGAAGCTTCTCAAATTTATTGTACTGAAGATACTTTAAATCCGATTTCAGTCTGTACACCAATGAGTGTTCGTACTTTTCTGATTTGAAGGGGAAATGAGGAAAATTGTCTGAATCACTATTGTGATTAGGTTAAAGGACTTTGACTCAGTCTCACCATTTGCTGTGGGAAATTTTATATTAAGGGACAGTCTTCTATGAAAATATGTTCATGACTTAATGTGGAATTTCACCATTACAAAAGAGTAACAGAACAGTGGGGAAAAAAAAGGGGCAAGTGAAGGAAGGAATACAGTTTTCATAATTCCCCACAGTCTAGACCAAATGGCTGCAGAGGGAGTTGGTTCGAAATGTAAATTCCCTATGAAAAGAAATAACTTAGAGTGCTGACTGTACATGATCTAAAAATATTATTTGTATGCTCTACACTCACTGGAGTTTTTGTCTAAAAATGTCCGGGTAGTGACTTAGCAGTTGGAGCTTATCCTCATTTCATTTTGTGGTGTGCCTGCCTGACCTTAGCAGGTTCATGGGAGCACTCTTCACATACTCCAAATAATTACGTATTGAAGCATGAGCCAGTGCTTGCTGAGTGGGTGGAGAATAATCTCTTAACAGAAAACTTCATTCAATTATCATTTCACAAGATTTTTGGCAAGGTGCAGATTTTAGTTTAATTAAACAATGGATTTCCTTTTGGAATTGAGTTTTCTGACTGTAATGCACTTTGGTTTAATACTCTTACACCCACATTAATTAAGTATTTAGAAACAAAATCGGTGATCAGATTTCAGCAAATTGAGGCTTCTTGTTCTGCTACCCAGCAGGGCGATGGTGGAATAATCAAATTGATAGCAAATAAATATGAGAGCCTATTGACATCTAGGTAAAAAGTGGAAGGAAAGCTAACCAATAAAAACAGAAAAGAAAATAAAAAAAAGAAAAGAAAAGCCAACCTACCTCTGGCACATAATATGGGAATGCAAGTGCCAAAATCTCTCACTGGAAAGACTCACTTGGCTTCTTGCTATCACATCAGTCACCAAATAATATTTTTGCCCTGTTACACATAGTGGCTGTGACTACTTTGTTGGCAGTGGTTAAATTGATTATTAGCCTTGAAGTTAATTTATGCTTTCAGTACTGGCAAAGAAAAGTCTGTTAGGGTTCATTTGTATGCCTGGTAAGCATGGACTGAAAAAAGAAGTGGTATAAATATCACTGATGTTGGTGTGCATTCTGCTTTGCAAAGAACTTCAGCATATTGACTTCATTGTCTGCAACTGTGATATCCCATGAGGGAGCTGGAGCTTGGCAGAAGGGATATGTTGTGTATTGGATGGCCCATGGTCTTTCTGCTGAGGAAGTCATGATTGAAATGATAGCTGTGTGTAGCTGATCTGGAACAGGGCTCCACA
>JAUBOD010000136.1:143974-164822 GCA_032353885.1 Nothura maculosa
CTGTTCCATAAGGAGTAGTAAACCAGGTAAAAAACATGAAAATGTACAGGACAGGAGAGTAGACATTTCACGTGAGGCACCTACAAAAGTTGTTATTATTTATCACCTTTGCATTTATTATTTCACGAATGGAAATCAAAGTAAAGCTTTTAGCTCAGAAACAATTCATACTTTTATCTAATCTGTAGTGCCACAATTAATATAACGTCTCTTACTAACACTGTTAATTTGAAATTTGTATGATGTATTCAGAAGTAGTACAAAACATAGCCAAACTTCCTGGATAAAAGACAAAAGGCTTTTCTGTTCTTCTGACTTAGGCATTTTAATGTAATGCACAGTTTGAGTCTTATTATACTTCTCATGTTTTCTACAACAACCTTTTCTTTAATTTTATTCTTCATAGTTGTGCTAATATTGCACCATTTTATTTTCTTTGAAGTAAATGAATTGTGTTGGGAAGGCTCTTGTTTAAATACAAGAATTACAATGTGGTAGTTTTGGGACTTAAATAAACAAACCACAAAATAAGTAAAAATAAACAAACAAAATTTTAATTGACTAAAATTTGGTTCTGCTACAGGAAAAATAAAATCACACTGAAGGCCCCTGGAATCGCATCTTTAGCTGAAAGCCTGAGGATTCAGTGGTAACCTTACCATTTTGTTAGCCCCGTACGCCACTGTAGACAGTCCTGCTGCGACCTATTGAAATCTATTGCATTTATTTCAAAAATGCTATACAAAAGCATGCATGTGTACACTTGGAGATTAAAAAATGTGAATTGTTTTTTGCAGTAGACTTTTTAGATCATATTTCATTATAATTTCCATACTAGATTGTTTGTCATTTATAAATCCTTATGGTATCTTTGGGTGTAAGTAATTTTTAATGTACTTGCAAGAATTGCATGGGATGTACGTGCACGTCTTGGATACAAGGGTGACATTTTCATTTTTGTGTGAATCTATAAAACTCAGTTACTGCTTTTGGTTCGAATGTAGCTGCCTTTGAGAAGTTGCCTCTTATTATTCAGGCAGCGTCCTTAACTGTATGGAAAGGGGAAACACATGACTACAGTATTCTGCAACAAGGTGGCCTTTATTTGCAGCAATTTGCTGGAAGTCTTTCATGAAGTGAGAACTGTGTAGCAGTGCTGAATAAGGAATTCAGCATGACCAGCCAGTGGCTCAAGGCCTGCACACTTTGTCCTTTGCAAGTGCTTAATGTAGCTTAAATTGCATAATGGGAAAACAACTATTTTGTGTTATGAAAGTGTAACAAATGTTTATTTTTCTGGTTAATGTTTATTGCAATGCTAGTATGGTTTTGGTGTAATACATTCATTTAAAAATTAATGTAAGCATCTGTTCAGCTGCATGTAAGAAATGTTATATCAGGCAATAAGAGGCTAAACAGTTTTCCTGTGTTACATCAAATCCCCTTTTTCTGTGATGTGCAGAGGCCAACACAGACATGTCTAGCACAAAAGGTTGATCAGAGAGACAGAGGAAAAAGGGCTTCTAGGTTGGAAGTGAGTCTTACAGAATGTGCCCAGAATTAAATTACTGTAATTCTGAGACATTTGGGAAAAGCAGGATAATGAATTGGGACTAATGAGGATGAAAAATGGATTAAGGATATATCAAAATTTTCTGTTACTCCAAGTTCTGCTGTGGCATAGAGTTTCTCTTGTCCAGAATTTTATCATGTTGAATTTAGTATTGTTTGGCACTCTCTACTTCAAGAGAATGAATGTATTGTAAATAGGAAAATACTTACAGTTAGGTAAATATGAAAATCCAGAAAACAGAAGATCAAATTTAAAGCAGAGGTTATACAGACCTGCTAATTATTGGACTGGATAGCAGAAATTTGCAGAATTTGTGCATATGAGTCTGCATACACAGCACTAGTGAAAATGATGAAATGGAGAAGAGGGGAAAATATTTCTGCCATCCACACAAGTAACATGATGATAGTTGCTCCTGTGTTTCTCAGTAATGAAACAACAATGAAGTTCTGAGTTCTGATGGGCAGAAAATATCGCTCTGAACATTTTAGTATAAAGTATTACCAGCAAAAAGAATACTTCTGGGAGAAAGTTTGAATTAATTTATCAATTATTGCCAATTACTTTTTAAATGCCTCAATTTATGGAAAGTCTGTTTGCTTTCAAGTCTACAAATGATCACTGTATTTTCATCTGCCTTAGCAAAAGGAATATTATAGTCCCTTCAGAGTGTCATAGACAGCCTGATGATATTTTGTCCTTCTTGTGTGGCAGTAATCTTGTCATTTTTACACTATTTCTTGGATGGCTCAGTAATTTCATTCTTTATGAGAGTCGGCCTAAGGTATGGAGTTTCTTCCTAAGCTTGGATGATACCAGCTTTACCATTTGCTACATACTGAACTTTTGTTCTCTTTTGCAAAACCTACAAAAAAAGAAAAGAACAAGCTGTAGTTAATGGTGACCATGTCATTTTGCTGCCCAGCTGTGACAGCCAGAGTCAGCTAAATCAAAGCTCAGAGAAACATGAACTTTGCGGCTGCAGAAATCCTTCAATCTTGCAATGCCCATTTCTGTAGGGGTTTCGGCCATTTCTAGGTTCTGTCATATCTCCAGCAAATTACTAAACTTCTGAAGATGTCATATCCTTGAAAAAGGAAGAAAGTCTGCTGCAATACACATCGCCTGCTGGGATTTGAAACTAACTTTAAAAAAAAAAATCTTTTTTCTTCTATTCTCAGAGTTTTGTAGCACATTTTTAAAGCATTTTTTAAATGGCTCAGAATAGTTTCTACCTATATGAATGATCCTAGCCACATGTTCTTTCTACCTACTGAATTTATGTACAGTCACAGAAGCCTCGTCTGGTGGAAGAAAGGCAGCTGAACCACAACTGTGAATTCAGACTTTGAGGAAGATGAATAAATGGCTGAACTAAAATGTGGAGTGTGTAAAGAGCTAGCTAGCTATAGAGATGTTCCTAAGAAAGATGACAAGGTGTTAGCAAAATAGCCAGCAAGTTGAAAGAGGTTCTGAGAGTTAAGGAAAGCAAGGATGTAAAACCCAGAGCAAGTCGCCTACTCTGTCCTGCTCGACTGGTTGGGTAGTCTAGTGCAGCTGTCCATGCACTAGAAAGATCCATGGATTGTTCCATCTTTATGTGTCTAAGCCAAATTGATGGTCTTTTAAATATTGTTTTAAAGGTAGGAATGAGCCATATGCCTTATATAATCATTGTAGTTATGGATATGAATCCTCAGAATAAAAAGCACAAACTTTACCTTTCTGGGTTTAAATGATTATGGAGTATGTTGTATATGTGAATAAAAGCATTGGAAACCAAGGGAGAAAATGTTGTGAGAGAGATGCCAGAATTGACAGCTAAAAAAATGTAGAAAATGGTAGACTTCTAGTTCTTCAAATTAGCTTGTATAGTATGGTGAATTCTTTAAATTTGATAATCTCCCACAACTTCTCCAGAAAGCAATCGTGCAATTTTCTCAGCCCTCATCCCCATGTTTATGCATGTAGATAATTTCAATGTCATTTCAAGTCTCTAGGCTGGGACAGGGAACTTGAACAGTGCCAAACACACTATGTATCATTTGGTTATGAACAAATAATACTTGTTAAATAAGTGAAGCCTTAACCAGTCATTACCAGTCCTGGATTACTGCTCTAGATGTATAATTAAATATGAATAAGATATTCTTCTGAATAATATTATAATAGTCTATATTTCTTTATAATGTGTAGGCAAGGTATTTATTCCAACAGCTCAGCTAACATTTTTTTTAGGAAGTTATACAATTAGGCTTTACATTTATTCACAGATATTATCCCTGCTTGCATTTTCAGTGTTAAGTTTCAAGTGCAACATATTTTCTGACATAGGACATTTTCATTGGAATAAAATAGTCTAGCAAATGTATTACATAGTATTGAGATATGACTAAATTATTGCTATGTAGTTTACAATAGTAGAACACTCCTGTGAGTAGTACTGTGATAGTAAAAATAGAATGAGAATTACTGTTTAGTGCTTAGTCTATAGGATGGCAAAGATCTACTGGGGAATTTTCTTTTGCTGCATTTGCAAAAGGAGTGGATTGCTCAGGCTGTCTTGTCGGCTTGTGCTCGGCAGATCAATTGACTCACTTGAACTTCATACAGGGGTCACTAGTGAAATGCCCTCTGTATTAAATCTTCAGATTTGTTAGTTCTCAGCAAATCATCAGTTTTGGCTGACCTTTTCTGCAGTTGAGAATGTCAAGTGGGTTCTAAAGCACGATATTGCTCTTCAAGTTTAGCAAATGAAAACATCTGTTTTAGTGGTAGCAGTACGTGGCATTTGTGGGTGGACTCTGAACTGTATAGATGGATGGAACAGTCTGAATTTATTTTGCTAAAGGGGAGCAAATCTAAGGAGTAGCAGCTCTTTAATTCCAGTGGTGTTCCCTGGTGGGATCTGCTTATCTGTAGCTCAGCCAGTCCCCAAAAGGCTGAAGCTGAGCGAAGTTCTATTTGGATTAAGGCTGTAAAAACAGAGATTAAGAGGACTGAAGGGTATTTTTTTAGCCTGATTTCATGTTCCATTGATAAGCTGGCTGGTAGAGAAAGCCAGAAAATGCAAGTCTATTGATGAGCACAAACAACAGTTTAGTAAATCCTAGTGTAAACACCTAGAAAGTTGCTCTGACTTGCAGCATGAAGCAAAATGTGTGGTTGTGATGTTATGGTGCAGCTTCATACATTGCAGGGTGGAAACTCTGTAGGGCAGAGTGGATATTTCATATCCTCCAAAAGCTCTGGGATCTTCTCAGTTTGGGAGGGATTTTCCTAATTAGATCTAGGACAGAGATAAAGCACATGGGCAAAAGAAATTTTTGGAAGAACAGAGAGATTGAGGGAAGGGGCAGAGCGCTTTAGGCAGGAGCTGGGATTCTTCTGCTTTTATCTGCAGATCAAATTTTTATGTCTAGAGAGAGCACAGAAAACACTACTAGGCAAGAAAATGAATAATCTGGAGAAGATTTAACTTTGAGACCTGGAACCATACAACAGCTTCTCTAGAAGAGAGCATGGTTAATGCAGACTGTACTCTGTCTTTTGTGCTATTTCCTTGTCGCTTAATCCTGACCATGAACCCAGAAGATCCAGAACTGTTGCATATTTCTCATCAGATTTTGGAAAGATAGTGGCCCTGTCATTTAAGCAGAGATGTTTCCCATTTTGTTACTTGCACCTCCTTGAAATCTCAGCAGTTTTGTGAGTGTTAACTACAAAATCAGGTATGTGATGTGTAGCAGAGTAACATGATTATTTTGAAGTGCAAATGCTTTTGATCTGAATTTTTATTTTAACTAGAGTTTGTTCAAGCTTTTAGTTTAACTAGTTTTTGTTTGTTTGTTTTTTACTTTCAATCCAGACACCTTATGGTTGTCTAGAGCTACCAGATCTGTGTTTTAATCTACTTTATCTCTCTGTGCTTCTGAAGATGCTTGTTTCTACATTTAAACTTGCTGCTTTACTACCAAGATCCTCTGTCTCTCCCTTTCACCTCCTGAGTATCAAAGAAACTGATAATCTGACTTGCACCTGCCACCTGCAAAGAGATTGACAGAAAAAAAGAAAAAGTTAACAGATTAACAGAGAAAAAGTTAACAGCTGTGACTAAAAAAAAAAAAAAAACAAAGAAGTGCCTATTGCTGTTTTGTAATTATGTCACTAATGCTAGTATTTGCTGATAGGTTGTACCAGAAACTATAAACTAACACTACTCCCTGGCCACAATTCCAGAGATGTTTTTCAGTCCTTGCCTTTGTTGTGATTTTTAAGATGATGGCTACAAAATGAAGCAAGTTCCTCTACTTTTTCCCTAATCCGAGAGCAGACTGGTCTCCAAGATGATGCTATGGAAAGCAAGAGAATATTATATATGACTGTTACTGTATTGTTGGTCTGAGTCTTGTTTCTCTCTTTAGTTTCTCCTCTGTCCATAGTGTGCATGTTTGCTGTATTATCAGTGTCAGCATGTACTGTTTGAGGGAGCCAGATTGCTGGTCTTCTGCTGTCTCTTTCCTTTGTCTTGGATTTCAAACCATCCATTGACACTAAATAGCTATCAAGATATTCTTTGATGTTATGTTATCTCACAGGCTGACTTGCTGTTTTCTAGGCTGTAGGAAACCATATTCTTATGGAATTTGAGTATTTGTCTCAGAAAGACACCTCTCAAATCAGGAAGATGCCTCCATTTTTTTTTTAAAGGTCAAGATATTAATAGGTAAATCTCTTTTAAATATATAGTTTTTAGTTAGCTCAATAAAACATATACATTGCAAATAATATGCAACATTGCATAGCAGTTTTTGGAAAAACCTGACGAACAAGTGCTTTCAAAAAGCAGCTCAAGCTAAAAAATGCCACCTACTTTAAGGACAAACTTCAAATTTTAATTATTTTTAGTAATAAACTGCTCACTGAGAAATTATCGATCAAAAGATTTGCTGATGCTATTAATCATGTATAGTAGTGTAAGCTGTTCGCAATGTTCCTTGAGATGTGCTAGAGATGGTGCTAGTCTCATCCTAAGCATCTGATTTCACTACTGAACACGTCTAGTCAGTGTCAGTCACCCAATTTCAAACTGGCTGAGGAGAAACTGGTTTTCCTGTGGTAAAGGTTTGTGTGGGTGGAGAGAAACCAACTTTCAAAAGTTTCTTTTTCAGGGCATTTCAAAGACAATTTCTTCATATTGTTATTTTTACAAAATTCTGTCATTTTTCATCTATTGCCCTGAGATACCATATCAAGTTACAGGCAATCATTTGGGTGCAGTTACAGTCTATTTTATTAGCTCAGTTATACCAGTGACACTAACTGTCACTATTTATGGTAAATCTGTCAGCTACTAAAGGGAAAAGAATGGTTCCAGTTCTCTCAGTAGTAAAGGAGTAAGTTTAAAGGAAAAATTATTTAAAAAAATGTGTTCACATGAAAATGCTAATATTCAAAATCTCTTCTTTGGATATTTTAATTAACCCTTACCAGGTGCACATTGTGCCTAGGAATACATTTTTTTTCATGTGGTGATGACTGAATTTAGTCCTGATAACGTCATTCTAAGTAGTGCCAGAGTCAGCTATTATAAATCCAAAAGGAAGGTATTTTTGGAGAGTTTAAAGGTCAACAACTAAATGTCAGTAACGGATTACAGCTGTATGGCTCCTGCATCATAATTATGGCCATGTTGTGCTTCAGTGTATGGCCAAATGTTGGTGACAAGGTATGCAGCAAAGATTGGCAGGTCTATATTGCTGTCAAAACAGAAAGTTATAATAGTAACCAAGTTGAATAGAGTTAATGCAAGAATTCTTGAGTTAAAGTTTTGGAGGAAAAAAAAAAAGTAAGAGTAAGACAAAAAAGAAAAAATAACCCACAGCATAAAAGATCATATTAGAGAAGCTGGTAGCTCACATAAGTTAATGCTAACTACTGTCTCCAAGCACCATTTCTAACTATTTTTTTCTGGTTTGTTTGTACATCTTTGCACTCTGTCGATGAAGCAGATGAATGATGATTTGGAGGAGATGAGAATGGCTTGTTCCTTGAGATGAGATTTTCCGTGATTGGATAATTTTTTCTGTCGTGTTTGGAATTTACCAATGCACATTTTAACTAATGGATTTGATGGTAATTCTGATGGGATAGTGAAAAAAAAAGATGGACTACTGAGAAGAATTTACAATTTAACTAAATAAATATTGGCTAAAATATTTGACTTGATATAGAATGCTTTTTATTTGAATAAAGCTAATCGTGGTGAGCTTATTTGAGAAATTATAGTACAGAAAGCAGGCAGTTCATTCTTTTATATTATTCTGGCAGCTTGTACTTTTGTATCTATGGATGCTCCTGCACAGATGCAATCTTGGTCATGCCATGAGAGTTCATTTGTAATATAAATGATAAAAATAGTACCTTTCCAGAATATAGGTCATGGGGATGTTAGAGCTTTGTAGCTCTCATTTCAGAGAATGGCCATTTTAAAGGCTGCTTTTATCAGCAAGGCTTCCTACCTTAAGCTATTTTAGTTGTCTTCAGCCTTGGTGTTTTTCTCATTCTTCTTTCAACACTGTAAATATCTTTCTCATCTTCTCGCTTTCCTTTTCAGCTTGTCTCCTTCTGCAGTCTAAGTTGTGTTAATCTTCACTCTCATCACATCTATTCCTTCTCTGCAGCCCAGCTACTGGCATTAGCAATGACTTCTTTGGAAAGTAAGCACAGACAGAGATTCTCATTAGAGTTTTAACATCTACAAGTCTGATCTTTCAAAACCTCTCTGTCGTATCCTTTTTCTTGCTTCTCAGCACTTGTGAGACAAAACTCAAGAATTCCTCCATTTCTGTGTTCTCCCCATGGGAAATCCAACACAGTGCAAAGGGAGTTCTATATAGCTTTCTATGTGGCTCTGCAGTATTCGGGCACAGAAGCCAAAACTCTGACATACGTATGCTTTTGACAATATAATATCAAGACACCCAATCAAAATTATTGGGTGAATATTTGCTCCTATTCGGGCTAATACAAATGTCATGAGTTTACTGCAAGAAAAAATAACTTTTTTAATGCAATTTGCACTGGTAGCATAAAAGAATAACTACAAACTACTTGTTCAGAGATGGAGAGAATTGTTGCCTGTGGGTATGCGTGTACATGGAGCACAGCTTTTGTTTTTCTTGAAAGCTTTATCTTTTTTTCCCCCCCCCCTCCATTCCCTCCTTAGAAATGTGTTTTTGCCTCTTTATTGAAGCACTGTTCAAAACAGCTTATTCAGTATTTGTGTACAGACCTGTAAAGGCTTGAAGACTTATGACTACACTCTTCATGGAAATACCTCCTATTGCAAGTATTTGGTACATCTCTTCCTCGTGTCTTTGATTTTCACTTTAAATGGCTATCCAGAGATTGTTTTAAAGAAGGAGCTTGTTGACTAGCATCGATTAGGATTTTATCATTCTACTGACAGATGCTAGGAAGTTTTAAGAAAACACAATTTATTTTTTTCAGACCGTAATAATATTTCTTGAGTATGGAGCAGCCCATCTGCTTTCATCATTTATGTTTATTGTTTTTTATTTGCCTTCATACATAGTTAGGGAAATGCGTAGTGGGAAAAAATGTAAAAAAGCCCAGTTTACTGAAGATAAATATATTCTTAGTGAGGCAAAAAGTATTAGCTGTCAAGATGTGTATTGTTGATGTGATATATATATTTTATATCTTCAGACTTCTCTTTATGGTTTGTTTATTTTGGTCTGGCACTCGCAATGCTCTTTCTGTATTCTGATCAGCAAATGGGCATTTCATTGCCATGGCCCTTGTTGCCACTGGGTCCTCCACCTGGATGGATGTAGGTAGCATTGTGCAATAAGCTAGTTGGGATGACAGGTCTTGAACTCCAAGTGGCATCATCACAGAAGAGCACCCTTCTTTTGTTAACATTTCTGCCTGCATCAGTTCAAATTATATAATAACTTAGCAGAAATTAAGCCTACCAGTATCACTTAAAACAGGAGGTTTTTTATTCCCTTCTATAACATATTCTAGTTAAGAAAAATCAATCTCTTTTGTATGTGGAGTTTATTTAGAACCTTCAGACCATCATTTCTCACAATTTACAGCATTTTTCTAGATACTTCTAAGCTGTGCTCATAACAGCCTTTTTTTCCCTTGTTGGAAAGTTGCTTTTGCTCATGAACCAAATCAGTTTATAATGAGTCAAAACACTTGTCAAAACACTAAGAGTGTAAAGCTGATGTATCACTGTATTTTACTTTATTTACTTGTCAGTGCCTGAGTAGCTGTGAAATCCTATTGTGACTTGCGTATATTCTGGCAACCTCATGGCATGTGCTGCTTTTTAGAGTTATAGGTAGTGAAGCTGGATTTATCCACTATGTAGCCTGAGGCCAAAATAATAATAAAAAAAAAGAAAGGTGGGGGGGAATAAAAATTCTTCTGTACCTTAGGTAAAAATTTCATGCACAGCACAGCTTTTTCACCTAGTTGCTGTCTCGGTAATGATTAATGATTGTAACAAATGGCTTTCATATTGTATTTTCTTTAGGATATGTATTAAACCAAAGTATTTAGAAACAGAAAAGGAACTGGCACACAAGACATTTAAAAAATTAGTCTGTCATGTAATCCAAACATGACAAAAGGCAAGAGTAAAAACATTTTGAAACCTTTTAGCAATATGAAAGTACGTTGGTGGAAAGGGACACTTGTGAGTACTTGGCAGTTATTGATTTTCATTTGCAGTCACGTGATTTAAAATTAATTTTATCTGTTGTAAATCTATCTGGAAATCTCAAACAGATAGGATTTGGGTTTCTTCCCTCTCGTTCTTTTTTTTGTTGAGACAGTACACAGAGAATTTGTTTTTCTTGACTTATTGACATGTGGCTTTTCTTTCCTTTGCGTGCAGAAATCAAAGTAAATATGAAGTGCATGTGTGGAATTTTTGTGCTTTTGCCCTAGAAGTTATAAATATTCGATCTTTTTTTTCCACTGTGTTCACCTGCTTGTCTTCTGTTTCAAGGTTTCCTCTTTATTGTTATATTGATGCTTGGCTGGTTCTAAGATACTTTTCAATAAAATATTTTGAAAAATAGCCTTAGGACATCTCACTGGGGCAAATTTGTTGAAAGCGATTCAGCAAAGTATAAGTCCATTCCACAGCTGGACAGTAATGATAAGAATCTCAACAACAAAAAATATCATCATTTAAAATATTGAGGTATTAAATGAATTTCACTTACTGTAGGTCCTATCCAGCATAGTTACAGAGTTTTCTTTTTCATATTAATTGGATTACACACAAAAAAGCATGCTGACTCCAGTTTATTTTATCTTCTGGCACTCTGTGTGCTCTTGGCTTCTCTTTGGAAGGCTGCAGTTTGAAATTCACTATAAAATACAGCTGTTTATCCAGACATCTCATTAAAAGGCTTCACTGCTTGAGTATTTTTTCCTCAGCAGGGTTTGAAGGGCATTGCTAAGTAAATAGAAATTACTAAATTTATCTCATTTTATGTTGAGCTGAAGCCATAGGTTACAAAATGAAATATGACACATTCACTAACAGTGGAGCCTCATTTAAGTTAGAGTATAGAGAAATGTATTTAATGATTTAATGGAGATGGTTATTCACTTGGGTTGTCCTTTCTTAGACTGAGAGCTGCATGGTTTCTAAAGGTGCTAAATATCCTCAAAACTTGATAAAGGCCACAGAAGAGGCTAGTGTTTTATACTGCTGAAAATCAGGCCATAATTATTTAGTAAAAATAAGATAATAAAATATAAGAAAATAAAAGAAAATAACAAATGCAACAATATTGTTTATTAGGAGCTACCTCAGATGAAGGCTGTGTTTTAATTAATTATATTCATCTATCATAATTCTATTAGCTTCAGGGAAACTACTACAGGGATTGCTTTGGTCTGCACATTTTGCAGAAGATGTGAAAATAAATATGTAAGAAGAATACATACTACAGCTAAGAAGTTGTAAAGAGATAGCTTAAAAATGCACATCCCTAGCTTCTTGCCAGCAAATCTTTCCGATGAGCCTTCCTATTTCTTGTCAGTGTTTAGCCGATTGAGTGCAATTCGTCACCATTTTTGTCTGAATTGCCCTTTCTGCTCTGAAAAGTCACTTCAAAAAACAGTGCATCCTAGTCAATCAGTGTATCTGCACATGGCATATTCTGAGTGGCATCCCTGAAAGTTCAAGGCAAAAATAAGCTTTTGCTCCCTTTCAGTCTACTTTGCTGCGTTTAGTTTTTAAAGTTAAAAAGGGGCAGTATTCCTTCTGTGCATTAAAAATACAATTCTCTATGTTTTTTCGGAAATAGATTGAAGGGCAAAAAGCTGTGGACAAAGCAAAGATTCTCATCTCTCAGCTGCAAATCCTCTCTGGCCTGCAATTATGATGATTCATTTTCTTCTTGAATATCAGAATGAATGTGAAAAGCTGATGATCCCTTTTAAAATAATAAAAGTTATTTTACAGTACTGCTTACTGTTAGAATTTTTAATTTAAAAAGTTTACTAAAATACTGCTGTTAAATTTTCACTGTAATATTGCTACTATATATTTCAGATAAGAAGTTACTATGCTAACATAGTAATTGTTCACTTGTGGATTTTACATATTTATGGATCTGAATCTCAAGACAGATCTGAATACCTGACCAGGTCAAAATCATTTTTGTTTTTTAAGAGAATTTGTCTTTACAAAGCCTGCTGTGGTAAAGACTCTGCTACCGGTGTAATCTGCCCCCTTTCTTCACTGTCCTTTCCTTTAGAAATGTTTTTCTAATGTTTACCCTGAATATAAGGTCAAGTACAATCCCTTTTTTTCACCATCTCACACAAATGTGGACATGAATTTAACTTTTCTTTCTTCTTGTACCTGCTCTGGATTTCAAGACCTTTGAGAGGTCCCTTATAAGACTTCTGTTAAATTCCAGACTTGTCCAGGTAGGGACGGTTGTATTAGGACGTCTGTAACAATATACATATCAATCCACTATTTGTTTTAGTATCCTATTATAGTGTTCCTAATGCTCTACTGGGTAACATATATTTAAGTTATATATATATTAGTTCTGCTGTCAGTTTAAAGAGTTGTAGAGTGAAGAATGAAGACAAGATTCCTGCTTTCTGTCCTGTCGACTTGTTATTTTATGCTGTGTATTTATTGAACCAAAAAGTTTGCACAGAAATTCTGAGGTAGTTGCAGGCGAGATGCTGCAGTGCCTTTCTTACACAGCTCGAATCTCAGATTGTCACCTAGAGACACATTTCACAGCTCCTCTGTGGCCCTGCCTTAAGACTATGTGAATAAATCTCCAAGTTCCTAGCATAAATCCATCTGATGGGAACGTTATCGCAAAGAACCATATCACAGGAGAACATGTGTTGATGTTTCTGCAGTACTTGTAGCTTTCCATCAAGCACAAGCCCTGTAGTCTTTTCAAAGATGAAAATGATATTAACACTTGTATTTATGCTGGTCTGAATCTGGTAATACTAATATTCGTGAATTTGCCCCAGGAGAGAATTTACCAATTTCACAGAAATATACTTTTCTTTTCATGGTCGAAATACTAGCCTTTGGCAGAGGAGGGGTTGAAAGGAAAGATGAAAAATAGTGCTTTTTTTCCCCAGTACTCTGGTATTAATAGACTTTTCTGTATTTTTATTTGTAGTTAATCTTTCACAAAGCTTGAATGCAAATGCAAGGCTCCTTTTTCTTCTTAAATGGTAGTAACTCTGTATTCTTGGCACTTCTGCCTGAATTTCCAATTTCATTATAATAGTATTCACTTGAAGCTCCAGACAATCAGCTACATTTCCCAAGTGGTTAACCCAAAAATACTTGTGGCAAGAAGAGCTTGTATTTGGCCAGGTTGCTCTGTTACTTCTTGATAACTATTCATAATCATATTCATAATATTGGTCATTGCTTTGCAGCTGTTTAGCAAATGTAACCACCATTTGGTTAATCAACTCAGAGTAAATAGACAATATTTACCTTTATTCAGAATAGCCAGTGAATTCTCTTCCTAAATACCTCCTTATCCAGAACAGTGGGCTACGTGCATGGGGAATGAGGTGGCAACCTCATGAGGATGTGGTTGTCCTACTTGGACAAATTGTTGGGTTTTTGCTGTACTCTTTTTGTGTGCAGTGACTCTCTTACCCTGGGATTGCTCTCTTCTCCACACTGGGACTGGAGGAGGATGAGCAGCTGTAACAGGGCGCCTCCACTCACGCAGCCAAGACAGCAAATGGAGACTGTATCTGGTCTCCATCTCCCTGGGTGGCTTCCTCTATGCGCCTCAAGCTTTTGTAAATGAAACTTGAGCAGAGGTTTCTTTGGAGAAAAAAGCTAATCCCCCTGTTTGGGAGTTGCGATATTTCTTTCATTCCCATGCAATGAATTCTGTAGTTCTCATTGGAAAGGAAAATGAAGGTGGAATTCAATTCCTACTCTTCCTGTTATGTAAATGTGAGGCAGAGCTGTTATCTCAGTGATGGAGGCTGTGCTTACTGAACAAAAAGCAATACAGTTAAGTGAAATTGCTAATAGTTTTATATAGGATTTCTGGTAGGAAAAAGATCCTTTCTGGAAAATATCATTTACTAAAAGATGATTCTCATCCTTACAGAGAAGTACAGTTACTGTTACTGCACACTGAAATAAATTCCTTTACATACTTTTTCCTGAAAGTATTTCATTTGTAAGCCCATTTGCTCAAATTGTTGTCTAGCAGATAAACCTCTTTCTTGTAGATTATTTCCTGAAAATCTAGAGCAAATTTTTAATCTAACTTCTGCCTTAACGCTAGTATTTTCCAGGAGGGGAGAGACATTTTGTGTAATTAATGTATTTCTTATTCTTATTTCAGCACATTTACTTATTCACTTCATATAATGAGTTTTTGGACTTTCTTTTTAAAAGTTTTACACCTTAAAAAAAATCTACTATACATATCTAAATACTATCTAAAAGTCAAAAGAACAAAACTCAATAATAATAATTAAAAAATTCATTCAGGAGTAATTATTTTTTTCATACTTATCCGTATTTGTCAGGCATTATAGGCAAGTTTCCAAAAAATATTAATAAAAATTAGCTATACTTATGTGGTTGGATAAATTTATGATTTTTTTTCTTGTGGAGTGGTCTATATTAACAAATTAGCATCTCAGTGACAATGAACGAGCAGGAAAATTCTGTTCTGAATTTGACTCGTAGTTTACTCCGTTTAGTCCACTGTTGTGGATTAATTCCATTGTGGATATGACTCCAACTGAGTACAACTTAATATTTCTGTAAGTTAAGATTATATATATATTTTTAAATATTTAGTTTTTCTATTAATTTGGACTAATATGTCGCTTATATCTAGCGGTTAGTACGTTTATTCCTAAGTAAGTAGTACAAGGAAAAAAAACCTTTGAAAAGTACTGCATGGGTGATATTGCAATATTAATATCTTCAAAAAAAATCACATCTTTGAATTAAGTTCTGAATTCCGATTGTTTAGGACTTGGGTTTCCCCATTTTGAAGTGGCATCATCTTTATCCTTCCTGAAAACAACAAATAAAAAGAACATTGTCACACTGGAAATAACTTTGCATTATTGATGTTATTAATAGATGCAGATGTTATAAAAAGAACAAAATTGCAAAATATATTATACTGCAAAACATTTTATTTGTAAATGGAGAAGTGTGTTTGGTTGTAGTTTCAGTGGCTAGTGCAAAAAAGAAAAGCCAACCACCACAAAAGATTCTAAGCCAATTCCTCCTTTTTTGGCATTGCTTGAAAGTGAGGCAGAGAATTTAAGGTATAAGTGTTGCTGAGAGATTCAACAACAACTTTCCCAGGAATATAAAGCAAGTGCCTCATCAGGAATGAAAGGCCATGGCAGTTCCTGACATGTTCAGATGCGCTCCCGGTGCGGAGCAAAGGCTCCCGGAGAGCGTGCGGAAGCGCTGCCTGCTTCTCTCTGCATCAAAAGGGACACGGATTTGCTCTTTTCTTGAATAGAACTCTTTTCCTGGTTCCTCCTTTGAGACTATATCATTGACAGTCAATTATCTTTGCAAGAATAGGAATTAATTTTCAAAAAATGAATGTGTATACTTAAAACGTGTGCTTCAAAAGCTGTCTAAGGAAAGTGATGAGAGAAATTAATTTCATCGTAGGTGGCCAATGGTTTAACAAATAAACTCCTGTAGATATTTTCCCTTTGAAAATGAAGTACACCTGGGCTTTTTGAGGAGTGAAGGAAGAGGCTTCAAACAAAATCATGTAAGTTTGAAGAGCAGTGTGAATTTCTCACACTTCCCTTTTGCAAGCATGAATATCTCCTTTCTTCTAGCAACTTTGATTCTACTCATTTATATGTGTTGTACCTCAAAGCAAACTCCATTCCTTTTCAAAGTATTTCTCTGATTTTTAAAGGTTTTATCTTAACTTCCTTAGTTTTCTCATTCAACATGGTTGTAAACATTGATTTTTCTCAAAGATAATGCCTATCAGAAGGAAAAAAATAGAAAGAAAAAAAAGCAAAACCAACACCACCAAAAAAGCTCTTCATTTCCAACAATGCATGGGGACCAAAAGCTGTCCCACACCTGCTGTTGTGCACTCTGTGTGTGATAAAGCCGTGCATGATGTTGTAGTTATCACGGGTAGAGCATCTTGGGGATAAGCCATTCTTATCACACATTAAAGGTGAAAAAATAAATCTGAGATCGATGTCTGCCCTCCAGCACAGCAACAGGTTTGCTCCTCCTTGTTGCACAGGTATCAGTACAAATCACTATTGCAAACCTGAATGATTATCATAATTTTTATTTTGTGAAATGCTTTTGCTGAACATGCTACAAGTGAAAACACACCTCTGAGTGTATATAATCGAGCTAAACACATTGCTTTACCATGATGAGTACTTTTTTTCCGTAGAAGGAATTGCCGTCCAATCTCCTAACTTACTGTGCTAGCATTTTTTTATCTCCAAATCTTTGGTAAAGAGTATCTACTTTTAAAGACTACATGCTTAAGTTGCCGTTTTTGTTTAAGCTTATTTGATAGAGTTCTTTGAAATTATTTTAGGTTGATAATATCAAAGTCTTTGAATTCAAAATAAATTCAAATGCTTTCTACTTTTGACTATTCTTATGCCAAGAGATGTTTTGAGCAAATGTTTGGGTCATGTGGTGCTTTACCAAACGCTATTTATTTGATAGTAACAGTCCAAGCCAGCCAAATCTTTGCTTTTGGGTTTATTGGTCTTGAAGATTAGCATGAGCATGCACTTTTTCTATACCAAATTGCAGCCAAGATAGATCTATGCATAGATTGTGCTGTCTTCCTGATCTTCTATCTTTAGTAGAATTTTTAATCTTGTTTTTGCTTTTGGGGAGATTATTGCAGTCCTGATGTGTGATATTGTACTAAAACCATTTATTTAAAATAATATTAATAGCTTTTCTCATACTGTGCTAAATATGCTATATTGCTGAGCAGGGATTCCAATTTTCTCTCATCAGAACTTGGTTTATCTCGTTCCCTGAATATCACTTTCTTTCAAGCATTTCTTACTGAATTAATATGATGGTAATTTCATTATTAATGCATCTTTTGGAGGAATAAATTCTAATAAGTGGGAAGAGAAAGACACTAGGGATAGGAAATGAAGAATATGAAGAAAAGAGGGATGTAGGCTTTGATTTTTTTTTCACTTTTGCTAGCTGCTAACACATCCTTTACCTATAAATTAAACAAGCAAGCTTCCTTTATTAAATTTGTAACAAAATCACAAATTCTTACAAGGGTTTGAAAGAGGCCAGAGAGACTTTTATGGCATCTTTCTATTGTAAAGCAAAATATATTCAGCACCATAGCTCCTTGACTTACAGGACCAAATAAATCTTGACAATCAGTAAGATGTGGCAAAGGCATTGCTGCTCTGGGACGGTCACCACTGTTAGGGTGGTGAGAGCTGCACATAAGTGATTCTGTAATGGATAAAAGAAAGGCATTTTATGGAATTTTTTGCTCTTTTCAGCTAGACAGAACAAAGTTTGCACTACCAGATTATAAGCTGTAACTGAAGTATCTAATTTTCATGCTAAAAAAACCTTCCAATCAAAACTTAATCACATTACTGTCCCCTCATTATTACTAACTTGTCTTCCAAGGTAATGTAAGTAAAGGAATTGTAGGCTTTCTTATCTCTTCCAACTAAGGCCTTTTTCCTAGCTACAGATTAATGGAAAATGAAACAATTAATATTTATGCCCATTTCTGAAGAGCAAGTTTGTAAGGGTAGTTTGAGTTGTATTTTTATTTGCTGTTTTCTGTGTAAGTATTTTTCAGTCTGTAAGTCTGACTTTCAAATTCTTGCCTCATTTCTTTGTGCTTCCTGTTGTTTTCAATGGGACAACCTTCCGGGTTAACACTCTATTTTCTGCTCCTTTATTTTTCATTCAGTTCTTGATATTTGTAAAATTGCTGCAGCCTTCAAAGAGACAGAAGTGTGAGGAAGAACCAGAACTCCATCTTGTTGGTTCCCTAAAGGTGAACTAACAGCTGGGCTACAATCAGATATCTTATTTCTCGCTTAAAGAAATCTTTTTTCCCAGACTAGCCTATAGCCATATGATTAGGATTACTCTACAAAAGGAAAAAGATAGATCTGAGTTTATTCTGAAGAGCAAGACAAAGACTTTCCCAGTTTCTGAAAATTTTAATCACATGGCTTCAATGCTAAGACTAGCTCTAACTTATTCATTTAGCCTGTTTCTTCAAAATTTGTGGTCAATTGTGCGGCAATTAAACAACACTCAGATTTAGACAAAACATTCATGTTACGATGGGTGTCAAACTCTTGCGTTATGAACTTGTGTTTTTTGTGAATAAAAAGCATTACTGCTTGTTATTGGTAATTGGTTGGTAAGTGTAGTGTGCTGTGCCTGTTAGGCTTGTGCTTCGGAGTTGGACCTTTGCCATTCCGTGACAGGGAGGTCAGGAGTCTGACTCTGAAGGTAGTTTGACGATAGGAGCTGACTATGAGGTACTGCAGTGCTGACTGTATCAGCACCCAAATACTTGTTGGAAAGGATGCTATTTTGCTACCAATCAAATATTTATCATTGAATAATAAAGCAAAAATGTGGTACTTTCATATTCCAAAAGAGAGCATGATTTAAATTCAGTGTGCAATTCTGTGTTTGTTATCAGCCTCTATTTGGACAAATTCCTGCGGAGTAGGTAGGTATTTCACATTAAATGTGCTGCTAACTTTGCCCTATTTTGTAATGGAGCAGTAATTATGGTGTTAAAATAGTTCCATCATAAGTATATTCAAGGTTTTTCTCTTTTACTTATCCATTTTTTTTCCCTTGATGAGTTAACACATCATAATAGAAATGGTCTTCTGTGTCTCTCCTGCTCAAGTGAAGACATAGTGTGTGATACATGGGACCTTACTCATCTGAAGTAATGCATTATGAGAAACAGCAAAAGTTTGTATGAAATATTGAGATGCTTAGATAACATTTCTTCAAATAGTTATTACAGGTAAATATTTAAGTTAATAAGGCAGTTCATAACTTTAGCTGTTAAAGAGGAAAAAATCTGCCTAACAAAAATAAAAGGTCAAAAAGAAAATAACAACTGTGAACAAAATGTTTTAAAACTGGAATGGGTTTTCAGCATTTTTGAATCTGCTGCATCTTATTTTCTTTTGATGGAGTCGAAATGTATTAGGGCTATTTGTAGAGTAGTATCAAAAGCTTGCTGCCACTTCATGTTATTATTTATGTAAAACCTTAATACTCTTCACTAGTCTTCTTAGTGGATTTTGACAATTCTTAATACTACTTTGGAAATATATATTTTTATAAATATTGTTTTGTTACTTATTTTCACATTTGATATTTGTCCAGCAAATTAAATTGAGTAGACATAATGAAAGAAACAGAAAGGCAATCACAGAAATAGTAAAAGGTAAATGTAACTGACCTGAATACTACTGTACTAAGATATATATGGATCTACTGAGATGAGTTATGCTTTTATGCTGTTATGCTTTTAACCTGATTACATACATTTCTTTAATTACTACTCCAGAGAAATGGGTCTCCCTATAATAGAGACATCAAGAACTTTCTAGTTTTGCAGTAATTCTTATAGTCTCCTCATTTGATTATTTATTTTCATATTTTTTCAGTAAATTACTGGCTATATACTGCTTATCAGAGCCCAAAAGCAAACCTATCAAAGCTCCAGAGAAGATAAGCTGCCTGCCCTGCTGTGGGAATGCTGCTACAACATCAACTATGTGTTTCATTTTAATATTTTTGATAACTTTCCAATGATGAGTAATTTCTCTGCACTGATATAAAAGACTATAGTTACAGACATACCCTGATACTGAGAGGCCAGCAGTTTACTTTCTGGTGACAGTATCTTTTGATCAGAGCTGTGACTGGAAAATGTTTGTGCTCCTAGGAGAAAAAAATGAAAAATAGCCAAGGAGAAGAGCTAACTAAGAACTAACTTAAGTTTTATACTCAAGTCTTAGAAGACTCTGATTATTTTCCAGCTTGATCAACCTTGAAATATGATTTTATGATCTCATCAGAAATCAAATCACTATTTTTTTCAGAATTTTCATACCAAATGACATTTAAAACAACATTGTATCATACCAGCATAATACATTTGTTGCTCTCTGTTTTAAAGAAATATGTCAACTACAATTTTATATCTTAGAAAAGAAACATGAGATGCTTTGCTATGGGTCTATTTTATTAGAAATTTCACAGCTTTATGGTTTGATTTGATGATTATGTTATATGGTATTGGGTGTTGCAATGTAAAAAATTGGCTTTAATAAAAATATCTCTATGTGAGACTGCATATTAATTTTTAAGCATACACTGAAATGACTGACAGAATCATAGTATGTGGATTTCAAGTCCACTAATTTTATTATAGTAAGAGGCAATAGCTATATGCTAGCAATGAATCTCTCTCTGTTGGCTGCTCTTAGTAACTAAAAAGGCCTTAGTAACTAAAGGTCTTAGTAACTAAAATGCCTTTTTTATCCTGAGGCATAGGATTAATTTGCATTATTGGACTTGGAGCTGAAATGCTTATTTAGGAAAGGAAGTTAGCCCAAGCTCTTTATCTTTGACTAGAATTATTTTGAATTTCTAATTATTTTTCTACAGTT
>JAUBOD010000136.1:183372-203815 GCA_032353885.1 Nothura maculosa
AGTGAATGACTTGGCTATTTACAGCATGTGTTCTCACCATGCAGATATTGTTATTCCTGAAATGTTTATGCAGAGCTGAATAGCTTCATGCTATTTGTAGTTAATCTCTGTGAGAGTAACTAAAGTTAGAATAGTTTTGAAGTTGTCTGCTATACCGGAAACAGCTTCAAATTTAGTAACTTGGTGAAAGGATGCTACTAAAATGATACAACAAAACTTTCAATGCTTTGATTGTGGTCATGTGTTGACCTGCTTTCTGGTGTTGCAAGTATTTTCATTTGATCTGTAGTCAAAAAAAAATGGCTTGACCTATATTGCTTTTACATATACTATTATTGCATATTATTCCTAGGAATAGCAGGAGATGGCAGTAAGTCAACTGAAAGAGAACTTCTTTTTTTTTTTTTTTTTTTTTTTTTTTTTTTTTTTTTTTTAAAAGAAAAATGCAACATGGGTACAGTGAATCACACACTGGAATGGCCTGTTCAACTTTGAATTAGGTTTGTAAACTTCCTGGTTAGCCTTGGGATGGAGCTTTCCCTAAGAGAAGTGACAGGCCCTATTTCAGTAAGGCAGAAACTTCCACGCTGTTCTACAACACATGGTGGGTAAAGACAGGGACTTGATCCTGTGCAAACCAGATGAAGTAATGGGATGAAGAAGGAGTGTGTACGTGACATCAAAAACATGAGGCCTTTGACTGAGAGCTGATTTGCTCTGTGCTCCTGTAAAGTTTTCCTAAGCCCTTGACCAAAGTAAATGGAGATGCATGAAGCTGCAGTAACAGACAGAAGAGCTTTTGTGAGGCAGGGCATCATATGAAAATAAGAAGATAAAGCTATGGATGTTAGAACTACAAAAAGTAGCAAAGGAGGATGTTTGTGAATTTATTTTATGCTTAGTTATGAATTTGCTTATTCTGTGTGGAACAAATCCTATGTTAGCTTTTCACAATGCTAAGTAGAACTGAAGTGTTCTAGAGTTCCATTTAACTCCAGTGCCTAGTGCCTTAAAATAGCTTAATTTGGACTGTAAATAGGTTGATAACAAAAAAAAGACAAACAAAAAAAAAAAAGGAAAACAAAACAATCAGATTATCCAAGAGCTTTTGTGGAGCTGGACCAATTACATCAATAAAGAATCACTTGATATAAAAGACCAAAATATTAGACCAAAGGATTAGTGAAACAGTTCCCAAACTTGTAAGAGAAATGTCTTGTGTGTTATACTGTCTGTTCAATTAATCCTAGGGAACATTGTTAATTTATAATTAGAAATGTCAAATTTGATACTTCAGTTCTGTCTCTGAGTTCAAGCTGACAGTGTATTATTATCTTGTTATATAACAGTTTGGAAGAGTTAAGATATGATTACAGGTTACTGAAGCAAAGTTATTCAGCATTAATGTGGGGAAATCTGGGTCCTTTAACACCAACATTAACCTTTGCCACACCCTAGAAATGTTGAAATATATGTTCCCATGCATCTATTTATATATGTATGAGACAACGTATGGAAATCTTTCTTGTGGTTCTCGTATACCTGGGAGAGAACTACTAACACCAAATGTCTGGGAATAACTGGAGGTTTTTTCTTCAGATGATTGTTGTGAATCCATTTTGATTTTTGAACTAAATGAGAAGTAGCATCTTCTGGCTGATTCCTAATGCAGTCACAAACCTGAAAATAAGAATGGAGTTGAGAAAAACAAGCGTGTGCAGAAGAAAAGGGAGAAAAAGAAAAGCCTCTATCTTCAAAGTGATTTTTGGGGTTCCGGCAGGCCAAGTAGGTGACTGTTACAATACTGAAATACTGTGGGAGGCACAAGGGAGGAAAACCCCTCCCTTGTTTATATATGTAGATTATATAAAATAGAATAATACAAACATTCTTGACTTTAAGGTATGTGTATAAAGAAATGCTTGAAAGTATATTAATAAAATATAAAACATCTATTAGTTCTGGTAGAACTCTCCTACTCATTAGATCCTAACCTAAGCAGTCTAATCTTTGATGCTTGGTATCAATCAAGTGCTAGTTCATTAGTGGAACGAAAGTGGCATCTCTTCTTGTATGATCAAAGGGGAAAAAATAAGAAATAGCTTTCATTAGCTGATCTTAAGCTTGTGTTTCTAAAGATAACTTTTCTCCTCTTAAGTTCTCTCTTGCAATGGAGAAGAGCGTGTAGGGGAGGGAAATGGTGACATAGCAGGGAGTTCTGTGAGCTCTGTCATCTTTTGAGGCAGCAAAAGCTGAGCTTGAGTGGTGGTAGCTACCGTGTGCTGCTTAACTTGAGCTGTGCATCTTTAAATTAGAGAGGTCATCTAGAGGAAACTTGCAGGGGCTTCATGTATGATCTAAGATGTTTCATGGGAAGGGACTTTTCCTCTATAAAGAGGGGAGCTTGAGCCTACAGTGGTGCCCTTAGCAGGGAACTTGGGCCGCTTAAGGGCTACTCAGGCTGCAGTCAGCTAAACAGTTCATAAGATCTTTCTAATTTTAAGTAAAAATTAAATATTTTGAGAAATGTGTAAGCATAAAAACTGTTCAGTTTTATATATAGATATATGTATATAAATATACACACAGGCATCCTGTGTGGGTGTGAGGCTTCCACAGTGGAGACAGCCTATGGAAAACTGATAGGGAAAACAAATAGATTTTAGTTGAGTAAAATCACTTGTATGCTTGAATTAGAGTATGCAATTTAAATCTACAGGTACAATTTTCATAAAGGCATAAATGCTGTTGAGACAGCATAGATGCATAGGATTGTCCATTATGTTATTCTCCAGGAGTTGTAGAGAAGTGCATGAGCTCTGCCTCACAATTGTTCAGGTTTTGTTAAATTGCAGGTTAAAGGGTCACACTCCATCTCTTTCCAATATCCATCAATCACAAAGCACTGCAAGAGGTTGCCAAGAAAGGTTGTGGAATCTCCTTCTGTTCGGATATTCAAGATGCTTTTGGGCTCAATCCTGTGCCACATGCTCTAGGTGACCCTGCATGTGCAGGGAGGGTTGCACTAGATAATCTTTAGAGATCCCTTCCATCCTTAAGGATTCTATGATTCTACAGTCTCTATTTTGTTAGCTCCTTCCAGGTTTTCATGTATCTGGTGGCTCTAGTTCTGGCTTGGATACCAGCTTGTTATCTGATCTCAGATCCACAGCTTAAACCTTTAACTTCTGTGTGTAAAAGAGAGGTTGTAGTCCTGTTAATTTTCATTTTGCGACACCTGTTGCATAGCAGGATTAGTGTGTGGTCATCTCTTATTAGGAATTTTTAAATTATTCAGTTTTAAAAGATATCTAACAAGGTATTGCTCTATTTGATCAAGGAATAAGTACAAAAACCTAATGCTTTTCCTCTACTGCTTGAGGAGGAGAGTCCTTTTTTGGTGCTAAAATGATGTATAGAAGAATGGATATTTAAATCGTGTGGATTTTTCAGACACCTATCTTTTTTTTTTTTTTTTAAGTGTTTGAGGACAATAGATAATGAATTATTTATTATGTAGTGCCACCTAATGTTTTCCTTTTTCACTGGGCTAAATGAATTTAGCATTCCAGTTCCTCTTGTAATCCTTTGGTTTTTGGATGGGGACTAGAAAACATAAATCTTTGAGGTGTTTTTGTACTCAAAGGTCATATGTTTTGCTAACAATTCTTCCTACTTGCCAAGCTGCAGTGATTTATTTTTGTTATGGTGTGTATATAAACCTTTACTACAGATGATATTAAGAATTAATTTTTGTCAGTCTTAATAGTTTAAGATAAATGATAGCATTCAAAGTAGCTGAATAGAGAACCAAATGAGCAGCTTGTTTGAACTTCCACCTCACAAGCTTTACCTTATGCTGATTTCTTGGCTTATCGAGATCAGTTTTCCAGGGCCCCTGATGCAGTGTTGCCTGACTTTCACAAGAGCCTGCAATTGTGGCAAGAATGCAGAGGGGTAGAACGAAAGACTGCTGGTAGCAAGATCCCTGTGGTGCTGAGTTATTCCTACTGAAGCATAAACAGCTGGATCACTAACCTTGATGCCTGACCTTGGGCTAGTGGCCCCATCAATTCTAGGTTGAATTATAAGGTAAATGGAAAGCAATATTTTGAGGGGGGAGGAATTTGTGCCTTTAAAAGTTAATCATCTGGATTACTATATTTATTCTGTTGTTTAACAAAATGAGGTTTTTTTAATTTTATATTTTGCAAAAAATGGCTCTTGTGAGTTGTTTAGCAAACTGAGTAAGTGCCAAGGGATTTTCTTTGACAAACCAGCTATGGATTTGAAATTTACTATTCTTTTTTTGGGTACGGATAGTACTGATTTATTATTTATTATAGGAATAACTAATGAATTTGCAATGTAATAATTATGGAACATTGAAAATGACAATATCTAAGGCAAACCCTACAGACATGAAAGTTTCTTGAACTCTTTAAATACCACTCCTGCTAAATAGAAAAGAGTCAGGAAAATTATGCATAAATGTTATAAATAAAGATACTGAAGGTCTAAGGTGAAGTCCTTGAACATGCTGTCAGTACGGTAAAAACATGCATTTATCTGCTCAGGTATGAAGTTCTTTAGGAGTTCTTGGTCATCAAATGAATTACTTTTATATTGTAATGGTCTAAATAAAGGAGCTAACAAATAACAAAACTAATTAGCACTGATACACAATTGTCCATTTGAATTAATTTCTCTGCAGCTTAATTGGTTTGCTGTTGGATTCATTAGCATCAAATAGTAAGTGTTTTATGGAGAAGTCAATACCCAACACTGCTGAAAACAAACAGGATAAAAAGGACCTAGAAGAAGGAATGAGCTGCTTGAAAAATCAAACGAGGCAGAATGCTTTGAAGCAAAGAGGTGATCTGGTCTACTTGGATGTCAGGTTTTTTACTGCTTTTACAGAATTTTAAGGTGACATTTCTGTATATGGAATTGGAACTTTATGCTTTTGCTTTCAAGGTTATGCATATTCATCTAAAATGCAACTTCATTGTAATTAAAATTTAACTTGTTTTTAACTTGTTTTGTAAAACTTGTGGGAAATAGGATCAGGAACAGCCCCAAAGTCTTACAGAAAGATCAAGTTACTTGAAGGTAGCTGAATATCAGAGGAGTGGAGACTTTAAATTGTACTAGCTTTATTTTTAGAGACTACTGGATGCCTGTAAAAAGTTAGAGTTCATGAAGAACCCTTGAAGAGTTTAAGAGTCTGGACTTACATTGACTGGGAATCATAATGCAAATTTTTGTTCATTAAGATTTTAATACACAAGAATGTCCCTAAATACTGGAGATAACTTTGTTCTGAAGATACTTATGCACAAAATGAAACATGCAGAAATGCAAAGTAGAGTTCCAGTACCTAATGTGATGCTGTTCAATGTGGTCATGTGTGAAGAATTTAATTAAAAATTGCCATTGTACAATTACCATAAAACAATGTGGTCTAAAACATTAATCATTTTATTAGGGAGCTTAATCTCCTTGACAGAAAAGTTAATGATACTTATTTTATAAGTATCATTTTACTCTAAAGAACTGTATCTTTACCTAAGGATATAGTTTTTGCTCTCTTGCTTAGGCAGGTATGTCAAAATCTCACAGTTTATCAACCATTTTCTGCCAGTTGGTCATCTTGTTCAGGATATGCTTTTTGCAAGCATGCACGGTTGCCTTCTCTTTCGAGTCAAGGAGAGCAGCAAGCCTTTGTGGCTCAGAACCAGAAGGCTGAAAAAGGACAAAGAAAAGTGGCAGAACTGCAACAGGCTATAATGTCAGAAGGGGGAGAAGCAGTTACAAATCTCCATCTGCATTACTTTTTTTTTTTTTTTTTTAACCCATCTAAAGTTGTTCTTTGTTTTATTTAACCCAGAAAAAAAAGGATAAAATGGATTGTGTATAGAATGGATAATATGATTGCACCTCCAGACAGATTTACAGGTACCTATAATCATGAGAGGACCTGTTTCAATAGGCCTGAGCCAGGACTATCGGACACTTGGGGAGGAAAAAGGCAGCCTTGGTGATCAGCTTGAAGATGTGGAGCTACTCTCTCGGGCTAACAAATTGGACCTAACCTCAGTATTCTCAAGAGTTAGTTTTTTAAATAGGTGGTTAAAATTTCAGCCTAACAGATTTTACATAGTAAAGATAGAAAGCCCCAAAGAGGTATGTTTTTGGTCAGACTTAAGGATTCTGTTCGGTATCTCTTGGAGTTTAGACTAATGTAATGAAAGCCAATGCTGGAATCTTTGAGTTTAAAGATCAGGATGGTAGGAACTGTGCTTGATATGGAAGTGTGACAGCATTATCTTGCAGAATATTTCTTTTATATTCTATCTTGGAAAAGGTACTTTTCTAAATATGCTGGATAGTAACATCTTCTGTAGTATGCTTTCATCTTTGATGAATACAAAAGAAATGCATTGCAATTTTGATCTTTGACAGACAGTAAACTTTTTGCATAATGTTTTTTTAAATTGTTTAGCTAGGGCTTTTTTAGTACCTAAAATCAATGTTAGTTTCCCCACTAAAATGGATGCTCTTAGCTGCCACTAAGTGACAATACACTTTCAGAGGAACTCCTGTTAGTACTGTTTTAGCTCCAGTTTATATGCATGACTTAATGAGGGAGACAAAAGGCATAATAACAATAAATGGTCTGAAACTTTTGCATCAAATACCTAGGTCTGCAGATGCACATGAAATGCAAACAATCTGCATTTTTTCTCTGTTTCTTAAATCCAGTTGAGGAACAACTCCTGCTGTATAACAATGGCAGGTTTCATGTTTATGAAAGAAATGCAAATTTATTGTAGTGTATAATGATGCTGCAGGACAGGCTCCTGTTATTAGCCATGTCAGTCTGATTGCTTTCCTGACTGCAGTTTCCAATTAGGCATAATCTGTCCTATTCATGCACGACAGGAGCGGGAGGCCAGGGCAGCTGCTGCTTGTTGTTGCTAGCAAATCAGAAAACTGAAAAGCACTTTGAGTATATTGTAGCTCTGAAAGCTGTGTTCTGGATTTAGGTAAATGCAGATACATTGATTAAAGATGCACTTACTGAAATGCATGCTGAATTGCCACAAAATGTTTTTTAGAGTTTTGTTTTAGTACATAGGTTCTTATCAGTTTCTTATGCCCCCTTTCAGACTATGAATTAATTGACTTCATCTAAATATCTGATTAAATTTTATACCAAGGAAACTATTTCTTTTTGGTTTTGTTGATTTGTCTTCTGTTTTTTCTTTTTTACCCTGTGCTCTGGATGTCCCTGCTAGAGCAGGAAGGTTGGACTGGATGATCTGCAGAGGTCCCTTCCAAGCTTAACCATTCTGTGATTCTGTTCATTTTCCAAAAATGATGTAGTTAGTTTATAGCTATACTACAAAACATGAAGCTTCTTCTTTTAACTTTTTTTCTTTTTTAAACTTTAATTTAAGGAATCTGCATTTGATCTGAGAACAAGTAGCCCTGAATAGGAAGTGTGGCTTGCTTGATCATCCACAGAGGACCTGGAGGCCGCCTAATTCATGATATTCTGACACTTATTTATGTATTCAAAAGCTCCATGAAAGCTCATCTTTCTATGAAAGAACACTTACAATCATTTTACAAGGTTTATGCAAATGACAAGTTAGTGTTAAAATACTTGAAATCATATGTTACCTTAAGCACGTGATTTCAGTTTATACTGCTGTGTAGTTTTGCCCAAGCAAATGATCAGTTTGGAAAACTTAGCTTGCTTAATATTTGAATTGTTGAAAGCATGCACCTCATTTAACAGAGAATTTAAAAATGAAGGAGAGGTCTCTAAAAATTTGAATGAAGACAACTTCTGAACTTGGCACATTGCATATGCAAAGGCATTTTCATTTTTCACTCAACTGTGCAAAACAATTGTTTACTTTTAAACATTAGTATTTGCTGAAAGCATAGAGTCCAGATGGGTTTGCAAAACTGTCCTGCATGTTCTTGTATTTGTATATATTTGCACAAGAAAAATGGAAGTAATTGTTTTGACCAAATGAGCAAATAGTCTAGTTACTTGAAATAAGTGAATACTGGTGCCATAACACTAAACATTATTTTTCAATAACCGCTATGTATTTATAGCTTTGAAATATGCTCTTAAGGTGGAAGTTTTGCTTGTCAAGCCTTTGTGCTGTATTCCCACATCATCTATTAGATTGCAGATGATGTAATTACTTGTATATACCCACAGTGATTCTCATGCTTCATGCCTTGCAAGCTCTGAAATATCAGTTGGTGTTTTCTGGCCAGCACTTTAGAGGCACTTTGAATATTATTTAGTGTTTGAAAATACTTTAGGACTTGTTGAATGAACAGATATTTTATCAGATTTTTAACTATATTTTGCATAGTTAACTATAGTTTGCTAACTATAACATAGTTAACTATAGTTTGCTAACTATAACATAGTTAACTATAGTTTGCTAACTATAACATAGTTTGCATTTTAACTATATTTTGCATATAAACTGCCTGAGAATTTTCAGCTTCAAAATCCAAAATAACACCTGAAGTTTGGAACTTCCTACCTCCACTTGTTTCATGTGTGCTACTACAAGCAGTGGTTTTGGCCACTTTGCTACAAGAGTCTGCCCTCCTCTTCCACTCCACCCTCTTGCACATCTCTCCTCTCCTCTCCTCCCAATCCCTCTAAAAAAGACATAGGTAAGTGGCATTGGGAGCCCTGATCCCGGACTTTAGTAAATCCAAACTGTAGAAGTCCAGTTTCATGTAGAAACTTTAAATCTTTTTCCCTAGAAAGTTATAAGTTTAATTACAATTTTGAAAGAAGATGACTCTGCAATAATTGGGATTATATGAAATAACCTGTTGTCATCCTGGTAATTGTGCTGATAATTTTCAGCTTGAGTTTGTCTATGAATGTTCATGTTTTTGCATATATTCACGATGTTAACTATGTTAAAATGAAATATGAATTCATAAAATGCTAGCAATATAGACTAAAGAGGTTTTATAGACATGTCAAGCAGAATATTAAGGAAAATTAAATGTTATGATTAAATGTGACATTTGAATATATTTAGATGAGGACATTAAGACAGTCAACCTTAATTTTGGTGTTTCTTACTATTCTTCATTAGCATGATAATTTGAGTTGTTATTATTTCACGCCACCCTTTTTTTTGCTATTTTTTTTCCCTCTGTCCATTTTGGCAAATGTTTTCTAGAAGACATTTTATTTCTATTTAGTTCAGAGACGCTTTAGAGTAGCAATGCTTCTTTCTACTTGGACAAGTTCCTATAATTTCTAGATGTTTAGGAAATAAAAAATAGATGCTTAGGCTATGATATATGTTGAGCTGTACTTTTTAATGAAGTTGTTTCTAAGTTGTCTATAGTAAACATACTATAGATGTTTATTTTAACTGTCTCTAATACATATTTTAGGGGTGTTGTAATTTAAAGTATTTACCAAAGGGTGTATTTTATTCTATAAAGTTCTAGTGGAGACATCTGCATTCTAATGCAGACAAATAATGAATGTATAAAATATATACTGAGTTGTTTTAAGAGGGAATATGTGGTTCTTCATTCACTCTAAGTCATAGTAGTAATGATTTAAAAAATAGAGCTGTCATGCCATGAACATTTTATTCAAGTTTTGAAGATTTAATTAAGCTTCTTTTAAAGTCTTTCTCAATGTTTAGGAAATGGTAAATGAGTATTTCCAGTATTTTCTGGGTGTTAGACGATATTGCTAAAAATGCATCTATGCAGTCTTAAAGTATTTGGTCTAGGTTCTTCAAATTTGGAATAAAGCATATGCTATTTTCTAATTAGTTCAAACTACAAAGAAGAATTAAAAGCAATAAGATATTTGAGTTGGCAATTGTAATAAAATGAGAGTTGCTGTAAATCTATGTCCTGCCCACTGTCTACATTTTAATGGTTCACAGAGGAGCAGGTCAGTCGTATCGAATGAATCAGTTCTAGAAACAGGCACTTTAGCTTCTAAAACTTACCATGATGTTTTAATGGCAGCTACTTCACTTATAGAAGATATTTTGATAGATAAATGGTATTTTCGAATTGAACTTTCTCAACCATTCTGATAGCAAAAAAAAAAAAAGATAGCCTTATTTCTGATATTTCCTAATATAACCTTATATTGCATTTTATCCCTTTAGAATTTGTGTGTTCTATTCTCTTGTGTGTCCAGTTCTCTATGCACATACATACAGTTTCCATAGAAACTCATCATCATTCACTTTATAGGATGGAAGAAGCTGCAAGAACATGTATTAATTCTTTCCATCATTCAGTATATGGCCCTATTCTTTGTTCATTACAAAGTATTAAATCATGTCATGAAGACAGAATGGAAAGGATTCTTTATGTTCTCTACCTTTTCCTCTAGTGTTCATTTTTATGATACTTGAAAGATTCTTAACCCTTAATTTCCTTTAGTCTTATGATGGGCAATATCCTCACTTCCATACTTAGACTCATAGTATGGCACAAAGCAGGATGACTGGAACTTAAGGTTTAAAGCCTACAATAATGCTGAATATCCCATCTGAATATTTACAGATGTGCATTGTTGCATAAGCTGAGTACTCTCAAGCACAGCTCCTTTGGCTTCAATTACAAATATAAGTACTGTGAATTTCTGCATATGTCATCCCATAGCCAAACTCACATTTCCCTTTGCTTCTTTGAAGGTACCAGTGACATCCCAAGTGTTTTTACTCATATATTCATCAAGGTGTTTAGATCAGCTGCTTCTGCTGCATTGCAGAAGTGAAGGAAGAGAAAATCAGTATTTGCTGCAGCACTAAAACTACTTTACTTTTTGGTAACTAAGGCAACCTGCTATTCCAAGCAAGTGAATTTATATTTATGAGTTTTCAGCAAGTAGTTGTGTGTATACTTGTAATTTTTTCAAATTAATATCTAAAAGAAAGAAAAGGAAGAGGCTTAAGCTTTTTTCAGTGTTTCATGTGGATGACATGACTTACATAAATCAATCACAGATGAGTCACTGGACTTGGAAGAAATTAACCTCACATCAGAAAAGAGACAGTCAGTGCTCTACTTAATGCTCCTTGATCTTTGTTTTGAAGTCTTTCTTTGATGTACAGTCAGTCCTGTGAGAAATGTTGCCAGCTTATGCTAGTACTAGCTTTTCCTGTAATATGCATTGCATTTAATGATAGGATAATGAATCTACTTAAGGCAAAAGGCAGGTCCTGTAGTCCAACCATTTTGCCCAAAGCTGGTCCCATTCAAGTTTCACTGTCTCCCCAGGTTAAAATTCCATAACCTGCCAGTATCTGAATAGCCCTGCACCATATTTTTTCTCCTTGTTGTGACCTTACTCTGAATTTCATATGTTGCAATTTGTATTTGTAATATGTTGTCCTGTCTCTGAACCTCCAAGAAGCCTCTATCCCCTTCATGTTAGGGAGCTAGAGGGCAGTGCAAACTCCCCAGACTTATGGCTGGGGAAACCTCTGTTCTCATTCTGTTCTCATCTATCATTACTTAGTCCTCATCTGCAGCTACTTAACCATTGTGGTCTTACTCCAGTATAACAATGTCCTATTTGTACTGGGAAGCCCAGTACTGCAGCCAGTAAGCTTGCTGAAGTGTTCAGCTGAGGAGAGTAGTCCTTTCCTTCCTTCTTGGCTGCACATGGGCTCTGCTAATACAGCCTGGTATGTGTTTGGTATCTGTATGAATAGGGCATGCTGCTGATTCAACTTAGCCACAGACATCTTTGAGATGGAGAACAAGAGAAGAACACTGGGGAAGTTGCTTAAGGGCTGCCCAAATAATTAGAGGTAGGGGTCCATGCTGAATGAGGAGAGGTCTAGGGATCGGTTTCTTTTCAGGCCAAGAGGAAGTTGAGGATCTGCTGTTGCCTTTTACCCTTTATATTTGCCTTTATGCATATAGAAGATGGAGCCAAACCCTTCTCAAAGGTAATACTCGAGGAAAGAGCAAGAGGCAACAGCTGAAACAAGAGCATCTTTAGTTGGATGTTAGGAAGAGATTTGGATTCAGAGTCTTAGTGACTGGAATGGGCTACTTGGAGAAGCTGGGAATCTCCATTGACGGAAACTGCTAGGATTGGCATGCCTCTGAAGAAATGTGCCAAGGGGGCAGGTAATCCTGCTTTCGACAGCTTTGAGAGTAGATGACTTCCAGAAGTAGTTCTAACATAAGTCTTCCTGATGCTTCATTTTGGTATTTCTCAGACTAACATTCCTCAATTTTGAAAGCTCATTATCTTTGTTGTGTTGAGTATAGATGTTACCATCGTCTCCTTCTGTGTAGAAGTATGAAAGGAGTCTGACACAATTTATACGATGAATAATATTGCTCTCTTTCCATGCAGAGCAATAAGGTACTGAAAGTTGTGATTTGCTTGTTTTATTGACTCATTTTGCATTTTATTAGTTGATCTTCTCTCTCTCTGGCAAATATAATGTACTCGGGAAAGGAACAAAATAATCATTCAGTGGAAAGGAAGATCCTTGAGTAGGTGAATGTAGCACAGTGCATTTTCTATTTCCTAGAATAGGATGATTAAGCTTGTAACTGGAATTTCTTTCTTAGAACAATTGAAATATTATTTCATGAAGCCTGAATGCGCCTCGTGCGCTCTTTTGTTCACGCACTCTTTTGCTCGCACACTCTTTTGCCCCTCCTCTCGCTCTCGTAGAAGAGATGTGTGACTGCTTTGAGAGACATGACTTTAGGAACAAAGTATTAGGATTTGGATTTTGGAAAACTATCATTCCAAAATTTTTCTCTCCTCACAAGGTTTATGAGACTTCTCATACTTGCATATATCTCACTTTACTGCCTACTTTGTAGAATTGTTCTGTACTCTAGATTATTGCTGAGTTCACTGGTGACATTTTCTTCCTTGTTTCAAAAATATGTTGGTTTTATCTTTTATTGAATGTTACTACAATGATTTCAGTAGTATGTGCTCTCCCTCTCTATCTCTGTGTATTAGTGCATATGATCTAATGAGCATCTCTTCCACAAAATCTGTGCAAAGGTTTAATGTGAGAGGCTGCAAATTTTCCAAGGAGACTCAAGTTTAACGAGCACTTTACCATTCATTGATTTGGATTCTGTATGAGCATTTAAGGATTAGATACCAAAATGCTGCAGACCTTGATGGGGGTGAGGAAATAGTTTTTGAATTTGACAAATATGAAGGCCAGCAGTCAGCTTTACCTGATTCTGTGATGGAAAGTAGAAATTATCAAGTCATATTTTTAGTGTAGGGGCAGTATTTCTACTTGATTGCTTTTTGTGCTGCATGTATGTGCTATAAACTGACAGATTCATAGTTAATTGTTTTTATATTTTAACTTTGTTTCTTATAATGTTTTCCTATAACTTCTGAATCTTTGTGAGTGCAGCAGCTCTTTTAGTTATGTAGGGTTATGTTAATGATTAGCAAGTGCTGAGCATTGTATTGATTGTCTGAAGATGATGAAGGGTTTACTTTTTTAATTGCTGAGATCTTTAGTTTAACTAGAATATTGGTACCTTCCCTGAAGGAGAAGGTATACAGAATGCTGTGGTGGTGAGTTTTTTAATTATTATTTTTTATTAAAAAGTACTACATATCTATAGCTTTTTACAGTCTCTTTTTGGGCTTTTGGACATGAACACAAGAGTTCCCATGTTTGTGCATGTTGGCAGAGTGTTTCCCACTAGATAAGGCTAAAACTATTATGAATAAAAATAAGATTAGACAAATCCTCATCTAGCTGCAGTTACAGTTATTTCAGTTACAGCTGAAAGATTTTGCTTTTGATTCATAAGCCAGTCTTCAAAGATCTTAAATGTGGAAGTAATGAAATATGTTACTTTAATATAAAGGAATGAAACAAGGACTCAGAATTGAGAAATTGTTAATAATTTTCAAAGCACCAGAGATGATTTACCTAGAAAGTGAAGGTAATTTACTATAATCTTGGAAAAAAGTACAATATAAATGCAAAATATACACAGAGAGAGAGCAGGGATTCTAAATGTTATTCCGGCTTAGCACCATTGTTTCCCCTTTAGAGTGATAAGAAAGGCAAAATATTATTTTTGGTATCTTCCTTCAAAAACTAATTGTGTTCTTTAGAGCTAATTTCACTGTTTTTTTTTTTTTTAAAAAATCTACTAGTTGAGCAATAACTGGTTTAAACAAGACAAGTGTTTATCTGTTTGATCAGACCCTAGATCATGTATATGGAATACATAAAGATACTAATGTATAATTGTAAGGCAAGAGGCAAGAGTACAATACAACATTTTCCTAAATGAGCTAATCATTTAGAAAAATCTGTCAAATACAGACTTTTTTTCTTCATGAAGTAGCAAGCTTTGGAAGATCTGAAGGTTGTGATATATTTGTATAACACGAAGCCCACAACCAGATGATGTGTGGACAGCACGAACTTCCTGGGTTATAAGACTCAACTGCTATTTTGAATGCCAAGAATGACAACGCTTTTGTTTCTTTCTCTTTGTTTTTTTTTTCCTATAAGGAGTTAACTTTCCAATCAAAGACTGGTTGTTTTTTTCCATCCATCCCTTTCTTTTAGGGTAAGACATATGTAACTTGTATTATTTGCCTTGTCATCACAGATTTACAGAAAGAGTTTTGGTTCTTCAGATAAAACAGTGATATCCCTGCAGAATGTCAGGAGTGAAAACAGACTATGTATGAACTGGAATACCATTCTTAGTAAAATAGTGGGGAGGAAAAGATGCCACATATAAAGAAATTGCAATGTAGAAAAATGACAGTTGAAGTAGGGGAGGAATGTTGCTCCCAACAAGGTCTTTAGCTCAAGAGAATGGACTAACCATGTTTCTCAGGAGGAGTTGTTTATGTGATTTGTATAAGCTTTAAGCAACCAGTATTTTTAATTACACAAATGATTAGAATAGCACTTTACTAGGTCATATTTTATACTTGGAATATTGCTGAAATTTGTAGGTTTCAGATGGATCCTAACAGCTTACTTTGTAATGCTTGCAACTCCTACATGGACACATATGCTGATTCACATTGCTGGCTATTTGCTTTTCTGTTATTTTTTTAAAAAATATGTTAAGTATATGGCAAGGCATTAGCAATCTGATAACAAAACACCCTGAGAAAAATACTTTTTAACATGTTTGGAGCTTTTTTGTTTGTGTTTTTTTTTTTTTTTTTTTATTGACCCTTTCAATACCAATGATTATGTGAGTGAGAAAAAGACTTGGGACGATAAGTACTGATGTATATCAGAATGGAGAAATTTTCTGAGAGTCATTGTTATCCTTTTTGGGGAAAGGCAAAAGATTGCAGAGAATGTTAAGTTAATTCTCCTCATTCTTTTTAATATAAAGTGTTGCTGTTATAAGTAACAAGACAAGACAGCTTGGCAAGTGATTTATTTGAAAGGAGACTTTACATTTAAATGCTAAATAAGACTGAATCAGAAAGTCTTGCAAGGCATCTATCTAAAACTAAAGGTTCTTTTGCTTGATGTAGATACATAGGGACAGAATGAGAGTGTAGGGGATTAAGTGAGTCAGTTGATCAAATGTGAGATTTGGATGAGAGTATCACAGTTTTGGAACTGAGGCCCTAGAGCTCAATTTGGGAAAGTCTGGGTAAATCTGGGGCAGGCAAGTGGTGCAACACTGGGATTATAGTGTCTAAAGCACTTCTTATGTGTCTATAACTCTGAATGTGCTTGCACTTGACTTTGATGCAGGTTTTAGCTTGGCTTTAAACTTCACCTCAAGTAACAGACTTTATCAGCTCTATGGTCAAGTGAAATGGCAAACAAACTAGCAGTGACTAATAAAAATCAGTTCCAAGTATAAGTATTGTACATATATCCTTAAAAAGGCATCTAGAATGCTTACGTTGCACATGTGAAGGCAAGAATTTACTTAGTAGACTTTAGATGTCTAATACGGAGACACACATAGAATTGAGCTAATGAGCCCCAGCCTCTCTGGAGTTCAGTAGAGAAAAAGAAATTCTAGGGCATGCTTAATGTGACCTTGATCGCATAAGTCATCGAGGAAGTTACTGCCCTATCCTATTGGACAACATGACTTTTTCATCACTGACTGTGAAGATTATGGTGAGTAGCACAGATATGTGTCCACACTATGGAGTTTCATTAGGCTCTGTGTAAACATCTCACTGCAAGGAAAATGGCTTTGAACAGTAGTAACAAATGCTAAAAATCTGTAGGTTTTTTGTTTTTCTCCCCAAAGCAATACCTTTAGCATAGATTTCTCACAAGAAAACATTCTGTGGTCAAGAGAGTAATAGCTAAAATGGAATCAGATAAGTCTGAAAGTTTGGTGATCCAAACCAAACCTTTTAAGAGATGTTTGTATTGGTGGACAAGGGCAAACTTTTTAATGTTTCTAATTAAAGTTTTGAACTTGCAAATGTTATTTTCTGATAGGCTTTCTTTAGAAGCACTTCATAATGTTTTGCCATCTTATATTGGAATTGAGAATTGGAATCATTCTTTTTGAAACTGTAGAATACAAATTATCATTTCCAGACAGAAATTAATTTTAGGAACAGAGCTTGTCAGATGAAACTTAAGCAGAAAGCCTGAAGTATAATTCTTATGAAACTAATGAAGTGAAATATTGATTATAGTGAGATGAACAAAGTGCCTTGTCCTTGGCTCCTGGCTTGGAGCCTTATTCAAAACTCCTGGACAAGGTTTATCAGTTTGTAAAATACAACTATGTAAACTAAATGCAAGCATAAAATATCTAGACTTAGTTACCACTCTTTGGTGTAGATTAGTAAGTGTATATATAAAGTTAGTGGTGTGACCTAAGTAAGTCATAAGGTCTCTCAGTCTCAAGATCTCTCCGTTACATAATACTTGGTCTTTCTTTATAGTAAAACATAACTGAAGAGTGAAGATACCACAGTAAATTAGAAATAGAAAACTGATTTTTTTTGCCAAATATACCAAAGCTTTAGCTTCTGTGTAATTCTATGATTGATATTGGATCCTTTTGTGCTTTATCTGCAAGCTGGAATGTAGTCTGGTACCCAAAAAGTGGCGGTTTTGACATTAACAGAGCTTTGGAGAAATTAGATATTCTATACAGCTTTTGTAGCACTGAAGATAAATATAAAGGGTATGTGTAATGATCTTTGAATCTGCAGCTTCATCCTATATACGCTTCACAAGGCTAAAGCAATTTCTCAGGAAAAGGTACTAAGATGCAGCACTTGGGTTTCTCTTCCACGCTTTTGCTATATTCTCAGATGTTAGACATTAAGATTTGAATGAATAAAATTGTCATTCAAGAAATGGATTGAGAGATACATTTCAAAAAAGATTGTGTGCGAGTGAAGAGGAAATATAAGCATCTAGAGTTCTATTGCAAATTTTGATACACATTGATAATAAAACTTTAAAGCATAAGAAGCATATTCTGTCACTGAGCAGATTGGCTGATATTCTTTTATTTATGCATTATTATTATACAGATTTTTTTTATAAATAATGTGTGAATTCTGACCCTAGCATGGTATTCCAGTATGAGCTGTGAATAAAATGGATATAAATTGAGAAGTAAATTTTCATTCTGACAGAAATGAATTAGGATTATTTTTTTCTTTATTTTGCCAACTATACTAGTGTGTCTTTGTTTTAAAGGAAGTGAATATGGATTCTTCACAGAATCACAGAATGGTTAAGCTGGAAGAGACCTCTGAAGGTCACCTAGTCCAACCCCCTGCTTGAGCAAGGACACCCTCCTGAGCACGTGGCATAGGGTGGGATAGGGTGGCATCCAGGTAGGAGTCAATGACCTATGGAGAAGACCTCACAACCTACCCGGGCAGCCTATTGCAGGCCTCTGCCACCCTCACAGTGAAGACGTTCTTCCTCATATACTTCTTCCTGATTAAAAGTGTCTCCTTGTTTTATCTTTTCCAATATGCAATTGGAATAGAAATTATTCGGGGGAAAAAATCTTTAATATCCTGTCTAGAGTAGATTTGTTAGACATTCAGTTACATAACACGTACTCAGAAATATTTTTATCAACTGCATCTTTGATGTGGAGTTGGTTAACATCATTGGACTCAGGTTTAATGTACTTGCATGGGCCATTTCATTTCACTGTCCAATTGCTTTATAACTTTTTTCTCAAGTGGCCAGGAAAAGTAAAATCCTTATTTCGGGCCCCTATAGTAGAAATCAGAACTTGTTTTCTTTAATGTAGCTTGCAAATGCTACATTTCTTCCTCCTTCAAGTTATGTTGGAAAGTTCAGACAACCTAGGTTTTCCAGAGAGCCCTGGATCAGTCAAATGTAGAACATGTTGTTCTGAAGTTGCACAGTCATAAAGCCTCTTTGGTTTCTTCAGCAGAACTTATGCCTTGAATGTGCAACTTCATCCAAACTGTCAGAAGCAGGTAGATTATAGAGGAATGGCTGCTTGAATTTGCACTTGGAACCTTTGTTCAGGTGTATTCTGTATAGCTAACTTTAATAGTGTGTTACTGACAGTAGCTTAGCAGTGAGCATTAGAAAGAGTTACTGTCTCGGGTACTTTTTTCTGAACAAAAAACTGTGCTCATCTTTTCTTTTAAAGTTTGTGAAGAGTAATTTGCAAGAAATGAGTAATTTGTAAACCATCAGCACCCGATAGAAGTTAATTTGGAGAAGTCACTTCTCATGAGCTGTAACTTTTTCCTCCTCTCCAACTTCACGTGGAAGTGGAATTAAAAATTGTACTATTTGATTTGTGAAATGAAAAGGAAGTGTTTTGAGGAGCAAACATGTTCTTGGACTTATGGAAGTATTACTAATAACTCTGGTGAATATATGTAATTCCATAAATGAAAAAATGAAAGTAGCACACATTTCATAAGCATAAGTGCTGTCTAGAATACGGAGTGCAAAGTGGCTGGTATTAAAATATGGTATGAGTTATTAGTAATACTTCCATAAGTGGGATGTGCATGTGTGTATGCATGCGCGCACTCTCTTGCTTGCTCTCTCTCTTGATTATTACTTAAAGGCTTCCTGGTAGCTAAAGGACTAAAAAGCATCAGTATGGAGATGAAGTAAGCTCTTATATGAATCATTTTTTTTTGCTTTAAGCAGGTTGTATGTTCAGAATAACTTAAGGACATAAGATTTCTGAATGAAAAACAGATGAATGAGCAACTTCTGTTCTCTTCCGATCAGGCTGGGCTTAGCTAACTCTTGTAAATCAATGCATCTACTTTTCTTTCTGAGTAGTTGAAAGCTATATCTGGAACTAAATCTACATAAACTTTGCCTAAGTTTAAACTGAAACAAAGCTCTTGGTGAATTACAAAATTACCTTTGGGGAAGCATGTCTTACATTATTAGAAGACAGTCAGGTGATATTTCTACTTAGTTTAAAACACTAGACATTTGGGGAGGTAAGGTGATTCACTTTAGTTGTCTTAAGTTAGATTGTTACTTCTCAAACAGTATTCTGTATCTAAGGCTATTGAATTCATTATCCAGAAGTAACTGTCACCCTGTGGCGCTATTAAATAACTTTTTTAAAGAAAAATCATAAGTTGCAAGTTGTACTCTTAGAAAACTATGAAGCTGCACAAATTTATTTAGAGATGATAATTTTATTTCAAAAAATAACTTGTAAAGAATACAGCAATTTCATTCTATGAATCTATGGATATGAAATGAAGATGTAATCCTCAACTCTGACTCTTAAAACAGGTACAGTCGTGTAAATGACAGAACTTGATAAAGGAAAATATATATATTGTAATTATATATAATGATAATATATAGATTGATAGGTCTATATGAACTTGTTGCACAGACCCACCTACAGAATAGTTGAGATCCTCTAGGGATCTTCTAGTCCAACCCCCATGGCCCAGCTGGGATACCTGGAGTACATTCTCCATTTCGTATAATATATAATTTTAGTGGATTAAAATGTCTGATTTATTTAAGATGAATTACATGGCCCAGGCCTGGTAGGAGACCTGACAACGTGTCAGTATGGGTAAGTATTGCTTAATAAAAGCTTCTGTTGGTTGCTAAGAGATGAACTACCCTCCCTTAAGAAACATTCTGTGTGCCTGAATGTCTTAATGTCCTCCCTGCTGCTGTCCTCTCTTCCTTCTCCACCGCTTCCTTCAACAGGTTAACAGCTAGGAAATTTGAGGGAGATATCTGAATACGGTAAATCAGTAGTTAGAGTCCTTTGCTGCTTTTCAATATATGTATGTTTCTATATACATATATGTATTTGCACGACACGTGTAGTTGCAAAATTTTGTTTGTTTTCAGATTAACATAGAGTTTCTTGTTATCTTCTTTCCGTTATAGGCTCCAGTTTCAAGATA
>JAUBOD010000136.1:206061-224023 GCA_032353885.1 Nothura maculosa
AAACAAGATTTTAACAGATTCTCTAGCCATTGAAAAACAGATATATTTTATTCAGTTTATTAAAGGTAAATATTTGCTCTGAATCTCCTGGTGATCTGTAAAGGGCAGTAAGAGATGGCAAACACGGTGTTGGGAAAAGAGGGCCTACAGAGACACATTGCCTCACTGGAACAGAAAATACTTCAACTTTTCCAGGTATATTTTAGACTTGAAAATATCCTGGAGTATTTCTGGCAAATTAAGAGTTTTAGAGTGGAAAAAAAAAAAAATCTTTTTTTTTATTTTTTTTATTTTTTATTTTTTTAAAAAAAGCCCTGCATGCTGTTTGGGTCATGTGTTGATGAAATTGGACGCTGCATAAAATGGAGTGAGATTTCTGTTAAGCCAAATAGTTTTCAAAATATTTGGTGTAGGTTTAGGATCATTGAACATCTTGATGGTGGTCAGCATACCATTTGTGACAAAGGAAGTTGCAAGCATGTTGCCTGCGTCCTTGGACACATTTAAACAGCCTTTGCCATGGGGGAGCCTTAACCTGTCTGAGGAGACTTTAGGGATGAGAACACTGGTAGAGGCTGAAGAGGCTCTAGCACACCTGAGATGGCACTTGTTGGGCATCTGATGTTTAAATATTTGAGCATGAGGGAAAAACTATGGATATGTGGTAAGGAAGGAGGGTAAGAAAGGAGTGCTGTGAAATTAAGAGAATGAAAAGGGGGAGAAAACTGTAGGAGGACTGTGACCTCTGATGAGACTTTTCAGGAAAATTGCTTATCAAACAGCTCCATTTGAGCAATAGAATCATGCTAAAGAAAGGCTGATGTGCCTACACCTACACCTTGTTGATGAGTAGGGAGAGTTTCCTTTAGTTAAAGACAAAAGGATATGCAAAAAGAAAATATAATGACCTCTTGATGTTGTGAAAGATGCCTTCCCAGAGTGTCTTGAGTATGTGGTAGTCGCAGAGCCTTTCAACCATGTTCAACATTAGCCAAATCATCTTCAGTTCTAACTATTTTCAGGGTTACACATAACTATTTTTGTTATTGTTCATTTGTTTTTTGTTTGTCTATTCATTGTGATGGTGGTACAATGAAATGGCCATGGTTTGTTTTTCTGCCTGAATGTGTCTATTGCTCACCTGAATGTATCCTGGGGCTATGTCCAAGAAGAGGTTTTTAAAATGATGCATATTTTTAGTCAGAAAGCTAGCGGTAGACCACTGAACTGTGATTATTGTAGACCACTGTTTCTTGAAATGTCTGTTTTCAGGAAGAAGGGAGGAGAAGAAAAAACATTTAAAACTTCTGAGAGTTTGTTCAGACCCTTGGATCTGTCAAAACTTTTCAGCTCTGCTTATGAAAACGCAGGGGCCTTAATCCACAAAGTATTAGCTTTGTAAAGCCCTTCTCAGTGTTTCCTTTTGTCCAGGTGACCTATGACTCTAATGACAATTGGCTTTCTTTTTGCACAGGATTCTTCAGAATATACATTCTCCCTGCTCTTAGGATGGAAAGAAATTTGAACATGTAACAAAGAAAGATGAAAACATGACCAAGATTTTTATAAGAATCAGAAAAGACATAATAAGGGTTGAAGTTGCTTTGGGAACAAATGTGCAAAAAACTCCTCATGCTTATGAAACCTGTTTCATGCCCTTAGGGTACACATATTTGACTTGAAATGTTTGAGCTGATGATCAAGAGAATTATATTATTTGAATATAATGGCAAATTCTGAGTTAGACTACCTTATAATGCAATTAAAAATGCTTTTCAACAGAGATGGGGTACAACTAGGACTCTATGCTGCGAATTCAAATTCAAGTTCTGTTTTATTAAGTAGAGTTCAGTTGTACAGATTAAAAAAAGGAAGATGAGGATTGCATCTGAATTACTATGGCCAGAACCTATTGAGTTCTGTCTGCCTGGGAACAGACAGTAGTATTTTTCAGCTTATGAAACAGAAAACAACAAAAGAAGAGTTTCTTTGACATGAAGACATCAAAAAACACTGTTCTTAACATAAAACCACTTAACGTTAACTTTATAACTTGAATACTAACTAGTATTGGAGACCAAATATTTCCAAAAGGGCTGCAGTAACCAGTAGACAACTGTTCAGGCAGACATTTGTTTTATCATCCTTGCTGCTCTCTTATGTGCAAGAGGAAAGAGGTTAGTAGAGAGTTATGTACTTTTACAATGTTGTGTTGTAGAAAAACTGAGACTTTTTAACTATATTTGATATTTGTGCCAGAAAAATGATTTGATGGAAAATTACAAGTGTATACCTAAGTCTGTCTTCTTTTTTCTCAACTAACGTGGTATGGAGAATTCTTTATTTGATACTGAGTGGTTATCTGCCGCATTGTTATTTTCATCAACATCATGCATTGATGCTGACTTAAGTATATAATGCAGTCTTTTTTTACAAGTTGTTAGAGATCGAGACCTAGAGATAGACGTGATTTAAACTTTTCAATCCAAAGCTTAAAGTCCACTTTGCCTTTTTATTTTGAAGGAAGAGCATAAATAAAAGGAGGTAGTGCTTTTAGGACTCAAGCTTCCATTTCCTCTTCATCTAATTTTGTCATCTAATTTTGTTGGGAAGGATCCTTAATGCAGAGATATATTTGTGCTTGTGCATGCTGAGATCTGAATTCTTTTGTGTGTGCATGTGCATGAATTTTAAGCATCCTAAGGAAGGCTTAGGAATGAACCATTTCCAGAGGAATTGTAATTTAAATTTGAGGCTGCAGCCCTGAGGTCTAGATCATGGCTGAGGTGCAAGTCTTTCCTATGCACTCTTAAGTGAATTTAACTACTCCTCTCCTAATAAAGTACTTGATGTATTGTTTAAATTACTTTTATTTTTATACAGTACAAGATAAATTCTCCAAGGCAGAGCACCCTAAAGCAGAGTAAACTTTTTTGACACAGTTTACTGAAATATATTAATATGTGGCAAAATAAGAGCCAGGTGGGGTGGTAATGGGCAAATGTTGCTAGGAAAGTAGGTTACACTTTCTACCCAGTTGTCAAGGGATGCAAATTAAGGAGATTAATGAAGATCTCCCTCCCACACTGGCCAAATGGTTGCCCAGGTGGAGCTGTTGGAAAGGCAGTGGTTGCTTTAGTGCCTATTGCCTTTCATAAAGGCAAATTACAGAAGTTGTATACATGTGTGGTTTGAGTATTTGCATGATGGGAGAGGTAATAATAATGCTTACATAGAGTAAGTCTGCCAACTAAAAGTATCCTGTTGGTTGTGAAGTACTAGCCTTTGAGAGATAGAATAGAGAGGCGTAGTACCAACTGTTGATAAGAACCTACCTCTGTCAAGTCAAAAGATTTTGCTTTGTAGGTCATTAGAATTTTTTGTTTATTATTTTGTAGATAATTTGGAGATGATTTTGGACCTCTATCAGCAGAGCAGGCTTTCTGTGCTTGGAAACCAGAATGTGCTAAGAAAGCTATCAGCACTTCTGCCTTTACTTAATTCCATGGTAAACTATTTTTTTTCTTGTTTGCTTTGTTTCTTTGTATCTGTAATGAAAATACAGACTGCTAAATGTGCTTGGAAATTGACTCTGAAGGCTGAATTTCATCCTCTGTGCAGATGAGTAGCAAGTGCAGTGGAGATGCTGGAGTGCTGCCTGCTTATGTTAGAAATGAAATTTGGCCCAGGATGTGGTGAAAGATAATTTTGAATATCACACAACAGCTGGAGCTCAGCCTTTTCTAATTAGAGTATAAGCACTAAGGTTTGATTTTCACCAGCATCTATTGCAGTATATTTCACTGTAGAGTGATTCAGAATGGCAAATAAGGTGGCCAAATGAAAATAGCCACAAAGTATCTGCCAAGAAGGGTGACTAATGAAGGACACAGAATCTGTTTGTTCTTGCGAATGGTGAATGCTTGATGAATATGGATATGGTGTTTGACGAAAGGGATTTTAAGGTTTATTTGGGAGTTGATTTTCCTTTGATTCTGTTTGAAGAACTTTACACAGTGTGTGTCTGTGCAGGAAAACTCTATGCCCTGAAAATTCCAGCCCCTCAGTATGCCTCGGTTTCCTTAAATACTCAGATTATATGAAAGTGTTTGTCTTGGTCCTACTGAACCTACCACTTTGAAATCTTTTACTCAGAAAAGGATTTCTAAGTGCTATGAATACAGAACAGATAATGTATGTGGAAATCTTAACATTTAATTTAGCCAAATCCAAAACTAAATACTATACCTAAATATTTTCTATAAATTGCACATATTTTGATAAGCTTTAGTTTAAGTACATGGAAGAAATGGATAGAACCTAAGCTGAGGAGGCTTTCCTTAAAGTTGAAGAATGTGTGGTTCTGGCAGTATGTAGCTTAACAGAGAGATGACAATTTGTACGGTTACAAATGAGTATGTTATTTATTCATGCATGTGTCTACTTTAAAAATGGACTCCCTATATATGTTTGGGCTCAGAAGATATCACTAGTTGGTAGTGATATTTTTGCATGTCATTTCCTTAGACACTTTTATATCTGTCCCATTTAATATAAGATAGCTGGGAGAATATGTGTAGTCAAACAAGGTTTTTTTTAATGTAAAGGGACATAATTTGATCATTAAACCTTTTCTTTACAGAATGAGAGTTGTTCTATAGACTCGATTTTATAGAATATAGGTACTTCATTTTAGATGGCAGGTTGGTCTTATTTAAGCTATTTGTCTCTGGGAATACTCAGAAAGAAGTAACTACATTTATTTAAATTAGAAAACATTCAGATCATCATTATAAGCACTGCCAAAGAAATAGCATTAGTTCCCTAGGGAAATAATCATGCTTCTGAAGAGGTGCATTATATCCTATTGCATGCAGCACGTTACACACTAGAAAGGCAAGCCAGGCTTTCATTTGCATATGAGTTATTCAGGTGTATCTAGGTGAATAATAATACATATTGTCACTTCTCTGACTGAAAGTCTGAATACAGTAATGTGCAGCTTATCATATCTGCCTTAACTTGGAATTCTAATTCCTTTCAACTAGTTGAAATCTTCCTATTTATTCTGGATCTTTGAAGTTTACAGCTTAATACTTAATTATCTTCTAGTTAAAATACCTATTTAAAAAGATTTATTAGGTTAAGCAGAAACCATTAATAAAATCTGTATGTTGAGATTAAAAAAGTGTCAAATATACTGTAGTCTTTAACTTGATTTGAGGTTAACCTGACCTAGGTCACCAATCAAAATGAAATACTGTTAAATTCATCATAGCGTCAATAGCGACAGCTTGAGTATTTAGTAAACTTAAATGCATTCAGTACTTTTCATGCTTTCCTCTGAAGTTGCTTCAGGAAGACCTAATGAGCAGCTGAGAGTTGTACAAAATCCCACTGCTGGACTGTTGCAAGGGAAGGCAGACCCGTTTTCATCAAAAGGAGTGTGTATGTGTATCCAAAAAAAAGTCTGTGTGTGTGTGTGTGTGTGTATATATATATGTATAAATATAAGGCATCTTTAGGTTTTTTTTTTTCCTTTATTTCTGTTGTAGCTGGACTTCCATAAAAACTTGGATCATCTAATGAAATCTAGGCAAGTAAAGAAGGCAGAAAAGAAGCAACTCAAATTCAGGCTTTTATCTAGTCACTGGATTTGAAATATGTAAAATAGTCTTTGTTCAGTAATTTGAAACTGTTACCTGTGTCTTAGTTAAGTATCTGCAGTAATCTAGGAAGGGTTATTGAAAGTTCTTGAAATGTACAAGACTTAGCTGTTGCATGAGATCAGATGAGATTCAATCCAGCCATGATACAACTGCTTTAACTTTATCAATAGTACAGTTCAGTTACATTGTGATGATAACATAAATGTATACTTTTTGAAGTCATTGGTTATTAACAGCATATAGAATGAAAAAGGGCATCTGTAATCCCTTGTCCTTGACTTTTCAAAGAAAGAAGGCTTCTAGTGTTTCAAATCTATATTTTGAGTTTTTACTAAAGGAAAAAAGGAAGTGAACTGAAAGCTCTCTGATAGTCATTTCTTTCCCCTCATCTTCCTTCAAAATGTGTCATAATGCTTTACTAATCTGTCTTTATTGCCATCCTAGTGAAAATTTCTATTGCATTTGTTTAATTATCTATGCTTAATTTTCTTTTAATATCCAATTTGAAATTATAAATTTTCAATAAAATTACTGTAAGACAACTTCAAAGAGGATACTTTGAGTCAGTGGAGGTGACAAAGAAAGCTGAACACTAATCTTAAAGGAGATGATGAAGCAGGAAGTGAATTTGAAAGTGATCAGAAAGTTCCTGGAATGTGTCACTTGTACTTGCAGTGTAGTTTTTATATTTATTATGACTTCTGTTTCCCAAATCCTCTTCTTGTTCTGCCTCAGATTTTTCTGAGTGGGGAGTTTTATTTTTTCCATGACTAGGATTTACTAGCTCATGGTTGTTGCTCAGATGAAATGTTTAGTCTTAACCCATTTAGAAATATTAGCTTCACCTTAGTGAATCATTGCAGTAAGGGAACCAGAAAATGGCAACATCAGTTAGGACTATTGAAGAAGAAAATTAGGCTAGTTGCCTAATATGCTTGAGAAACGATCTCAATTAAAAACTTTTTTTGATAACTTCTAATTCATATTCTATTTTAATGACATGTGCAATGTATTTATTTCCAATTATCTATCTCAGTATCTATCTCAGAAGTCAAAGAAATCCCTTTGATATCTTTTATTTCCACAGGAAAATGAGGTGGACAAAGAATATTGTAAAATCTCTAGCATATTTTCCTTACAGAAGTTATTGCTGTTTGTAATCTTAGGATTTCAAAAAGTAGAGCCATTGCAGTTGTTATGAAGGGAAATGAACTGTTACGTCAATGTTAGCCAGTCTTTTGGGTGTCCATAAAAACAGTTGAGTGGCTTCTCAGACATCTACCTTCCTACATGTTTCCTTGTTTTCTGTCTGAATGATCATTCTAAGACTTGTTATTGATCTCAAAATTCCAAGTTTCTCCTTACAAAGATGTGTATATAAAAATTTGAGGTGTAGGACGCTTCTCAAGAGGTAATGCAGAGAATAAACTAATTCAGGGCAATGTATAAACAAAATGACACCCAAAAATTACAGGCCACATTTGTACTTTAAATAGTAGAAGCTTAAACTTATGTTAATTCCCTTTGCACATGAAGTTTCTTGATTCTTTTTTTCCCACTCTTAATTAGTAACTTCAGTTTTAGTAGTAATTCTTCATAGAAAACTAGGGAGAGCATATTGTGCATATTAACTAGGTTGGACGTGGGTTCTTAATAATTAGCACTGAATCTCAGAAGTGCAAATAATAAATTTCTTGGTTCAGGCCACTGCTTTGAATATGACACAAATTGCTATAGATTTTATATGACTATGAATACATTTATAAGCTTAAAATAACTTGCAGTTTGTTATATCTAACAGCCCCTGTCAGTGGACTTGGATAAAACATCCATCTTACAGGAAGTGACCTATATTAAATATAGCAGTTAGATAATTTTAATGATTTTGATTCTACCTCTACAGAAGAAGGAACTGTGGGAGCAACATTTTAATTTTCCGATATATAGAAATTCATTATAGTAAAATATTGCTAATGCTGTGGATGCAAATGATTTCTTAGATATTTATGATGGAAGTTAGCAAGAAATGAGACCTACTCTCTTTTGGCATATTCACATGTATAATAAATTCACTTTGTATAATAGATTTTGTTTTTCTTTATATACTTGTATGTAAATTTATATTCATGTTGTATACATGGGGGGAAATTCTTTAATTTCCTTTAGCGCCCTGTTTTCAAAATTGTGTGTTAAAGTATTCATATATTGGGAATTGAATATGAAGATGTTTTCATTGCATAACGTCTTTGGCGGAAATGGAAGAAATGGAGTGTCTTTGATCTTACCTCATTGATAAATACTTAAGCCTCTGTCTTTTTTTCTGCTTGTATAATACTCTCAAAAGAATGGGAGATAGTTCTTGATTTGTTCAAAATAATGTTAGAATATACATACAACTTTATTTCTTCCAGAAAAGAGTACTTTTAGTATTAGTCAGTTCAGTCATTTCTTGCATTTCTTGTAAGTTGCCTAGGTCTGTTTAAAATAGTATGTACTCTGTGATCCTTTTTAGGTGATATCCTTAATTACTAGAAGCAAATGATGCATCTTTCCTTGGATGCTACTTGCCCAAGCACCTTAATTCTCTTGTTGACAAGAAAGTACCAGTAGTTTATAGAATCTGTGGAATATAGACTAATCTTCTGTATTTAACATTACTTTTTAAGAAAGAAACCTAAAAAAGTAGTACTGTTAATGTGTTTATCCTAAGTAACTGTCAGAATATTTTAGGCACGATTTGTGGGTATGAGGTGCTCTTCTCTACCATTTATTTATTTACAATTGGGAAGACACTTTACAAGTGAAACAATAGGAAGAGATAAGCAAAGAAAGTAAATGCCAAATAGAGTATTTAGATTTTTGTGAAAATAATAGTACTTTTTAGCCTATGTAATAAGTACTGTTTTTTTCTGATGTGTTCTTAGAACCCATATGGTAGGGCATAGCCTGTTACCTAGACTCTATAATGGTATAGGACCACCTTCCATTGTAATCTTTTCTGCCAGAATAAAAGCACATCTTTTCCAAACTGAAAATTGTGCTATTCAGAATTACTTTTAAGCATCATTATTATGGTTGAAGGCTCACTACATAAACATTCTCTCTGCAGTTAAAGAAGTCATTAAATACGGTTTATGAAACAGCGAGTATCCTAAGGATCACTGCACTTGGGTAGTCCCATGCTGAGCTTTAGAGTGGAGAGCTGAACAATGTAAACATCAAGTTTAATCAAAGCTGCTTGGATTCAAACTAAAAAAGTTCTTCCTAAGTATGTATACCAAAGAGTATTTATTTTATGACACGGCTAGAGTTTATTTCAACTTTGAGTCTAAACCTGTATTTCAAACTTATTTCCATCCAAACATTTTGGATGCAAATTCACTCTCAACTGTTCATGCTGGTGATCTTTGAGGATGCTGTAGTTTCATATCTTATTCTCATCTTAAAAAGGAAATAAAAGCTTTTTGTTAATGGATTGGTTAAGTAAAATAAAGTGAGGAGGAGGAATAATAATATTACTGTGCTTATAAGATTATTAATCCTGCAAAGTAGTGGAGTGGGACATGATGGGAAGGACACCTGAAGCATGGAGTTACTGAAGTAGTTTTGGTGCAACTGTTTCATAACAACTCTACTATTGCTCATCTTCAGTGCTGCTCTTTGGTATTTGTAGATATATCTGTTTGCTAACAAACTGTAATGCTTTTATCAAAGATAGTCTCAAGTTAACATAAAAGGCTTTGGCAAAGCTGCAAAATTCTGTATGATAGGTACATGTGTATGTACACATCTGCATACCCAGAGCATGTAACAAGAGCCTTTGTATTTGTTGTTTACTACTTCAAGATTTCCTATGGGATAAACTTTTATAGTATTTCAGTAGATAATTAACTGGGTAAAATTCAAATCTTTTGAGGCTAACGAGGAGATTTATTTATGTAAAATACTAATTTGGATAAGGAAGTGATGCCTCCCACTATCTTGTAACCCCTTATCTGAGTCGCTTCAAAATAAAACAGGAAAACATTCTTTTTTTTTTTAACTTTGGATTTAAATGTTTAATCTATATATACAATGTTAAAGCTTCTGAAATGTTGAGCATATTTTTGTGAGGTTCTAAATGTTGGAGAATAAATGAGCATTTTATTGCAAATGTCTCCATTTGATTCATTTTAGAAACACATTTTTGTATAACTTTAAAATGTAATTAGCATCACTTAGGAGTTGAGTATTTTTACGATGAATAGTAGCTGGGCGATAAAACAACTTTATCTTATTTTTGAAAATAGTTGAATAAGAATAAAAAATTAAGTTGTAAATATCACAGATAAAGCTTGTTCTTTACATGCATATGGATCTTTCAAATAATTAAAAAACCTCCTCAGGGTAAACTCAGTTTTATTTTGTACTATTAATAATAAGTAATAACTATAGGGGAAAAATAGGGTAGAAGCTGCTGATAGAAAACCACTGGTACTAGTTTCAGGAAGTGGTTCGGAAACGGCATCTTCAACAGCAAAAACATGAATGCAGCCAGTGGTGGATCACCATTTCTGGGATACTGTAATTAAAAGCTGTGCAGCAGCTGAATAAGAGTTTAGTGAAATCCTGGGAGTGTTGAAGTCAGTAAGAAGTGAGCCAGGGACTGTACTAGTTGGGAGTTAGCAAGTCTAGAGTAGAGAATATTTGTTTTGTGTGTGTCTTTTTGTGTTATTTTTTTAATATGTGTGAAATAGTAGTTCATAAATGAATAATTGTTATATATTAAATATTTCACTACTGTAAAAAGTAGCTGCAAACAGGCAGAAAGGAGCTGTTAATAGAGGACAAGAAGTTCTTTGTTCATTGTGTTTTGAAATCTGTGAACTGTCTTCCACCTTTATTGTGAAGAGTCTGAAATCGGCATTTTGCACACTTCAATATATTGAAGACCTGAACAGATTCATTCCTTGCTCCTGGTGAAAGAAAACAAACAAGCACTTAGTTTTCAGTATCGGTTGCAATGTTTGGTTTAGATGAATTAGACTAGTGAATTTGAAAGTTTATTCCTTCTTTTGGTAGCAATGGTGGAGGATGCAAGTGTTCTGGAGAAAGAGATGGTCTTGCATGTTTTTATAAACAAATAATCTCTTCAGCAAAATATTTGGCTTTCTGTGATGCCAGTTACAGTTGCTTTTTCTTTTTTGTTTTTTTTTTCTTTTTTTTGAGGTGTGTGCAAAAAAAACCCAAAACATTTTGTAGCTGGTGTTCTTTTTCATTATGCTTTTGTTGTATTAATTTCTGGCTGCCTGACTTGGAAAGAAGAGATGGTGGTTTTGTAGTTCAGTGCTACAAATAAGAGCTTGTGCAGATGTAAATAGTCCCTCATTAACAATTTATTAAATTCTTTAATAAAATTTTGTAAGGCAAATTAGTCCCTCTGGAAAGCAAGAGTTAAAAATTAAATAAACCTGGAATTTATTTTTAACAGCAATATCACACACTCTTACTGTGTCAAAATAACATATTGGTCCTTGCTGTAAGAATAACAGTTTGTTTGCTTTACTGCAGTTACCAGAAAGAGTCCTTATGGAGCACAAAGATAAAATAAATCTTTTGATGTGGTTCTGCATCATGAAGAAATAAATTTTAATGATGGACCAGACTTTGCTTATAAAATCTAGACTAAAAACATACTAGTCTAAATGTGCAAGATATATTCATAGGAAATATAAATGTTAAAAATAAATACCAAAAAGTTATAAAAAAAACTTTTGGAAAAGACTTTTGAGGATAGGAAATGGAGGTGTGTAAGACACTATTTCTTTGTTAGAAGGTAAATATTGCAAATTACTGTATGCAGGAAATGGAGATAAAGAGATTTCAGTTTTCTGCATATTTCTTTAAAGTTAATTTTATATGGTTTAATTTTAGTTAGTCCATCTCTAGGTCAATACTAGAATGTCTTCATACTGAGGGTTGAAAAGAGAAGGGATGGATTCAAAGTCTTAATTTGGAAAATCAAGCTGAATGCAATGGAGTGATATAATTGTTAGCAAGGAGTAGTTTACTTCTGTCTTTTAACAGGAGGTTAGGAAAGTTTGTGGAAACCCATAGTGGGAAGAAAAGAAACAATTACATAACTGGTGCACATTATAATAAGATGAGGGGGAAAATCATTTTTTAAAAAGGAAAATTCCAGCTTTTTTTACTTTAACAACTTCACTAACAGGGATTCTTTCCTTGTCTCTTGCATAATGTTCCTTCCCCAGTCTTGCAGCAGACTGCCAGCTCTTTTCTGCTTCACAATAAGTGAACTTAGATATTTCCACAGATTTTCTACGCTACACCCATTTTTGCAGTGTCACATTTAATCACTGAGCACATATATTCAAGGTCAATAGTCTTGAGTTGCACTTAATCACCGGTCCGTATACTTGATCTCACTTTTAAGGTTATTCTGCTGTCTTCACGTTCCAATAATGCTAGTTGGATACCTTAATTTATTTTGTGAGTCTTTTCTGTACTCCAGCCTTACCTCTCTATCCAGAACACTTTAGATCATTCATTTAGGTTGTGATGAAATAAGAAGAATGGATGATTAATTTGCATGTCCAATACCATTTGTTTTTTGTTGCTCTTGGTCACTGGATTTGTAAGTCCATCAGGGTATAAATTTGTCCTCAGATTTGTTTCTTTTTGTTTTAAGTGCATTGTCACTTGGTTGTAGTCAAGATAATAACCAGCATCAATTTTCTGTCACTAAGTTCATACTAGTCAAACCTGACCTTGTAGAGAGCAAGGGGAAGAAATAGATGGTGCAGAGGACTGTGGAAGTGAAAGCTGTGTCTTGCTTTAGAAGTAGGTTTCAGTAGGTATGAACTCGTTAAGCTGTAAAAGATAAGGACAGAAATGTCTTTTATTTTAAATAATGCCTTGCATAAAGCATCATGGTGGAGTCTGTGTGCATTATGGAACATTAAAGCTATAATCTGAAGTTAGAGCAGTAGTCAAGGCCCAAAATTTGAACTGTAGACTGGGGGGACATATACACTGTGTAACAGGCAATTAGAACAGGTCTGTTCTAAATTGAAACATATATGTCAGTTTATTTCTGTCTTTTGTTTCCATTCTCACAGTGAATGACTATGTATAATTTTTATGGTTAGGACTAACAAACACTATTCATGCTGCTGTGAAATATAGGCCTTCATAAGGAAGCTAATATATACCATGTCCAAAACTCAAATAATGTTTAATTACTTTTTGAGTTAGATATTTGCAAGCTACTGCAGACATTTAATCTATTCTTATCCATTCATTAAAAATCATTGTAAAAATATTCTGTGTGGTTTGTATAAATTGGCATCTATTATCCACTTTATTTATCTTTCTGATGGAAACAGACATAAGGCTTCTACTAGAGTCTAAATAAGAGCTACAGAATAATTCAGAGAGTACATTTTTCCATCTGGATGAAAGATCGAGTTTCTCAGTAGATTTGAAAGCAGTTTATTAAGGATATAAATAAGATAAATATATTCTTGTTGGAGAAAACCTCAATGATGGATTTGAATGTTGGTTCAGGACTACCTGGATGGCCCCTGCTTTGTCTTGGTGTAGGCCATAGACCTCCTTTATCTAATGCTAAGTTGGCTGAACATCTGAAAAAGGGGTTCATGGGTAGCTTTTTTGAGTGCACATGCTATTAATTGTATAAATATCTCTGATTCTTTTTAATTACTTGCCTGGTGGATGTTGTTTGTCAACTGTGGACACTATACTGGAAAATCTAATAAAATTAAAAGATAAAAGGGTTTTGTGCTGCCATATAAAATTTCCAAAGGAGTGGGGGAGTTGGGATTTTTGTGTGTGTCCTCAGGCTTATTAATATATTAGTCTGATTAGGTAGTTTCTGATTTCCTTTTTCATCAATTTGTATAAATCATGGCTTTATAGCTGAAATGAAGACAGCAGTAGGTGAGAACCAGCAATTGGTGGGTAGATTTAAAATGTTAACTGCATTAAATTGGCAAGGATATATCTGAAATATTTTTTTATTTAGAAACTAAACTCTTAAACTTGTTTGTCTAATGTCTTAAATTTTGAATGTGAGCGTTTTGTTTTTCTTCTGTCCACAAATAGGAGATCAATGCAATGATTTCATAATTTGAGCATTCCTTGGTAATTTGAAACAGGTCGTACCACTGCAAACAGCTCTGGTCTACTGTAGATAATTATATATGTTATGCACTGATTAATTTTGAATGTCGAATTAGATGTCTAATTATGTTGACAGTACCATTGTATACCATATGAAATGACCTTGAAAACAGGCTCACTCTGGTATTAGGGTATTCTTATTTAGGTGGATGCTTGCAACAACAAGAAGACTTCTAAAATTGTACAAATGTGTTTTGTCAAGAAATTTCCCTTAGCAGTGAAAGTATGTGGCGTGTCATTTTGTAGACCAGTTTTTTTTACATACTTCTGTTTTTCCTGGAAAACATTATGGCATAATCATCTAAGGAGACGTTAATCTCTTGGACTCCAAATAGCTGAAGTGAATATTCACCTGTGTTGTAAAACGAATTTCCATCTTGTTGCGCTTGGTAAATGCTATGCTCAGATACCCTCTCTCTGTCTCTTTTAAGACATATGAAGGCTGGTGTCTGTGCTAGCTCTTGGCTTCCATGCTCACTGGCCAGCAGGCCATTAGGAATGATCTGTGATGTTTGTTGACCACTGGATTGTGCTTTGAAGTTATTTGGGATAACGATCTTTAATTTGACTAAAATAATGCTAGGAGTTGCTGCAACAAGTTCAAGACAACTGTAATTTAGGTTCAATGCATTTTAAATGTCTTAAGTTATTATAAGAGGTAGTGTGCAGAGATGTAGTAAATCTACATATTCTTTAAATCTATCCTTATTAATATAGCCTGACGGAAGAATCAGAGAATTGAATTAAAAGTTACAGTGAAATATTTGTTAAAAATGTATGGAGTTTCCAAGTAAATGTTGTTGAACTTCTGACCTTTATGCCATTCAGAATGTAGTATTAAATTGCACTTAAAAATAAATCTCCCCTTTTCAAGTCTTTAAAATAGAAAATAAATATTTAGCTTTTCCAAATGATTAAAAAAAATGGGCTGTGTGGATTTTGATTTGTTTATGAATGTTGTATTTGTGTGCTCGGTAAATTCTGTAAGGTTTATATGGGTTTTCTAAAGGCAAAGCTTATCCGAGGTTGCCTCAGTTTCTCTTATGGAAGATGCCAGGCTAAGAAACTTCAGCTCACCAGTATTTTTAGCTTGTAGCAGTACAATTCTCATTGCTCAGAATCTAGGAATCAAGTATTTATGGCTTTTTCAAGAAAATCTCTTTGTATTCACGCCTATTAAAATGTCTAATCAAAGTCTTGTGGAATTTAATAGAAAATCTTTTAGATGAGCCTGTATTTAATTGCTTTATCAGCTAATGTACTTTTAGGATGCTTTTCTTAGTGAAAAGCTACATCTGGAATTGATTTCTCCTACCACTGAGCTGCAAGAGTTGACATATCTCTGTTGCCGAATTGCAGGGCTGAGTTTAGATAGGCATTTTGGCAAGTGAACATCTCAAACTGCTCAAGACCTCTTAGCTCCCCCCAAATATGCATTTGTTAATAGGACTTGGCATGACTTGGGTGGATGTAATTGTGCTACTGCTGTTGGGAGCACTGTGAGGCCATGGCAGCTGCCCACTCTGTGCGTCGAGTCCCAAGGGAGCTTCCCAGCAATGCCTGTACTTCTTCCTTTTCTCCTCACCCTCATGTTTGCCAGGGTAGTTAGATGGCTTTTTTCCAGATGTGTAAGAACTTTATTACTATGTAGGTTTTTGTAGCTTAAGACTTATCCTGAGCAATTGAGACATTCTCCTGAGAACCATGAATTTAAGCATATATATTTATATTTAGTATATTTATAAGTATATTTAGGGCTAATCATGCACCCTTTTCCTGCTTCTGTGTGTTTCAGTGTTCAGATTCATTAATTTCAGGCATTTGCCAGAGGATACTAAGAGAAGCTTGGTTGCTCTTAAATGTCCCTATTTTCTTGTTGTTCAGCAATGGATGCTTCTGTAGAGCCCTTCATCCTGACTTAGAGCCCAATTATCATGTCAAGGTGTTTCTCCTCTTTTGATACAATAAAGGAGGAAAGTTAGCTAAATAGGATGCTGAAGTGATAACCTCATTTAAATGCCTGAGTTCCCTTACTGAGTTAGATATTGGCATGCTACAGCTGTGTAGGGGATGGTGGAGACCCTGGAAAGGGTTTGCTACAGTGGAGGGGAAAAAAGACTGGAGAAGTAACCACTTGCATACTGTACAAATTCAACATTGATTAGCACAGTTCAGGAACAGCTTGAACTTGTATCTTGGGTCACAGGAAAATATATGTCCCTAACCTCCCACCCACACTGAATAGCCAACTCTGCAATATGGAGCAACAGAAAATTCAGCAGTAATTGATATATTTATACTTGATAATTGATGATTAGTATTATTTATTCATAAGTTGTAAATTTGCCTTTTAATTATAGACACTGAGAAAACTATGTAATAATATTACAAGTAGGTAAAGGAAATGAACAGTAAATGAAGAGTTGCCAGCTTTTAATTATGCAGATGAGCAGCACTGCGGAAGAATTATTTAATCTTTTTGTGCTTAGAATTGTAAATCTGTCTTCATGATTGTATTTAGAAAAAAAATGAAATGGAATTTGTACAGTCTCTTTTCCCATAGATCTTTGCCATGAATAAGATGGAGCAAAAATATCAGCAGTCTTATGAGGCAGAATAGGTCAGGGTAATAGAATTGAAATATTACTACCAATATTCCTCCCGTAGGGAGATCCTGCAATATTGCCCTGCATTACTTAAGAAACAACAGTTACCCACTCTTCCTGATTGGTTTACATAATATTTTTAGTGAATGTTTTATTAGCCCTGTGTAGCAGTATATTTTTATATTCTTTCTGCTGTGGAGCCCAGCTGGGTGTCTAAGCTATGACTCTTAGCAGCTGTTAGGATTTGGTTGGGCTCCTCCTGCTCCTGCAGTGCCCTGAGTTGTTTTCCTAGGGCCCTCTGTCTTACCTAGTGAATTCTACAGCCCAGTGCTCTTCTTACAGGCTCTATCTGTTGTGCTCTGGGGCGGGGTTGATGAGTAAAGAGTATTGAGAGGTGGTGCTAATTTGGAGTCCTTTCCCATCACCATAAAAAAAAAAAAAAAGGCACGCATCAGAGCTTCAGAGATGCTGCCAGCAAGATGTGCATGTTTAAACAATTTGTTGGAGGAAAAAAGAAGGCTCTGCAAAATAGTGTTATGACAGGGGCATACATCATGAATGAAGCACATTTAGGAGATGGATTTGTTCGCTGCTTTGTGTCTACTTTTTACCTTAACATGAGGAAAAAGTTAAGAGTTAGGTGAGAGTGTTGTGTGTCACTGTGCAGCTTGATTGAGTTGCCTTTTTAAGAGAGATAAGTCTTGACTTCATAACCCAGTTTGACTTTGATACTAACAAAACCTGCACAGAGATACAGGACTTTGTCCTTTAGTATCATAGGCGAGCAGATGCTTAGCCATATCTTGAGCAATGAAGGTAATCCACTCGCTATCTAAAACCCCAAATATAATTTCTTAAATTTTCTTAAGTCTGAAAAAATTCAGATATGCTGCACAGAGCACTAATATGAGATGCTGTACAACACTGGAGTAGCAACTTTGTATATAAAAATATTTTTAAATCTTACTGCTGTTTTCTAAGATACTGAAATTGTAGCACAGAATCACCATTTTCACCATTCAGAAAACTGCAGTATACTTGGGAGACTGGGAAACCTAAAATACAGAATGTGATCAGAACTTACTGTAGCCCATGGGCAGAAACTGGGAATACGGCTTGTAAAAAGGCAGCATTCCTTATATCATTAAAATACTGCTGTTTAATGAATTTTAACTTTTACAAGTCATTTCATGAGCAGTGAAAGAAAAGAGCAAACAGCAAGCAGCAGATCATCCTCAAAGGGTTTTGTCATAAGCATCCAAAAAGTCTACCTAAAAAAGTTTAGCTAAATAAATGCAGTTGTGTGTGTGTGTGTGTGTGTGTGTGTGTGTGTGTGTTCAAGAAATGAACAAGACAAGCTTTTCATAAAGATGGGCAGGGAGAGACCTTAGTAAAAGATCCTGATTTACCTTAATTTAGCATGAAGAAGCGTTAAGAAAAATGTGGGAAAAACATTCTATGCTAATTAAAAATAAATTATGCTAC
>JAUBOD010000136.1:242127-253952 GCA_032353885.1 Nothura maculosa
TCAGTACAGCATGTTACTACTTAAAAACATTTCAAATTATAGAATAATGGAGAAAAATATGATTCTGCTCATTAGATGATTATTTATCCATTCTAACATGCTGTGAACTTCATTGTGTTGTGAGCATTACAATTACATATGTTAAATACAGAACAACCATAGATGTTCCCGCCAAGTAATAATGGTAATAGTACCAGTTCACTTAGCTCCATGTTTCTGAAGTGATAATTTTATTAGAGAACAACATTCAAGATGGAAACATTTATTGTCCTTTTATAGACAATTGTTCCAAGAGCTGTTTCGTGAGTTCTGGCGTCATAGGGAGAAAATTGTGTACCTCAGCTGCTGCCCTGCCTGTGGCTGTAATGAAGTCTCTGTAGTAATCTAATTATATCAATTTAGCAAAAAAGTGGAATTCTAATTGACAATATAAAGCCAAGGAAAATTGTCAGAAAAGACATGCTGACTTAAGCCTTGCTGACGATGTCAACCTATTTTTGTGTCCAAGAAGAAAAAGCAGTTTCTTGTGTGTTATACTCCAAAATATGTAAATTAGTTAATTTATCTGACTGACTTTATGGACAGCTTTATACTGATGTTCTGCATATCTGCATCTTACACCTTTAGGTTTTTAGGAAAGCAAAGGGACTTTCAAGCATGTGATTTTGCACAGTTATCTCTCCATTTCTGTAACTGGCCAGGGCAAAAAAAAAGTTGCTACGACATTATGGTTATCTGGATGAAATTATTTTGGACCTAAAATTAAGGCTATGTCAGGGAGTGATATTTTATTACTTTTATTGATCTAAGAAATTCTCCTAAGAATTCTGTCCAAAATCTAAAGTTGTCTTTGGTAATTGAGTTAATTTTTCAGCTTAGCTTTTTAAGCCAAGCCTTTAAAATATAAACACTTGCTGATCCTTCCAATAGATCTTATTTCTAATTGAATCAACTGACTTATGTTTGTTCAGATTTTTATGACTTTTTAGCAAGAAAAATAATTCATATATATTTTTCAATGGAATGCTTATTCTTTCTGGTTTATTTGGACAACTGAGATTAAAATCCATGGCAGAAATCTTACTTGTTTTTTCCTCTTGCTGATCACCAGGCCTATTAAACCATTTAAAACATTCCAAATTAAATCTTCTTGTTGTCACATTTCAAGAATAATTTATAAAAATAAAAATTAAAATCAAGTCAATAAAAGGAAATTAATTTAAAAAACTAGTATTTTCCTGTTGAAGTGCAGTGTGACAACTGAAAATAAATATTGGTCAAATTTAAAGATCTAAAAATGGAAACAAAAGTAAGTAATGAAACAAAAGTAATGAAAATCAGTAAGGGATTCGTTTTAAGGAATTAATGGTAGCATCTTTAAGCAGTCAGTAAATACTCACTGCTTGCTTGTGTGATATTATCGATGGCCTAAAAGGTAGAGTTAACATTATTTCTTTTCATGTAAAACATAGTATATGTGATAATGTAAATTTCCTGAGTGTAATAAAAAGAGAGAAAGCTTCATTTGTGATACTTTAAAGCTAACTTGGGTAGAAGGGGCAGATTTTTCTCTATTTGTATGAATTTACATGGCTGAGTTCTTCAGAATGTTTTTTTTCCTGAATGACTTCACAAAGAACAGCAAAGATATTCAGAAGTAGAATTTAGAATATGTAATGTTTTATTTATGTATCTCTTTTTCTATTTTCACATATATTTTATAGCTACCAAAAATTAGTATAATGATTATAAAGTCACACTTGCATTACAATAGTATTTTTTACAGATTGTTACTGATAATATTGACGTTTGAAGTTGCATTTGTAATTCCAATAAAAGGTTTATTTAAAAATAAGAGCCTGTTAGTTTCTTATTAAAAGATTCAAATAATCTTTGTATGATATATACAGAATTAGTGCAACCCTTCCTACAGTAGAAACTGATTTCCTATACAATCTCTTTGTATAATAAAAATCTATGAAATGCAGCCCCCTCAGTTCTTATTTATGTCTCTTTCCGTTCCAGATGACACGAGAGCAGTATATACTAGCAACACAGCAGAACAGCCTCCCAAGGACTGAAAATCCTCAGTTTTATCCAGTAGGGATTTATGGATGGCGAAAGAGGTGCTTATACTTCTTTGTCCTTCTGCTGTTGGTTACCATGATTGTTAACTTAGCAATGACAATATGGATTTTGAAGGTTATGAATTTCACAGTGGTAAGTATTGCAATGGCTTTGTATTATTTCTCACATTAATAACTTGCAGTTTTAGTTCTCATTTCCTTATCATTATTTTCTACAAATTCTGATGTTTTAGATTAAAAAATGGTATATGCTTCTTGGAGCATTACCATATAAATGAACATCTTCATGTATATTCTGCTTTGATTTGGCCCTATTTATTCATTTATTTGTTAACAATATTTACAGGAATTATATCTGGAACTTCCATCTCATAGTTTGCCTAACCAAAACATATAAAGGTGTTAGCTTTACGTATTTCTTGTTTCCATTCAAGTTTCCACTTGAAACTGCTTGTTCTTCTGATACAAATTTCTTGATTACCACTATTAGCAGCAATTTTCTATAAGACATGTCTTTCTCTCCATGCTTTATAACAAACACAATATTAGAAAGTTATATATTTTCTGAAAAATAATGTAATAGAGATGTGGTGATAGATGTAAGGAAAGTTGGTGTGTATATATAGGCGAGGAAAAAATTCAAGACCCTTTCTGTAGGCATTTCTGTTTCTGATCATTTTGCCAAGTTTTAAGCATGGAACATTTTGCAAGAATATCAGTCCTGCATTGCTCTGTTGTGGTTGGAGACTGACCCCAATTCCTTCTCCCTTGAACCATAGATCTCTTGAATATGCAGTCTATGCAATGATGGTTGGATGGAGGCATCCTAATTGAGGACACTGAGGTTCCCTGAAACCATAAGTTGCTTCTGTTTTACTGATAGCAGTCTCAGCTTCTTTCAACACCAACTAAACCTTAACTACTATATGGTAAAGGAGTTTGTAGCTCTCTTAGGGGATTTAGCTAGCTGTGAAATAGTGAATATATCCTGTGGAGAAAATGGTAAATGCTTTTCCCTTTTAAGAGTAGTAGAAGAATAGAGATCTTTATGAACTAGTTCAGCTTCTTGTGTGTTCTGCCTATCAGTTCATACCATAACTGAAGACAAGCTAGCTGATGTAATAAAAATAAATAAATAAATACTAGACAGTCTCATACATACAGAGAAAATCTGATGAAACACTGATGTGTATAAGCAAAAATTAATTTCTCATTTCAGGTAAACAGTCACTCAGTGTAAGTGCGCATAATCTAAATGAGCCATTCTGAGGGAAAGAAGGCATTTCACCTTTATCTAGCAGTCATTTTTACCTTGTTTCCTCCTCCCATGCCCCACCACTCCGTATTCTCTGACAGCGAGTTATGGAAGCTTAAATCAAAATCTTAGTTTTCCTTAGCCAATAATATTAGCCAATAATATTTTAGTTGTAATGTCTCATGATATTGAGTGATTTTTGAGGTTGTGTAAGTGAATGCATTTGGCATTTAATCAAAAAATATTTAAGCAGGAAAAATAACTGTCTTGGATTATATGTTACATGTAATATGAAAACGTAACCTTGATTAGTGGCAAAAGATAAGAAAATATCTAGTTGGGAAGACATTATTTGAAAAATCAGCACCTCTGCCACTTTAGGGCATTAGAAAGTATTTAATTCTGGTCTCCTACTTGGTCATATTCAGAAAGAATGAATTAGACTAGGAGAAGACAACGGGAAACAGTAATCAGAGGGGGATGTGAATTCCCCTTGGAATGAGAATTACTTTAATTGAGGGATGAATAAATAGGCTGAGGTTCTTCCTTGTATGTGCCAATTTTCATATCCCCCCATATATGAAGGATATAATCAAGGTACATGAAATCATGAAGTAGATGTAGAACGTAACAGAAGTAGTAAATTATTTTTTGCATAATTTATTAATTTATCAACTTTGTCCAAGACACTTGCATGATTTTTTTTTTGTTTTTTTTTTTGTTTTTTTTTTACACAAGTGGTAAGACAGAGTTATAATTGGCATTAATTCTAGCACTAAAAGAACTTAATATATGGGTTGTATTAAATAAGAAAAAAAAGGAAGATAAAGTGTGAGAAATAGACATTTGTATATATGTAGGAACTGCATATTTGTGTTATTTCTTATTTTCTTGTCTCAAATGTTTATTATCAAGAGAAAGCTGGACTTCAGCTGTAGTCAAAGTAGAGTAGCTCTTTGATTTGTTCTTACAATTTTCCTAGAATTTACTTGTTATTTGAACTTGGTTTCACTTGAAGCTTAAAATACTTGCCTTGATGCTCATAACATCAGTTAGGTGGGTGTAAAAGCCACAGGCTTTTATGACACAGCTTCTATCTGGAATCTTCAATAGCAATGAGGTATCACTGAGTCCATATCTCAAATGTACACCTGAAAGAAAGAATCCGTGTTCAATGAAAACCATGTTATTTACCCATCTGTTCCCAAAGCTTTGTTTGGATTTGATTGGTAGATGTGGTCACTGTTTGGCCCTGGAGCAATGTCTTTGTGTAGCTTGAAATAGGCATACCACAGAGTATAGGAGCAGTAGTACTGCTGTAGTCAGGGTAGTCTAACTCTGGATTTTGTCCTTAGTAAGATGGATTTTGAGGAAGCTGATATAATATTAGAGTCATAGCATATTTTAATTCTCCATTTAACTCTCTATCTCAGAAATAAAGAAAAACAAAAAACAAAAAACAATAACCTCCAGAACAAGCAGTGAATGTAGGTTCAAAATAATTCTTTATGCATGCTCTGTAATGCATAGACTTATGTAGGACTGTAGAAAATAATTGGTGTATTGAGGTGGTAGTTTGGTGAGACTTACTATAAAACACATTGCTGTTCAGGATTTGCTACCAGTGGAATATGCATACAGAAATTAAAATTTGAAGAACAAGAGAGTATATATTTCTTTTCTGTATGTCTGTGTCAAGCTATATTTTTTTTTCCTGTTACTCTATTACTGTATGCTCTGTCCTACACTATTATCTTTGAGCACTGGAGAGAGTTGGGCTCACTTTTTTCGGCTTAATATTGCAGACGAAAGATAAGGATGCAACTGCCTCCATGTTTTTTACCTTCCAATACTTTTACCAATATTTTACCTTCCACATTATAAAGCTACTATTTTACTTCATAGTTTAAAAAAATCTCTAAGTTTGGACATGCAATTCTTTTACTTCTGTGGTGAAGAAAAAAAAAAAAAAAAGAGGGGAGTTATTTTAAAATTCCTTCCCCTTATATTTGTCATGAGCATGAGGTCTGACTATGGTAGGAAGAACTTGTAAACAGAGTTCCCAAAGAATTTTGTACTTAGAAAATAACAGGACCATTTTATTAACTGTTGTTCCTCTAACCCATCATTTTAAACTGGTATTCATGCATGATGTATCAGTGCTGGCATACTATTACTGTTAACTATTATTTTTTTAATAGTAAATATTTAATAGGTATGTCAGAAGTGCTGTTTCCAGGCTTTTTTTTTTTTTTTTTTTTTTTTTTTTTTTGTTTTTTGTTGGGGGCAGATGGGCAAGAGCAGGGTTGGTCTCTTTATATAAATCTATGGAATGATCAATGGTTAGACCATTGCAGACTCTAGAGACTTGGAAGCCATAGAACTGGTTTATTACTTTTCAAATCAGACTGCTTATAGTCAAAATTATTTCCAAGTGCATACATTTAGTTTACTAAGAGTGTTAAAATATAGTATTTTAGTGAAATAACAAGGATATTTAGTGACATAAAGCTACATTTAATAGGTGTATGTATATTGTATCACTTTAAGTTGAAATAATAAAATATATCTGCCAGTGTTTGCTTCTAGTTTTGTAAGCAGCTTTATCTTTTATCATGCTGGAATCTTTATTGCAAGTTTTTCAAGCATTGCTTTTTCACTACTTCAAAGTGTCATGAATAACCTAGGGCATGGTAGGATAAGGTTTTTTGTGGTCATGCTGACTGAGAATTGCAAGAATATTTATTTTTATTAACTATTTTTACCAGTACAGTTATAGCTATTGGCAAGTTTCACTATGAAAGCATAGATTCATGGATTGATACATGAGGGCAAGTTTTTCTCCATCATTGGAATAATACTTTTTGGTGTTTAATATGTATCAACTAGACCTTCTCAGTTGTGAATAGTAAGGATAAAACTTCCAAATTCACCATCCCAACCACTGTAAAATATCCTTCCCTTACAGAATAAAATCTCTGAACCATGAGTTTGAACTTCAGATTTTATCAAATGCTGTCCTGAAAACTAGACAAATGCTCCCACCCAGAATGAACTCGTAGTCCCTCACATATCTCAATCCTATTTCTCAAAGGGAGATACAAAAAATATCTTGCAAAGAACAAGCTAAATGGATGCTGAAGTACTATATTCAAGAGATGTAAGCTTATGGAACATCTGCTATTTTCCTTCCTTGTGCTAACCTTCCCGTTGTTGGCAGACCGCCCTTTAGAATGGTCTCTCACTTTCACTCAGGATACAGTTACCTCTCAACTTAGTCTAGGCTATATGTACCAAAGTTCAGAGGAGTTGGTTCCTTTTTTTGTATGTGATGAGAACTGTTTTAAGAGAATTAGAACTTGATCATAATTTGGTTACATAACCGCAGGTAAGCTATGGATATGCTGTGTATTTGTTGTTTAAAATTCTAATTTATTTTAACTTCTGTGGTATTTGAGTTGTAAAGCTGATAGAGAAATATTTTGCTATGTCTGCATTCTTGTCATCTTACTTAAATTTTTGTCACTAAATAAATACTAGTGTAGATCTATGAGAATTTTGTCCTACAAGTACTTAAAAATACATTTTAAAATATTGGAAGTAAGTAATATGGTTGTGAAGTGATACAGTCAATTAGCATAGGGACTCATGTACCCCACTTTGTCAGAGCATTGGATATCAGTACTTGCATATTTTTCTAAAACATGGACAGTTGTCATTGATACTCAGCATAAAGAATGAAGATTAGTTGTATTCACCCACAGTGAACTGAAGGAGTTATATGGAAAGAGTGGTAGCTATATCACAGGGATACCTGCACTTCGTCTGCTGCTGATGTGGTAGTTTGAGTTGGCAGAAGTGAGCAATTAGCTTTTCCCCCTAACTTTTTTTTTTTTGCTATCTACCCTCTATACTCTCAAATCAGCCATTTCCTAGATGATTCTCATTTCTCTTGTTTCTCATAAAGTATCTGGTTTGTTTTTAATAGGGGAAGTGTGCATAGATCTGATGATTTTGCCAGGAGAAAGCATTTGAAGGATCTGTACAGAGATAACACATATGCTACTTAACATGCTACTTGGGAAGTTGCAATCTGAAAGATACCTTGTGAGGTGGAGTTGTGAAAATGTTGATAGGAAAAACTTCAAACATGAGTCCATCAGATCTTAGGATCTCTAGACTGGCCTGTGACTCAGCCCTGTATGTTAGGAAATATCAACACCATTCTTTTTTTTTTTTTTCCCCCTTGGAGGAGATAAAAGGGGGTTCTGTTTCTTTTCTGTTTCTCCGGTTTCCCTTTAGAATCAATATATGAAAACACTTGTTTGTTTTGTTACCCATCCAAGAATTAAGTCACTCAAGTGCAGTATTTTCTATTACTACAGTTCCTTCCAGTGCTTCAGTTGATTTTGACTGCTTTCATGGCACCATATTTTTGGTATTGATACATCTTGAGTTCCTGTCCTCGCAAAGCAAAACTCTTGTGAATCATTTTTAAGATCAGATCTTTCGGATACAATTCTTTCATATTGAGACAGAAGTTATTTCTTAAAGGAACTTGAACTTCGCCTCAGTCATAAGAAGGACATAAAAATATGTTTGGATTTCACGGCTAGAATTCATGTGCTTCATACATAAAGCTAAACATAAGCTAGGCTGGCAGATGCCTAGCTCTAAGTCTCTTTATTTGAATAATTACTTTGTGAAATGGTTCCTTAAAATATATGTGCCAACCAAGCTGTCTAAAGATTTTTAAGAAAAAGCATATATAATAATTCAGATGTAAGTGGCTGTTAGGCTCCTTTATATCTGCCTCTTTATAAGTTGTCCTTGCATTCTGGTGGAAATTTACTGTTCAAAATTAGAATTTTTCAGGTGATCAGGAAATCTAAGTGAAATCCACGTATACTAGTGATATTTTAGTGAAGTTGTTAGTAGAGAGAAATATTTTTTTAGTTGCTGTTGCTCTTTCAAGTTTTCTTTGCTGTTGACTCTTCATTTTTTATTGATCAACGTGAAAAAAAGAGATATATCAAAAGCGCAATACTTCTATTAAAGTTAAGGTGTGATATGTAGATTTTCTTTACCAGTACAGATCAAAAGTAACTGTGTTAAATATACGTTTATCAAGATTTGTGCAATCTGTCTTGGCATATTGTAGAATAAGAAGATAATTTCTTCAGAGTGGCAATTGATAATTGTTATTCTCTGTTTCAAAACAAGCTTTTACAATGATATGAGCTGTCATGCTAAGATTATTTGACCTTCTGGATCTCTCTCTCTTTTTTTTTGTATGTGTATGTTCAAAATAGTATTTGTTTTGATGTTAATCTAGTTGGTCCTGTTGATCAAAGTGAAGATGCTCTTTGGCCATGGCAAGTTAACACACTTTCAGAGCTAAGGAAAAACACTTTTCCATTTCGAGCTTGACATAGCCAATTTGTGGCAGCTTGACATCTGAAACTTGCATGCATTTCTCGGGAGTTATTTATTTTTGACTATAAGCCTTGCTTTCAGTGGAGAAATATATGTATATCTTAAGTAGATAGATTTTTTTTTTTCTCTATATCCTCCAATTCTTGAGTTTTCAAGACCTTGAGGTCCCTATTTGGGATGAATGCAGCAAAGCTTCTGTTTGCTTTTTGTTTGTTTGTCTGTTTTTTGTAGTGAGAAAGATCCAGTCCAGAGCAGGCAATATCATTAATTGTTAATGATTAAGAAACTTAGTCAAGATATTGGAGACCAAGGTGCAGATTCATGCAGTATCCAAAATAGACCCATGCCCCAGGTAAGTGTCCTACTTGGAGGCTATTAGTGCTTCTCATCCAGTTTCTTATACTTCTTTTTAAATATATAGACTGTTTCTTATAATCCTTTAGTCTCAAATTTGAGAATCTGTGTAAGAAATTCTACTGAAAATTACTATGGAATGTCTGTGTGTCTCCGAAGAATATTTTACTCTCAGTTTTATTATTCCATTTAAAAGCATTTTAGAAAATTTTCAGGCAGCTAAAACTCCTATTAGTTGGAAAATGAGGCACATGCACACAGTGGGGGACCTGTGTGCACCCAGTGTTACCTGTGTAACTGTTTTTTTCCTCACCTTTTTATACTGTGGAAGGTGGAAGTGTAAGCTCCTTGAATTAACCTGCCAGGTCTGTGCAGAATTCAAACATTTGCTAATAGTATGCCAGCAAAAGGCTCTTGCTACAGATGAATTTCACTTGTAGTTCTTTATCCCTTTTGTTAACATTTGTGCAGTAGCACAGCTTCACAGAACTGAGTGTGTCCTGTAAAACTCATGTCCTCTTTCATTTTGAGTCAAGTGGTAGTGATGAACTGACCTTTCCTTATCCTCTTTTGAATATCTCACATACTTGTTTTTGAGTACGTTGAAGAACTCATGTTAAGTAGTTGAGAAGTGTATTTGTTTTTGAATCATTTTGTATCTCATTTGGTGTAGCTACCGTGCATGTTGTGCATGTTATTTAGTGCTTACAGGAAAAACGTTTTTATTTCCCTCCATATCTGTCAGTTTTGTTATCATACTGGTATACTGTAATATCTACAGAGCAATGTGCACAATCCTAATTAATTCCCATAAATATTTTCTATTAGGAAAACTTTGTTCTCTAGAAATTAAGTCAAGAAATCAGTCTGTTAAAGAGCAGTGGGAAGATAGTTTAACTAACTAACTAAAGTGGATCTCCTTTTTAAGTGTATGCATGGCAGCAGTATGCAGAAACAGCCAAGCCACTGTGTATGTTCTCTAAATTTGTTCTGTTAGACTCTTTATACTGCTAGGCATCTTAGGCAAAGGCATCTTTCTGTGTAAGACGTGTGTATTGTTGTGGTGGTTTTGTTTTTCTTAACTAAGAAGTAGCAATGCTTCTTAGCAAATGTGAATTACTTTCGTTTGATATGCTGGTTGTACTATTGTTTCTGAATGGTTAATGAAGCTTTTAATTATTTTCTTTTATCTTTGAGAGGTATATTGGTAAATTTGTGTGTTTATTGTTATAAATTCACTCTACGAAAGGAAGAATGGTTTGAACTTGATTTCTCATTTTATATTTGTTTGGTCATTCAGATTTAAAAGCAGATTAGTAAAGTAACCTACAAACAACCAAAAATGTTACATCATTTATGCTTGTAAAATAGATTAATCTATTTATGCAACACTTAAAGCAATTTCAACATGACATGACATTTGTAGCTCTGGAAAATTATACTATTTGGAACTTGAATACTTGGGGAAAAAGCTTTCTATAACAAGCATTCCCTTTAAATATGAGCATATTTTAGTACAGCTGGGAACACAGAGGTATTTACGTATGCAGAGTCACTGTTTTGCCTCAGGTATTTTTAGAGCTGTGCCTGATGACTTTTGTAAACTGTCAGGACCGATTTAGAACGAGCTTGACAGGGTTGGACCCATAACTTGTACCCATATCCCAGGCTAGAAGTCCCACGTGCCATGGATAAATGGACCCTTGTTTCAGTAGAAAGTGTGGAATAGTTGTATCTTCTTGATCTTTCGTAACTGTGACCTGTTATACGCAATAAATGGTGACTAATACTACCTCTTGTAAGAGTTTTACTGTTAGAGATGATGGCTGAATGCAACTATGGAAAGTAGAAAGGCGAGAACAGCAACTTTAGATCATATGTTAGATAGGATGAGAATGAATATTTTTAAATGATAAGAGAACTCATTTTACTACCTAATAGGAGGTATAGCTCCATTATTATATGTTTTATTTGAGTGAGCAATATTTACTAGACATCTTTTATTAATCATTTTATGTATACTTAGGCCTGAACATATCTCAGAAATTTTTCAAATATTTGCTTGAATACTGAATTGATTTCCATTTCACTAATCACTTTTGTTGTGTTCCCTTTCCAAATGTTCCATTTCTGTTTATTCTAGCATGGCATACTTGTTTGTGGAAAGTGAGACTTTTAATTGAATATAATAAAAAGATAATTTTGGACTCATAAAAGTTACATTCAGGAAAGCCGATCCTTGTAGTTTAGTCCAACTGTATATTTGGAAAAGATTGTGTTTGAGGAAAACTTATACTACAGTTCATAAAAATAATCAACTGCAAGTTGTCATACAAGACAAAAAGAAAGCTAATCCATCAGAGACTGTTTCTCACAAATAGTGCAACTCCAAAGTGGATTAAATTGATTTTTACAGCTGAGGTTAGCCACTAATGCTTTGTAATCTTATTTGGTAGTAATTAGAAAGATATCAAACTCCTCTAACAGTCTGTACTTAAATAGATCAAAGATCTGTATGAACAGTGAAATGTGTCATAGTAGCCTCTTCTCTTATAGAGGTGATTTATGAGGGTATGCAGCACAATAACAACTGAGTCTGTGCTTGCAATGCTTGCCACAGCTCTCCTATCTCAGCTTGTGCCATGTTAGTGTAGCCTGAATTACACACGATATGCCCCAAAATTAAAACAAAA
>JAUBOD010000136.1:262968-275603 GCA_032353885.1 Nothura maculosa
TATACTCATCAAGTTTTCCCGTGAGTATGGGAAAACAAGGCGGCAAAATTCCGCCATTCCAACTATGCTTTTTTGTTTGTTTGTTTTTTATTGTTTTCTGGGTTTTTTTTTGTCAACACTTGAGTGAGTTGATCTGGCATGCATTGGGACCTGCCCTGCAGTTGACAGCATGGAGACCCACTTCTCCCTTCCTTTTAGCTCTTCAGGTTGTTGGATCGGGTCACTGTCTTGGCACTGCAGCCTGAGCCTAGATACGATCATGTCTTCTCAGGGGATTGATAAACTGTTCTTGTTGTTTCAATTTTAAAACAAGTAATAATGTCCTTGTTGCTTTCTTCCCCAGTTCCATGCCTGAAAATCTTTAGCAGAGAATATCAGTTCTGAATGCTCAGATCTCTTCCCAATACTTATTTCTGTCTTTCTGTCCCTTTAGCACAAGGAGTTTTTCAGACCTCAATATTTTTTTGCTTCATTCATGAGCAAAAAGGGAGCAATAGAGCCACTAGTGTAGATTTCATGTTGTGAAACCACATGAGCCAGCATAAGGCAGTACTACATACAGCTGCTGTCACCTTGGCTGTGTGCTAAGGCTGTCTCCTGGCTTTCCTGCTTTCCTGTTGCAGTTTGCATGCTCGTGGAGTAGTCTGTCAGAGATCTTGGCTTCTCTTTTGGTTCTCCATCAATTCGAGTAATAATATGGAATTCTGGATAGATCATTGTGTTTGATCATGGCTGTCACACCTATGTGAAAATTTTAGGATTATATAGTGCTATAGTATGCAGCTTTTGACTTTATTCAGATGAAATATATTTTTAAGAAGTTGAGTGTAAAATAAGCTACTGTGAGTTGAGTATAAGTTTTACACTGCCCCATGTGATATTAATAAATACAGTGCCCCAGTTATTAATAAATTATTGTCTTTATCTGATTTACAAGTGATGGAGAAGAGATTTAAACAAATCTTAAGGCCAAGAGGAGTTAGAACTAGTCAGAGCAAGACCTCTGCCATGAACTCTAACATTTTGATAGTAGTCTAATATTGTATCTATTTGGTGCTGTCATGAGTAAAACCCTTGCAAATGACTTATCTCCACAATAACTTATTAATAATATGGCAGTTTGATAGATTAAAATTCAAACTATTGTACAAAACTTTTCACCATATAACTTCATTTTGTAAAAGATTCCATGTGTAAAAATACATCTGCATTATGTTAATTATAAAAAGAAATAAGAATCTTCAGTTTAATGCATGAATTAAATGTTCTTGCTACCTGAGCATGCTCACTTTCTTGAGATTATCTCTTTTTGCAGAGTTTAAGGACTTTTTTTTGCCCAACCAAATTCATGGAGGCATGTGAGCCTGTTAGGTTAGACCGCAGATGCAGAGGTTGGGTGGTATGAAGCTTCAGCTCTACCTCAAGCTCTAGTCTCAGAAGCAGGGTCTATAACCTTGTATCATATTTCCTGGGCAACTGTCAGGAAAGGATTAAGCACTTCTGAATGTGACCTGGAGCTGCTGAGTGGCGCCTCATTAATATTGCTAGCAAGGATTACTGATGACATGATATGTTTGAATCCCCAGTGCGTTTGAGCCTGAGCTTCATGGCTTTGATCTCCCTTCTGAAGTAGGCACACAGGCCATTTTAACATAGAATGAATAAAAAGCACTTTTTGGGGCAGAAGGACTCTTCAAAGAAATATAGTGGTTCTCTTTGAGATGTGTTTAAACCTTCCCTTTCGTGTCTCAGTTTCTTTCTTCTAATGGAAGAAGTCTTCTAAATTGTGTATGTCCCATTACCCAAATGGTAAGTCTTGACAACCCTAGCACAGAGTCAGGTCTGGGCATGGTGGGATAGTCTATATCTTTAGAAGATGTGTAATGTGGTGTAAAAAAATTAAGTTTATTGGGTCAGGGTTGGATAGGAACTGGTTCTCTGTAGTGATTCACCAGGCAGAGAAACTACATTCCGAATCCTACATAAAAGAAGGGTAACTTCATTTAATGCTTCTGTGATACATTTTCTTGCAGAAAATGCAGGTTGGAATCTAGTTTTTTTTCTCATCTGAGGATTTTCTTTCAAATCTGTTTTAACAATCATCTGTGGGGAGCAAGCCTGGCTCTAGGCTAGAGGGCTAGAGAAGAAACCCTTTTGGAGGCGTGTTCATGAACTGTGCTGAACTACTAAACACCATCAGGACTGATGTGCTTTTGAACACGATGAGATTGTAACGGCAGCTGCACAGAAATATCTCAGTAGGAAAAGAATGTTAGAATGTGAGGAACTTGAAATGCTGAAACAGGTTTGGGTTCCCATAGGCTTAGCTGTCAGCTAAGCTCAGCTAAAGTTTTGGAGATGCAAATTTAGAAGCTCATGGTAAAATCTCTACCTAGGGATTTTAGGTATAGGCCATTAGCACAGCTTTTATTTTCTCAAGAAGTCTTGCATTTGCTGAAATAAGAGTATGGTACGGTCCTCCTTTATCATTCGATGAGTCTTAATTTAAAATTCAGTATTTTTATATTAATGTATCTAATTTAAAGTCATCATTTTTAAGTTACTATTGATTTTTCATCCGTGCAACTTCCATCAAAATTAGGTTTGAGCTAGCTAACTTAAAACAAGGAAATGATTACTCCACAAATTGGCCAGATTCATTTCACCAAATAAATAAAACAAAAGCCAGATATAATCATCCTTTAGTTATGTATTTTAATTAAGCTGAGGTATTTATATACTTTCTCATAAAGCAGAAATTAAGTATAGTTCTTCATGATAATGACTAGTGAATAACAAGTAACCCATGTTTAAACACTGTGAAATTCAAATGAAATAATTCTTCTCTGGGAAAGGGAAATGTAAGTGATTAATGATCCTTAGAAGTCATAGAGTTATATGCTTAGTATGCTTGTTCCCTCACTTCTTGTTTCCTGAAACTTTCGCATAAGTCTTACATTAAGTATGAAATAATAAAGCTAAAACTTTTTTGATATAAACAGATTTTTGTAGCTACCTTTAGTATCCATAAGCTTTTAGGAAAATGTGACAAAATGCGTGTGCGTGACAGACTTGAATCTTCATAAATGCATGTAATTGTGTGTTCAAAGAATATACATGAGTCTTTGCAAGAACAGAGGCTGCAATTTTAAGTTTTTTTGGAACATTCAAGCTCTTGTCTTTTAAGACATGCATCTGTGAAGCACTACTTAAAGTTTATAGCACTATACTAAAACTAATGTGTGACCTACAGCTTTTATTCATTTCTATAAAAAGGAATGACAGGTATACTGTTTTCTTGGTTGGTGTAGTCATTCCAAAAATGCTATAGAATTTTACCACAGATCAGGACTAAAAAGAAAAGATGAGAAAGGAGAGTATACAAAAGGAAAAAAAAAATCTATTATCCATGCTTTTTCTTTGAAAATGTCAGGGAAGATGTTTTGAAAACCACTATAGATATGTATTGGTTAATATTGTTTGAAGCAGTGCTAGATTGTTTATGACACTTTTTTTCAGTGATGCAAAGGTCACCACAACTGGTGGAAATTGTTCATTCTGACTTAAGTGTGCTTTGCAGCAGAGACTGTTCTCTGCATTTTGGCTCTGGACTAAGGAGTTTTCAGGAGCAGAGAGGAACAAGAATTTGATATATCTGCATGGTTTGAATAAAGGTTGAGATGCTTAATATGTTCTTGAAGTGGCCTGCTCCATTTTATTCATCTCTTTGTAGGCTCTTTGCTTAATCAAAATGTTTGTTTATTTCTCTCATTGTTACTATGGAAAAGTAAAAGCCATAGAAATGCTTTTATGAGTTTAATAATCAGCCCAAGTTCCATTTTCTTCAATGAGACGCAGAGGCTGTTTTGATCATGAAGAATGTAATTGGTAAATAAAGATTTGATTATGCAGTTGCATAGGCTAGGATTCTACTCCTTATTGTGAAAGTCTAGTAAACCATAATTTAGAATAAGTCTAGAATGTAGAGATTTACTGAGTGCTTTTGAATTTTTCGGAAAACATTTGGCTTTAGAGTTCTATAAAAAGATAATAGATTTGCATTCCTTAGTAGATAAAAAGCATGCGTTGTGCACAGTGTATACTTTTTATCACTTAACCTTAGCGGTTAATGCAACTTTATATTCCAAATGAAGTCCTTTTTTGAATACTCCTGATTTCAGTTATCAAGCCACTAAACATGTATACTGTAACTGAGAGTAACAGTTGTAAGGATTAGAAACCAAACTATCCGATTGAATAAGTGTGATCACAGCAGATTGGTTGAGTATGTGTGAGTAAGAGCATATAAGTGCGTTATTAACTCAACAGAAGATTAAATGAGATAGTATTGTAGAATTTTACTCTTCTATTTTTTAATGTCCTTAACATTTTTCTGTCTGTCTTGAAACAGAAGTGTGTATCAGTTTCTGTGTTAGGCTTCTGCCACAACTGTCCTTCCCTTTATTTTTTTTCCCTTTATTTTTCCAAAAACTCTAAAGCTGTTGCTTCTTTGATAAAAATGGAAAGTTATTTTAAACAATTAACTAGAATAGTGATTCCAATTAATTTCATAGTCACCATATGAACAGCATTATCATCTTTTATCATAATGTCATGTAAATTTATGCAGGGCTATCTGATGAGTGGATTGTCCCAAAGAGCAATCAGTAGAACGACAGAAGTGAATGACTTCTCTAGTTGAAAAGACACTGCCAAATTCAACAAGAAATTTTACTTTGTAGAAAAACCACTGATAACTATTTCAAAAAAACAGTTATCATTTATAAAAAATTGGAAAATAATTATATGTTTTGTTTCATTTTACTCTATAAAATTGGATAATATTGTTGGTTTCAGACTGTAGTAATACAATTATAGACAAAAATACACTTTAGCAGATTTTTTAAAGTACTGGTTTAAAATGTCATCCCAATGTCAGTCACATACTAAAGTTTATACTTAACAATTTCTTAAACTTTTTTTTTCTGGACATATAGCAGCTGTCCAGAAATTAACATTGTATAAAACAGAATTTCTTTACGCACAGAAGTTAGAACATATTGCCTGGTAATAGTGTTAGAACATAAGTATTAGGAATGTTAGTTAAGATCTTGACCATTAAGATGCTGATTCTTATTCTACAAGTCAGTGTCTCTGTCATAGAAAAAAAAAGTAAATCTTTTTGAAATTTTTATCACTGATATTGTCATGAAAACTAATTCCTGTTTTTTTTAATGTTTTTCACACTATACACTGATAATTGTGTCTCTTTTCCCTATCAAGAAACATCCTGTTTTTTACAAATTTGTGATATTTGTGACTCTTCAGTGTAGATTTTATTTCTTCTCCCTGTTAAATATTTACCCTGATTGCAAATTCTAAACTGGCGCGTAGAAATTTTGACTTCATGATTAGCAGAGCTTGAAAAATTGATTAACCTACTTAAGTCCATTTTTGATCTCACTCAGCAATATGAAAAGCATCCATGATTCACCACTAAAGCAGGGAAAACATACACACCTGAAAAGAGCATGCATATCAAGTAGCATGCATTTTTTTAAAAAAGTTATTGACTGTTTTGATAGTATTATTGATACTATTTTTGTTCCATTTTAATAATTAATATTTGGTATTTCAGTTTTAGGTGATCTCTTTTCAGTGGGAGAAAGAAGAGACAAATTTTAAACCAGTTCTAGTAGAAAAAGAATAAATACAGCCAATGGAAAATGATAGGAATAGATATTTCAGGAGATGGCAAGAGAGAAAGGGTGTATTAATTTATAGGGAAAGGAGCAAGAGCATGTTCATATTCAAAAGCATATGTGCCTTCAGTAGTAAAAGAAATAGGAATTAGACCAAAGAAATGTTTTATACATTTTTCAGTCATTGATAAAGTATACAAGGCAATCAGTGAACTACTTTGGAAGCTAACAGCAATAAAATCTTATACTATATTTGGTAAATGATTCGCATAGGAATTGTTGGCATCTTATTGCATTTTCAGTATGTCAATAGAAATGTTTTCCCACAGATAAATTATTTATGCTATTAACTTGACCAACAATTTAGTGACTTTCTTGTAAATGATGGTAATCGGATTTAGTTCTTTGAACAGTGCAATGTAAGCTTCATGCAGATTTATAGAACTATGTTTTGTACAACTTGGAACTTTTACAAAAATCTACTGAATTAAAGGACATATTCTAAAGCTTTCTGTGGAATGAGAAATTTACTTCATTGTCCTTGGGCATAAGTAAATGAGACAGATAAAAGAAAAAGACTTCAACCAAAATCTTTTAGTTAAAATTCTTTGCTTCAAAGAGTCACTGATCATAACTAAGAAATCTGATCCAAACATTTTTTATATCTGGATATATCAGAAAATAAATAATTAAATAATTAATTTAGAATATTATTATTAATAATAATATATAATATAATATATGATAATTATATATTATTAATTTAAATAATTTTACTGTAACAATTATTCAATGTATGTAGTTAGCACAGTATCTCATAATGTTAGAAAATTAATGCATAATTAAACAGTCATAAATATGCACAGCATATCAGGATAAGTATCTTACAGAAAAGTAATTGTATCTTTCTTTTGAAAGCACTTTTTGGTTACTCTTGGTGCAGAAAATACAAACATGTTAAATGCTTTCTTAAGGTTTGACAGACCACATTCATCAGGTGGTCACTGGTATGATTCAAGAACTGTACTTTTACAATTCCTAAGACTTAACAGCCTGCATGAATGAAAAGCATTTTTAGTTTGTGTCATCTGCAGTGCCCGAATAGCAGCTCATTGGAAAATATAAAATGTTTTTCAGTGGGTATAAACTGTGAGTTTGAGGATTACTCATTTCTCTTTGTTCTGGTTGATGCTTTCTCTACTTAAACTGTGGAATGAAAGTAAGCACTAAAGTTAACAAAAGGTTTTTGCTGTAACTTAACCATTGCGTTTTTTCAAATGTATTAACATCTGGGCTTTTGGGGACTTCTTAAACAGCTTTGATCTAATTATGAGGTTTTTTATCTGAATATTCATACAGTTCATGAATATTAATCACAATTTACTAGGATGTGCAATAGATGGACTTTATAGTGTACCCATCAGGCATGCTGGCTTAGCCTAGATCTGAGGAAGGAGGTACAGAAGTTGCCCACATGTCCTTATGGGAAGTGCTTAGGCCTAGCTTCTTCCATAGAGCTCTAGCGCGCTTGATCCAGCCCCAAGGACGTCATTTTTAGGCTTTATGAACCCAGATTGTTGAGTCCATTCAGCTGTGTTGCCCCTCCACCTGGAGTGTTTTGAATAATCCTGATTGAGAGAAGCATATTCAGATAAAATAATCCCATGTAGGTTGAAAACAGAGGAGACTCTGCTTTGGTCATGAGACAGGCTCTTGGTATTGCTGTTCACAGGTAGTGAGCAAAATGTTAGTTTGGAGTGTAACAACTATCCAAAACAAGGGTTGAGATTGCTTGATTTTTCATGTCGAGTGAAGTGATGTGTTATTTTAGTCAAGGAGCATTTGCTCATCAGATTCTCTCTGCTCCTCTGTAAACTTTTCCCCAACCCTATCAGTGATAGTCATGGTTTAGCTGATTTTATCCCCAGTTTACAGTTTGCTCATTCAGTCCACATCTCGCTAGTTTGAGTTCCAGGATATTATTAGACACTATATCAAAGCTTTGTTAAAATCAAGGTAAATGATATAGTCTGCTTGGTCTTTTATTTACAGAGCCAATCATTTTGTTAAGAAGCATTCACTGGTTAAACAATGATTTGCTTTGGCTGGCCGCTTCTCATCCTCTTGTTCCTTTTGCACTTTAGCTGGGAAATTAAATGTCAGCTACAAATGAGCTTAACATGATGTATTTAAAGTATTAAAACACAGATTTAAGATTTAATCTTTCAACAGACAAAACATTGTTTGCATTGGAATAGAACAGAATAGAAGAAATGGTGCTTGCTCTCAACTTTTGACTTGTAATGAATGGTATGTTTAAATTTGTCTTCTACTAGATCTGTATTTGAAGGGTTAGATTAGAAGTAAATGAGAAGCTAAGTATTTGGTAATTATTGATGCTTCTGTGCTGCCTGGTACCTTTCAGATGAGTGAAGTGTCTTAGAGAAGCCATTTGATTGTTACAATTGAACATTTGCTCATTTTGCAGAGGATAACTGAAAGGACCATGGACTTGAACTGAAATGAATTAGCAGAAATCTGAGAGCCTAAAAGCCACTATAGTTTCCTATATAGATTCAATATATGTATTTCCTATCTAGATTCTATTATTTGTGGAGTAGTAAGCACAATTAGTCTTTGTAGTGACTGGTTTATCACATGTGATACCAGAAAAGTAGCTCTATAATAAGTTAGAGCATTCGTGTCTTGTACACAAAAGGCCTTTGGCAAATGGAAGTCTTCTGATCTTCTGGAGGAAAAATAAATTACAGTCTTAGGTTCTGATTGTGGCAATGCTTCAGTAATAATTTTTGTAACACTGCAGATCTCTGTAGTCGCTGTACCTTGGGTAAGTTATAGTTTAGGCAACAAGGCACTGCACAACACATCATATGTCCACTTTCTTTTTACTTAGCAAATATCAGCACATACTGGCTTCAGGGAGAAACTAGATGAGACTGAAACATAGAGGAAAGCATGTGATGTAAGTAACTCAGTACTTTTAGGTATATTAATTTGTGTGAGTGCCATTGGTGGCTAGAAGTACCCTTTTGGTAACCTTTATAATTTGTGCTTTGTTTCTGTAACTTTTTCTGTAACAGATACATTTTCTTTTAGACAAAGATTTGGTTTCTTAAAACATTAGGTGTGCTGGTTTATTGCTAGCATTTTAATCGAGTATCTTCTAAAACTGAAAGTCAAAAAGATGTTTCTTGCTTTAAGAGATCACCTATGCTTACCTGCTCACACAGCACAATCAGAAAAGTTTGATGTAATGCCAATTTGCATGAAACTGCATAAATATGCTAACATTAGAGCACTATCTGCTGATATTAAATATTTTAAAAATACCCTAGCAGCTAATTATCCCGCTTCAGGATAATCTTAGAATGATGAGGGAGGAACTCATAGTTACCAGAGCTGCAGTTAACTGCTAAGATAGCAGCACATTTCGATAACATTGCCTGGAGAAATTCTTTTGGCCAGATTTCGGGAATTCTCCACATACTGCTCTTAGCAAAAACTGTATATTAATTTGCATATCAGTTGTAAGCCTTCATGTTTTAATTATACAGCAGTCCTATAGAACACACTATGTATGAAACGGTAGTTAACGTGGAGATAATTTTGCTGGGAGAAGGCAGAACTCGAGCTGTTGGAGCACTGCCAGATGCAGAGCACACTCAGGGCTTCGTGCCTGGGAGAACTGCCATGTGCTGCCTGCTTCTTCTCCACCCTCATTCACAGGGCAGCTGCATCTGGCATTGAATATTTTTAGACTATTCTGCATTTGTCTTGTGATGTTGTGAGAAACAGCTGAAAAGTAGAATAGAAATGGTGACAGAATAACTTAGAACTTTTTTTCCGGGCAAGGATAAATAGCAGTGTGGTTTGCTTGTCCTTACCTTAAACTTTACAACTACTTCAGGTAGGGTTCAGAGAAAGTTTTAATTAGCCTCCCATGAGGCTGCCAACCATAAATGTTACCAGGATGTGACACCCTTGTAGGGTTGTTCCTGTAAATGGTTCGTGTATGTTCCTTATCAGAACAAATCATCTCCTTTCTCCACTTAATGTCTTCTGAAAGACATTTAAATATTTGTGGGCTTACTAGCAGTCTGTATCTTTTTTACCCAGTGATAGCAGGATAGAAAGATCTTGTCCTAGATCCTTTAGCTGGTCTCTGGAATCTGATCTGGGACCTCCCCTCCCCTTTCCAATTCTACTCCTTTTCTGTCTTGGAAATAAGTATCTTTTCCCCTCCCAAGAGGAACATGCTGTGGAAAGCAAGGACCAGACAGCAGGGAGAATAAGAGAAGCGCAAATGCTGAGCAGGAGAGAGAGAAAGACAGCTTTGGAGATGTGGGTGGTCATAGGTAGCACAGAAGACACTCGTGGAACTGGATGGGCCTGAGGAGTATGTGTGTGCAGGCAAAGGATTTGAGAACTTCTCAAAGTCCCTTTGAGACCTCACAGCCTCTAAAATCCCCACAAACTTCTCTTTTGTTCATTAAGAGATTTTTTTCCCATTTTTTTCCCCCGTCATCCTGGAGTACCACATGTAGTCTCCTTTTTCTACTAATAAGTGCACTTCAAAAATATTAAGATGATACTGCTTCTTTCCTTATTACATTTTCTACCAGAAATGGTTATTAAAGGTTATTGAAAGTGTTTTAAAGGTTATTAAAATGTTAATATATTTCTTATTACCTTTTTGCTGCGAAAGCCTATTTTAATGCTATAGCATTTTGCTCTCTTTTTATAGCAATGAGTTAATTATTTTCTCATAAATATAAAAATAGCTCATATTTAATCACTTGTACAAGACCACCAGCACACTAAGTATATGTAAGAGCTGGGGTCAGAGCTCCATCTGCAAATGAGAAACAACCATAGCCTTTATTAGTAAGTTGTGAAGAATAGCATTTGACAGCTTTAATATGGGGGAAAAAAAGATAAAATATTGATGAGATGAAAACTTAGTTGTGCCAAAAGTAAAAATGATAGACTGATTTAAGAATGCTAAGATATAGTTTAAGTGTTGTATCAGTAAAAATTCTAGCTTGTAGCTTTGTTTTCCAATAGGAATTGGGAAGTGAAATAGCATTTTTGTTAGCACTGTTAAAAAAAAATATGTATAAATCTGATAAATCATGTAAGAAGAAGAAAGAAAAAATAAGTAACAGAAGAGAATGATATTTTCAGGCTTGATTCTACCTGCTTCTTATCTCCATCTACCTGCATCTGTTAGATGTATAGTCCTGTCCCTTCTTTACCTTAGCCAAAGCTACCTGGGGAATACACAATCCTAGAGCTTGTGTTAAGAAGAAAATGGGCAGTTAACAGGCAAAAAAATCTGCAAATACCAACTACTGGCGTAAATCACATTATTTGTTCTTTCTTATAAACCATTGCTAATTGCAAAAGTGAAACTCTAGTTCTAAGTCACAGTGCTGTTTCAGTGGCAGATTAAACATTCACTCAAGATTTAATTGCCCCAAACAGAAGGCAGAAAGGGCTGTCTACCTATACGAAGAAATTTGACTTTTATATCTAGGACATTTGGGGCATTAGTATAAAACAATGTGAATGTAGGAAAAATTCTGGTGGCTTGGAATTATCTGTTTTATTATGTTTCTTATCTAAAGTGATTGCAAAAAATCATAAAAATCCTAGGAAACAAACACAAGATATTAAATCTAGTCTATAAAATTACAAAGATAGATTATGTTGGAAGAATTAACACAATTCTTTCACTTGTCATTAATAGTTTATTTAGATTCTTTAGACAGATCTGCTATTCTAAATAAATGAATAGAATTTTTTTCCATTTCATTAAAGCCTTGTCATTATCTTTTTAAGCAGTCATTATCTTTTGGAGTAGCTTGGCACTGCTTTAGATGCCTTAAATGAAAACTTCTGCAGGAAGAGGAAGGTAACTCTTTATAGTCTCCTCTAGCTATTCCTAAAAGAGAGGGTAAGCTATCAATAACATGACAAAATAAAATGGACTATCATGTTTATAAATATAGAAGCAACAGATAACTGTAGATGTGACTAATCAGAAGTTTCATCACTCAGTGTGGTAGAGAAGCAATGAAAGAATAATGATCAATCTGCCTAGAAACTATGCCATCTTATGATAGGTATGAAAAAAAAATCCATCACGTCATGAACGAAAGACTGATTGAAAGAGCTAGTTTCTAATTTTAATGCAAAAAGATAGGCATATTTTAATAAAGTGTAAAGAAATGTTCAGCATGAGATGCATTTTTTACCATTTACAGACATGATATGTATTTTCAAAACTTTGTATTTTTGAAAAATAAAAGTAGAATAATTTTAGGGAGAGATTTGTTTCTGTCCATCTTCTTATGAGGAGCAAAATATCAGAGCAATAGTGATAGGGGAAAAAAAGGGAGTAGGACAAATTGTGAGGGATTTTTTAAGGAAAGCTTTTGTGACTTGTTCTAAGTTTATAATAAAGAGCTGTGTTTGCTCAGATGTGCTATGTATGTCCTGTGTATGGTGCACACAGTTACTGGGCTCATGAACATGAATGCAAAGCATAATACCAGGTTCAAAGACAAATCTTTTTTGTGTTAAATCTAGACTATAAAAATATTTATTCCCATCTCATTTGCTTTGCTAATTGGATACACAGCAGCATAAAAGCTAAAATTTTGTGGTTGTGTTTGCATTGATTAAATTGTCATTGTCTTGATAAAATGTGCCTTTCCTTCATTCGTGCTAGCCTGGTAATGTTGCCTCTTTAGTCAGAGAAAGCCACCTAAGACAATGCTGAAAGAATCCAACACAACTTTCCAATTCTAGAATTAGAAGGTGCAGAACAGAAAAATATAGTGTTGTCTAAATAACCTCGTTGTAGAAGGTGACTCTCAGAAGTTTAATTCAATGATGGGCAAGAGCATT
>JAUBOD010000136.1:275703-286371 GCA_032353885.1 Nothura maculosa
AAATATAGTGTTGTCTAAATAACCTCGTTGTAGAAGGTGACTCTCAGAAGTTTAATTCAATGATGGGCAAGAGCATTGAGAACAATGTCATCAAGCATGTGGAGCACTGAACACAGGTCTAGAGATGAACATTTTGTGAAATCCTCCATTGTAGTTCCTGGATCATTCCTTAATTTTTTTTAATCTATGGGCTAAGCATTTTCCAGATTAATTTTCTTGTGTGCATTGTATTAGCATGCTTGATGGTGAGTTTACGTGATATTTATGGTATTAATACTTTGTGATTCCTATTCATCTGAATGCAATGGGATTTTCAAAAGAATTGTGCTCAGATTTAATAGTGGCAAGTGCAGGAGCTTTCAGTGAAAAATCAAAAATAGTTTGTATTTTGAAGACTCTAATGGAGCCCAGTTGAGTCATGCAAATGCAAAAGATGTTTTCTTCAGTACTGGCTACGGACTAGTTTTATGATGTTCCACAGTGTGCATTGTGATAGATCGTATTCTGCATAAACTCAGAAAGTTCACTTATCTCTCAGTGTATCTGCAGTGATCAGTCTGGAACACAGTGTGTTGAGAATGGGCTAAAACCTTTCGGTGCTCTGCCTTCTCAGAAATGGCAACAGCTTGAAGGACTTTATGCACAGTAGCTAATTAGGAATGACTATACTAATCCATCACAAACTTGGATTCCAAATTGTTTCAGTATCAAAGACGAGAACAAATACCAGCCTTTATCTGGAAATTCCATAGATCCACATACCTGCATGCTGAAACAAACTCCTAGATGTGACATAATCCTAAATTGTAGTCTGCATATGGAAATGCATTTAGTTCACATGCTCTTGATGTATAATAGTACCTGAATGTTCCCCAGCTATCTAGTCATGACCACATTGTCAAAATACCTGGTATTCAAGTTCTTGAGAGATCTGGGGTGTTTTTTTTTGTTTTGTTTTGTTTTAATTTACCTCCACAAGAAGTCTGAACACAATATTTCTTAAGTTTTCCTGTCAAACTGTTGTCCTTCTATGACAACTAGAATCTTGGCAATGTGTAAGTAAATTTAAGATTTATAATCTGTACTCTTAAGCTGGTTTGTAGGTACATAATTGTGCTATGTTCATGTGTTGACTTCTTTAATGGATTCACAGAAGTCCATATGCATCAGTCAATGCCTCTCCTATCTTTCAAGCTATAGTTGGCAGGAGGAAAGAAGATACATGTGAAGAAGTCAGTTCTACTTTGTAACTATTGATGAATCAGACACTAATGAAACTCTATTACTGGGCATACTGTGATTATCTGTGGGGTCACAGACTCGGTTTAAACATGCAAGATTACACTGATGCTGTTCCCTATCTGTGTCTTTCCTTAATTATACTAGTAGAAGCATGCCAAGTCCCGCTAGAAAGCCAAGCTTTTTTTATGACTCGGAATATCAACTAACTGAGCAGACCCTCTCTAGTTGTTGTTGGATGTTGTGTTCCCCCAAATTCCAAAGCTCATTACAGCAGATTGCGGGCAACATATCTTCCTGTTTTAGGAGAGCATTAACAAATCTGTCTGCAAGGTAGCAGTGTGTCAAACATTACATCTTGGCTTTGTAGTTAGATCAGATATATTCACATCACTACTGATTTCAAATCTGCTTCCCACTGAGAATATTGCATACCTGCCACCTTAAAGGGAGATTAATGATGGTATATCGGGAAAAAATATATATACCTCTCAGTATTTTAAAATGAAGCCTATGACACGTTTTCTGAATTCTTTCTCTTTGAAATCCTGTCAATGTGCTAATAATTGTGAGGAAATAAAGAATTTGACAAAAGAGCTTGTTATGTTTCCTTATAGGATGCATGTACAACCCCAGGAAATCCCAGTATTCAATGTCTCGGACAATGGATTTACAAATGTGGTTGCATTTCATTATGTTTTTTTTCCAAAGCTTGATAGAAATCACATTAGGAGAAAGCAGCCTGAATAATGAACTATTAGAAAATCAATTTCCTCATCTTGCAGTGTACGGCTGTGTTGTGATGAGCTCTGTAGCATTCATTAGAAGATCTTTTCATGAATGAATACAGTGGCATTTCCAACACAGCTGGGTAGAAGTCTGCTTGGCTAAAGTAAACTTCTAGAGGGGTGTTTGTGTGTTCTTTGAAATGAATAATGATTATTTCAAGAAGTCTGTGAAATAACAGAATACCTGTTCTGGTTGTAGTCTGATAACCTTTGTACAATGCTGTGTTCTTTCCTTTATGAATGGCATTGCTGATTGATAGAGTCATACGGGAAAGAAAGTGAAGTGCCATCCTTCCTAGCACAGATAAGCTCTATGAAGGAACACTGCAACAATGCAGGGCTGATCTGAAACTCTTATTGTATTGGAGATAAAGAAACATGTTCAAATCGCTACTGATTAATCTAGAGGTATCTATGACAAAAATATACTGGATATGAATATGCTAAGCCTGTCCTAAAAGTGATATTCCTATGATATGCTATGGAAATGACCCATTTCCTTTTTTTTTTTTTTTTTTTTTATTTTTATTTAGCAATGATGTGTAGAAAACCTTAGAAGATGTTCATTATATGTATTTTTTAAATTCACTGTAGGAAGCTTTGCATAATAAATTTGTTCTCTGGGAGGTTATGCAAGTAACAGTATTTTGCAAGTTATTCTCAGTTGAAGTATTATGGTCACTGCTAATAGTTTCCTCTTCATCCCAGATCTCTAGTTATCGTTAATACTCTGAATTATTTTAGAGCTGTGATAAATAGCGATACTGAATTCAAATCTTAGCCAGAGGTATTAAATTCAATGATTCTTAGAAGCTTTGCTCAGATTCAGAGTGTAGAAAATGTAGTTTTTCATGTTTTCATAGCTATGTGACTAATGAAATTATTTCATTTTTAGGAATTTTGAAAATGTTTAAAATCTATTCCCTGTGTTCCTCTATTTCATGCATCTACAGTAAGAGAATTGGTCAGTGTTTTGTTTGTGTTTACATTTTGGGTTTGGTTTTGTTATACTTGAAAAATTCCTTTCATTGTATTTTTCCTTAAATTCAGAAGTTTCTTATCTCTGTTGTTGTTTAATAATGCTACAAATATCGGAGAAACATTTTGTTTAAAATATTTTTTAACGTAATATGGCTCTTTCTGAAAGATAACCACTAATGATTCATAGGCATAACGTGCAGAGAAAGATCATTGTAGGACTGTAATTGAGAACTGTTTAAAGGAGAAAAAAGTTATTTTTGTAAAAAGCAAAAAGAAACTGTAGAGCTTTTAGCTGAAAGTGAGATCTCAACCCTTAAATGATTCGATTGTTGAAATTTGAATGATTTATTTGAATTTCACTGAAAACTAGCCTTGTTTTCAGGAGAATTTGCATAACCAGGATCATGGATTATCTTTCTGAAAGTTGAGAAAAGACTTCACAATGTATTCCAGTATTGCATAAATTAGCATTAAAAAACAATTCCAAGTCACTAAAGAGTATTAATATATCAGGCTTATATTTACATGCAGGCTTTCTTGGAGGCCCAATAGAATTTAGACCTTTTTTAATTTTTAGCTTTAACATCAGTTGAAAGCTTTTGAATTTAATTAAAATCTAATAAAGCATACACTATATGAGTGCAGTGCAACTTAACATTATATATGGGGAGATAAAGACTGTGACTGTGCCATGCAAGAGGAAACTCAACTTAAGAAATAGAGCAAGCAGGTGCTGTAGGTATCTGTCAAAAAATAAGCTCCTCTTGCTGTGCTCTGGTAAATAGCACATTGTAATATACTGCATAGGAATAGTGAATATGCTGTGGGATGTGGTCTTTGCTACATAAGCTACCAAAACTAAATGTAACTATGTAGGTCTGCTAGGCCTTGGAATATGTCAAATTCAGGAAATGTGTTTTGGTGCTCTTAGTGGCATATATACCCTCACTCCCTTAATTTTCAGAACTAATGATTAAGAATGCATTACCCTTTACTTCTGCAAGTCACATCTAAAGGAAAAGACAGAGAGAATATAGTAATATCAGAAGTAATTTCTGGTAAAAGGTTTATGTAGTCTAGAAAATTAACAATCTGACATCCAGATGAAAGTGTATTTCTTTTACCTAAGTTTTTTCACATGTTTCAGTATATGCTGTATTCTTACATTGTTTTATAGATATATTCAACTGTATTAACAGTCCAAAATATACTACAGAAAATCGCAAAGTGCATTAGCTATATCACACTGATGCACAGCACTGCAGTGTTTGAAGCCCTAAACCATTTGGCTGGAGTGTAATGCCAAATCTGCTCATGTTGAGTGGTAGTATGTGTTTTTCTGCCATGGGATCAGAAAGGAATAGGGGAAGAAAGTAGAAAGAGTTATTATATTATTAATTATGTTATTAACCTACTGATATCACAAAACATTTTATTAAGCATGAACAAGAATGGCTGCGAATGGCTTGCTTTGACCTAAGATTTCTTTGTAATGTGGAACTGCCAGAAAATGTCCAGGAATAGCAGAGCCTAGATCAAATATAGTGTGGAAACGGGTTCTATCTGCTCCATCCCATCACCCATGAATTGCAGCTAAGATGGAACGTGGGAGAAACCATCTGGATTTTCAATGGAAAATAGCAATCAATTATTGACTAAATCATCTGTCCATCTTCATAGAGGGAATAAACATATATTGCCTCTTGTGACAAGGATATAGTCACTTACAATTTAGGGAAGTTATAGCTGGCAAGAACACTGTATTTATTTATTTACTTGCTAACGGCACTCTGGTGTACATGTGATTTTCTACATTGCCTTTCAGTTAATATTCCCTCAGCATGTGTGTGAATATTCATGACGCTACTTGTTCCTGGCTGTTCTTTGATAAAGTCAGCATGGGGCACTGAAAGGGTGATAAAATCAGAGACCGCACTGAGTGAGTAATGTTACTGCTCACTGAAAGCCGAGGGACTGTGTTTTATGAGTAAAGATATCTCTTCTAGTCTTACGTTTGTGTCTTAAGTCACAACTCTTGTTTCTTTCCCTGCAAGTAAAAAAATATATAAAAATACAGCTTTAAAAAAGAAACTCGGATTGAAACAGAATCCTCCTGTTTGTATATATCTATTCTCAGTTAATATTTTAAGACTTTACTACAGACTTCTCCAGTCTTCTCTTAGCATCTATTTTTTGATAATGATCATATTTGAAAAGTATAAATTTTACGAATGCGACCTTGAACTCTATAGAATTGCAATACCAATAGAATATTTCAATGACTGCATGAATTATATTTTACTTTCTTTCAATGACTGACTCAATTCATGCTGATTAGTGTCCATATGAAGTAGAAATGAAACAGCAAAAGAGAATAGCCTCTAGACACTGTGGTATAATTTGCCTGTAATGTTTTATTTGCATTCCCCTTGACAGCCTAAAACATTAGTGTCTGGTATGCGACCACATACCAAAGCTGTGTATTGATAATGTTAATGAGCTATGATTTTTAAAAAAAAAAAAAAAAAAAAGAAAAACTGAAATGCTGAAAATATTCAGTTACATATCTCAGTATTACTTCAATTTTAAAAAGCTTAGTCCAAACTTGATAATATGTAATGCACTTTTATATTTATAAAACTTTTCTGACTGACTTGTCTGGATTAAGTTGACACATCTGGATAATTTCAGCTAGTCTTTCCTGGTGATATCGGTGAAGCCACTTTTTGTAGTTTCCCATCTTAGTTAATGTGCCTCAGCACTGTATCCAGAACCAGTGACTACTCCCAAGATGTGCTTGGCAGCAGTAGACTCCAGATGGTGAACTGAAAAAAAAAAATCTGTCTTGTCTGCACTGCTAATAGCTTCTGGATATGTGGTTGACTTTCTTATTGGTCTCTGGTCAACTTACTAGGCTAATTTTCTTGTTTTATTGTGGATGTCGTTCTTCCCATGAAAAACTTTATTTTTGTGTTAGTCAGAAATGATTTGCACTTTGATCTGCTTCATGAAGTTAAAAGTAGTGGGATGGAAATAATAGAATATGAGCTGTTCTTCTATTGCAGTCATTCATAGTTGCCCTGTACCAGATGCCCTTTAGCACTTAGTGCACATCAGGTGTTTCATGGGAAAAGATTCCACTTTACATGTCTTCTTAGAACTAAATCAAAGTAAGTGGGAATGACCTGGAAAATTTCTTCAGCAGGTTCACACCTGATCTAAAATTTTAAGCTTAGATTCAGCTAAAGAGTTTTCTGGAAGGCTTATGTAGACCTGCAACAAATTTAGAAAAGAATCATCAAACTAGATATGAAAATGAAACACAAGTGTAGTGAAACTGTAACTCCAAGGTGCAGTAATTTGGGATGAATCAGATGTGCTGCATTAGTAAAGGCAAAAGAGATAGTGACCTGGAGGGACACAAAGCATCTGTAATGATACAATGAGACTCTGACACTTGTCTTTTTACACTAGGATGAAGACTAGATTTGTCATTACAGTTTCTGAAGGAGGAGAAAAAGAACAGAATCTATTTGTCTTTGTTTGCCAATATCTAAAAACAGTGAACTCCAGTATTGTTCATTGAACTTTATAAATATATTTCCAAATGTGCTCATTTGTCTATGAACTTTTGAGGTACCATCTGTTGCTTTGCTATCACCTTAACTAAAATGTTGAATAGAAGATGAATGTATGTTACCTTAAAACCTCTAAGTATGTATGTAGACAGCCAGTGGCTACAAGGTGCTGTTTTAGCACCTTTGGAGGCCAATTCTTTAGCTAAGGTGCCCACACTTGTAGGCTGAGCTAAGGCCTATCAACCTCTTCAAAGACAAGCCTTATATCTGATGCTCATTCAGTACCAGTTTAGGATGTGAACAGTTTAGAATTCTACTACGGAAAGCACTGGCCTTGGTTTGAGAAAGCATTATTTATACTAGATGTGTGCAGATCATTAAGATGAGGATTCTGTATTAGGATAAACAAGAAATAGAATGTGGATTTAAAATACAAACATCTTTCCAATAGAAACTCAGAAGTGCTATCTGAAACTTTTGAGACAATCTTTGAGAGGCTGGTTGTTTTATAAGGTGATAAATGTAAGTAACGTAAATGTACACATTAATGTGAATAACTTGTTTTCCCTGTGTCAATTGCCTTCTTTCAGTAGATCAGGCATTAGTAGCTTGCTTTAGAGGTTCAAGGATGGAATTCTGTCTTTGTTAAAATACATGATAAGAGCCTTATCGAAGCCAAGTTTTACTTTAAGAGAGTTAAGAAACCTTAAAAAACATGCTAAGAATGCATTGAGATCCTCAGATCCTGGTTCCATGATCCCCTCTTATCACAATACTTTAAGACTAAATTCTAATACTTCAAATTTAACCTTGAAGTAGGATTTCTTGCACTTCTCTTTAGTAGAAAGAACCACATTCTTCATATTGATAGTTGAAGTATAACTATTCTCTAATAACTTACAGAAAATGTCCAATATCATACATATTTCTACAGCTTTTGCAACTTTTGCCGCTTCATTTGTCAGGTAAAAATCTCTGAAAAGCTGTAAGTCTGCACATGATGCCTTTCTTTGGTGTTATCCAACTGCTTGCTTATTGAATTTTTTTTATTTCTGCATTCCAGAAGCCATAGAAAAATAATTCATATAGATATCTAACTTCACAGTAAATTTATTTCAGTCCTTTATGTGTTACATTAGCTCAAATATTTCTGTTGTCAGCATAATGAGAAATAAAGTGGAAACTTTTGTTTTTCTAAGAGATTATGATTTACAGTCTAATTTAGAGTACTAGGCGTTTCCTAAATGTGTTGGAAATTAATACCTACGTCTTATATTAATGGATACTGAAGTATTATTAAATGTTCCTTAGCCTTGAAAGCCTAGAATATAATTATAGGTATTTAAAAGTGAAAAAAGTCCATAAAGATGCTGCTTTAGGTCCAGTGGCAATTTAAAATATTCTCTTACACGACAGACCTGTTTATATAGTATTCAGCATATTTCTGAATAATGGTGACATTATTTAAGATATTACTCTCTAAATAATACATGTTCAGACTAATAAGTTCACATCACATAGCATAGATAGCCCTCTCTACAGGCTGCCTTAATGTGTGTCGTCTTCAGCATTTATTTAATATAGAAGTAAATAATGTACAGTTTGTATACTTACTCTGCAGGATGACAGGCTAGAAACTACAAAAAAAAGTAAAATAGAAATTTAATCATGTTATACTAATCTGTTTATAATGTCACATGACCCTAAAGAAATTTAATTACCTTATATATATACACTTACCTAAAGTGGGCAAATCCTGCTGTTTTAATCAAGCAAAGCAAACTGGCAACAGTAAGAGACCGCAATGTAGGGCTCAAATGGGAGTCAAATAAAGAAACATAGTGCTCTGTGCAAGTGTTCTAGGCTTGTGTATGAACTCCCTTACTTTAGGAGGGTTTTGCTTCACAAAAAAAGGGCAATTTTTTTCTTATTTTGCCCATATTTATTTGTGTAGTTTAATGGGTGCATGTACAACTTTTTACATCTCAGTTGCCCAGTTTAACTGTGGTCAGGGGAGATCTGGCAAAAGTACTGAGCGGTGCAGCAACTCAATTAATCATGAGATGCTGCTTAGTGCTTCATTTTTCCGGATAATGAGTGGATTAACATAAGCACCATGTTACTATTGATTTTATTTTTCCATTGATGTTTGTAGTCTTTTTTTCTGAAATAGCTTTAGGGGATACTAGGCTAGTGCATATCTAAAAAGAGCTCTTCCACTGTAGAACATTTTCACATGTTCATGAAATCTAATTAAAAGGAATGACTACAGACCTTAATCCTTCCCAAGGAAACTTACCTTTCTTAGCTACAGCAGGATTCATCTATTCCTATGTTTAATTTAATTCTGCTTCATATACTTTCAACTAAATTATTTTAGTAGATGCTGACCACAGTGACTTTCCTGTCTTAGAAACAGCAGCAGGGACGGGCTGGGGGATGCTGCATTTGAAATCATTGGATCAAAGTATTCCATGGTTCTACCACATCACTCATTTGCAAAAGTGTCACTTGGAGTTAAAAAAAACAAACAAACAGACAAAAAAAAACCTAGAAATATTAACATATGTACACTGAATGGATATTCTAGCTCATGTTTTATCATTTTGTGCTGTTCACTAAATTTTCTGTGTGGAGGGAATTGTAAATATGCCCATTTTCCAAAATACCACAGCAAATTTGTCATTCTGAAATAATATATGCACCTGAAATATATGTTCTTATAGAATCCTTTTTGTGGCCTAGCAGGGGAGGGAAAGGGGAGAAAAAAAAAAGCAAGAAGAATTGCTATAATGGCTTTGAAAGAAAGTTCAATTTGCACTGAGCTTCCTGCAAATATGACTTGACAGAATTAATTGGGAAAAAAAGGTGATGGCTACTTTGAGATCCTTTTGTGTGTGAGAACGGTGGCTCTTCACCAAGTGTACAGATCAAGGACGTTTGGCCTAAGCTGCCTATATAGCAAGGGAAGGACAAGGAGGAGGCTGCATTTTGTCATTCTTTTAATTAGTGACGTAATGGTGTCTTAAATAATAAGATTTATAGGACTAATGATTATTTTACCCGAATGCCTTACTAGTACAACATCTTACAATAATAAAATATTCTATCATTAATGTCTCTATGCATATTGCCAAGTCAAAGAGGATCAAAGAACAACAGGTGGCCTATAGGGCCAGGTGGAGTAAATTGGCTATATCTACATGGTCTTGCATTTAGATTCTCTCCTGTGGATCTTAAATGTTTCCCTTCTTTCTTAAAAACCTAAGTGCTACTTTTATTTTTTTAGTTTAAATTATCTGAAGCAGTGTAACCCAAGCATGTTCTGTGCAGAGGATGAGTGAGGCAGTTTCCTAGTATGTAAAACAAGGGCAAATGGAGTATTTTGAGGATGCAGAGCCTGCTCTGCTTGTGCTGAGGCACCATGAAGAGAAGGAGGATGAAAAATCACTTCTAGCATATCCATGCAGCTTGCTGCAATAGTCCGCTGTTCATGTGCTCTTTCCTGTCGCATGGCCTATGTAATGTCCCACAGAGTGGGTTAACCTTGGGTGCAAATGGTGCCAAGCAAGAGGCATGCTGACATGCATTCGATGTGGACAGTTGGTGGTTCAGCTCCAGAGCTAACTGCAGGGTAGGCATATTTATTTTCAGTATTTCTGCTGTAGGCTACTTGTCTATACATTTTGCAGTCTTACTGCTCTTATCAGACCATCTGAGCTATTGATCTGAAACTTTTCATTTTAAGATTCTAATTCAAGATTTAGTAAAACAAACAAACAAAAAAAAAAACCATAATCTGTTCTGCTAAGTAGTTTCATTTTTAAATAAGAAATGTTAGAATTAGGAGTTTATGTTATCCAACTTTATAAAAGTCTTTTTCTTGGTGCAGACGACACCAAGCTGGGTGGAGTACCGACACTCTGGAGGGCTGTGCTGCCATCCAGAGGGACCTGGACAGGACAGGCTGGAGAGTTGGGCAGAGGAACCTCATGAGGTTCAATGAGGACAAGTGTAGGGTCCTGCACCTGGGGAGGAATAACCCCAGGCACCAGTACCGATTAGGGGTCGACCTGCTGGAA